>CM018686.1:6724545-7324545 GCA_009363875.1 Mikania micrantha
AACGATGCTTCTGGTTCCTCCTCCTCAAATCATAACATTGCTCTGTTGAACATCTGCTCAAAAGTGACCTTAGATGGCACCAACTACAATGACTGGATGCGCAACATCAAAATGGCCCTTCGTTTCGAGGACAAGGAGTATGTCCTTGACAAAGAGCTTATTGAAATTGACGAAGAGAGGGCCACTCCTGAAGAATTAGCCGCCTATAAGAAGCATTACATGGATGCAACAAAAGTTGCTTGCATCATGGTTGCTACTATGACTCCTGAATTGCAAAAATTCTATGAGGATTACTGGCCGTACGAGATGAACAAGGACCTTATGGAAAAGTACCATAAGCGAGCTCGTCAAGAAAAGTACGAGATAGTAAAGTCCCTCATATCAAGCAAGATGAAAGACGGAGAATCTGTCAGCACCCACGTGCAAAGAATGCAATGATACGTGGAACGCCTTTTGAGGCTAAATGTGCATATTGATGATGAGTTGGCTATTGATATAGTCTTGAACTCTTTGCCAAGTTGTTATGATCAGTTCATCTTGACCTATCATTTGAACAACAATGAGACCACATTGGCTCAATTGCACAACCTCCTAAGGACAGCTGAAACAGGGATGAAGGGAAAAAGTGTTGACCCCGCTCCAGCTAGTACTACCGTTTTGGCCATTGGTCAGGGAAAGGGGAAGAAGAGGAAAGGCCCTCCCAAACAAAACTGGAAAGCAAAGTCTCATGTAAAATCCAGTTCTGATATTACCCCTGTCTCTGATCCCAAAGAGGCCACTTGCTTCTATTGCAATGATAAAGGACATTGGAAATGAAGCTGCCCAAAGTATCTGCAAGATTTAAAGGAAGGCAAAGTAAAGCCATCTACTTCAGGTATATACACTATTTCGTCTATTGACACATCATCTTCAAATTCTTGGGTCCTTGATACAGGATGTGGATTCCACATTTGCTCTGTTTTGCAGGGACTAAGAAAAAGTGAGGATGTGGAGCATGGTAGAATGAACTTGATCATGGGGAATAGGCGATGTTCACCTGTCACCAAGATTGGAGTTTATAGTCTAGTGCTTAGTAATGGTGTTAATTTGGATTTATTGAATTGTTGCTACTCGTCAGAAATGACACGAAACATTGTTTCTTTTCATGCATTGTTTAAACAAGGTTTTAGATATTCTTTTAATGATGAGAATGGTTCTATTTCTACTTATAAAAATGGCATTTTTTATTTTGAAGCTTTACCTTGTAATGGTGTGTATGAAACTGTGATGTGTGTAGACAACTTAGGCAATGGTGGATTTCAAATTGATTCGTCTAATGGTGTAGACAAAGCGTGCTTGTGGCACTGTCGTCTTGGACACATTAACAAGAAACGCATGGCTCAACTCCAAAAGGATGGGGTGTTGGAATCATTTGACCTAAGGTCGGATGATACATGCGAATCTTGTCTTTTGGGTAAGATAACAAAATCACCTTTCACTGGGTTTTGTGAAAGAGGTGAAGGTTTGTTGGATCTCATACACACAGATGTGTGTGGACCTTTCAGATCAACCACAAGGGATGCTAATCGATTCTATGTGACTTTTACTGATGATTATAGCAGATATGGTTATATCTACTTAATAAAGCATAAGTCGGAAACCTTTGAAAAGTTCAAAGAGTTTAAGCAAGAAGTCGAGAATCAATTAGGCAGGAAGATAAAGATGCTTCGATCAGATAGAGGCGGAGAGTATCTTAGTATCGAGTTCCATGACTATCTTAAGGAATGTGGAATAGTTTCACAATTGACACCTCCTAGGACACCACAACTTAATGGTGTGGCTGAGAGACGCAATCGAACCTTATTAGACATGGTACGTTCCATGATGAGTCGAGCTTCACTTCCAATATCATTTTGGGGGTATGCCTTAGAGACTGCAGCCCACATTCTTAATCTTGTTCCAACAAAGAAGGTTGCCAAAACACCTCACGAAATGTGGACAGGAAAAGTTCCTTCGTTAGCACATATTAAGGTTTGGGGTTGTGAAGTTTTCGTTAGGCGAGAAACTCACGACAAGCTTGAACCTCGTAGTGAGCGTTGTGTTTTCATCGGCTATCCACAGAAGTCATTTGGATATTTGTTCTACAAACCTAGTGAGAACGTGGTTTTTGTAGCACGAAGAGGAGTCTTTCGAGAGAGAGAACTCATATGCAAAGAGGACAGTGGGAGCACCATTGATCTTGAAGAGATTCAAGAATCAGTCGATGAAGAAACCTCTGAAACCGCTACGGTTCAACAAGATGAAGAGATTTCAGTTGAACCCATTGACACTTCATTACCTCTTAGGCGTTCTAGTAGAATCGGTAAACCAACTGAGTTCTATGGTTTCCATATAACTGCATATGAAGACACGTTTATCAGTGACAATACACTGGTAAATTTGGATGAGCCGACAAACTACAAGGAAGCCATGGCAGGCTCTGAGGCGGCCAAATGGAAAGAGGCAATGGACAGCGAGATCAAGTCCATGTATGACAACCAAGTTTGGAATTTGGTAGATCAACAACCTGGTCGGAAGACAGTTGGTTGTAAATGGATTTTCAAGAAGAAAATCGACATGGATGGTAATGTAAGCACATTCAAGGCACGGTTGGTGGCGAAGGGCTTTACTCAAACCCCAGGGATTGACTATGATGATACCTTCTCACCAGTGGCTAAGATCAAGTCTATTAGGATAATGCTAGCCATAGCTGCGTTTCATGACTATGAAATTTGGCAGATGGATGTCAAAACTGCTTTCCTAAACGGGAAGCTGGCTGAGGATGTTTATATGAGTCAGCCAGAAGGTTTTGTGGATGCAAAGTTTCCTAATAGAGTGTGCAAGCTTGAGAAATCCATCTATGGATTAAAACAAGCGTCTCGCAGATGGAATCTTTGCTTTGATGAGAAAGTCAAAGAGTTTGGTTTCTCTAGAAGTGAGGATGAGTCTTGTGTATATGTCAAAGCTAGTGGGAGCATAGTCGCCTTCCTGGTATTGTATGTCGATGACATACTTCTTATAGGAAATGACATTCCAACTTTGCAAGATGTTAAGTCTTGGCTTGGAAAGTGTTTCTCTATGAAGGAGCTAGGAGAGGCTGCCTATATTCTAGGAATAAGAATTTTAAGGGATAGGAGTAAGAGGCTAATTGGACTTAATCAAAGTACCTACTTGGATAAAGTACTGAAACGTTTCTGTATGGAGAATTCCAAGAAAGGAGAACTGCCCATTCAGAGTAATACCAAAATGAGTAAGACTCAAAGTCCGAGTACAGATGAAGAGATAGCAGAAATGAGTAGAATTCCGTATGCTTCCGCTGTTGGTTCTATCATGTATGCTATGACATGTACTCGTCCTGATGTGTCTTTTGCTTTAAGCATGACTAGTCGTTATCAGGGAAATCCAGGTAAAGCTCATTGGGTAGCGGTTAAGAATATTCTCAAGTATCTGCGAAGAACTAAGGACTGGGTCCTAGTACTTGGTGGCTGTGATACATTGAGAGTAACTGGGTATAGTGACGCCAGCTTTCAAACAGATAGAGACAACTTTCGTTCCCAATCTGGCTGGGTCTTTACCTTAAATGGAGGAGCAGTTACTTGGAAAAGTTCCAAGCAAGACACAGTGGCTGATTCTACTTGTGAATCAGAGTACATAGCGGCAAGCGAAGCATCAAAGGAGGCAATTTGGTTGAAAAACTTCATCAAAGATCTTGGAGTTGTACCAACCATTGAGGAGCCAGTGGAAATTTTCTGTGATAATGAAGGAGCGGTTGCATTGACAAAAGAACCAAGAGATCATGGCAGATCTAGACATATTGACAGAAAATACCATTTTATCCGACACAAGATAGAAGAAGGTCACATTGTAGTGAAGAGGGTGTCATCTGAAGAGAATCCTGCAGATCCACTCACAAAGGGTCAGAGTAGGGTTAAACACAATCAGCATGCTAGGAGCATTGGTCTGAGAGATGATGTTAGTTTCAGTAGTTAGATAGTTAGTTTGAAACTTATAACAAAGTAAATGTGATTTGACTTTTGGTGATTAAATAATAGAGAATTATTTATGAGTTTGTTTACTACCTTTTGTCAAACGTTTATTATTGTGTTTCATTTTGCATGTTTTTACTTCCCGAATAATTTGATTATTCGAATTCCGCAGTCAATCATACTTTTGGAAGTAAGTAGTGAATAAAGACTGTCATGAATGGAGTTGTGGATTGTCTAAAGAGTTGTTAGACATGGCAATGTGTTGCTGCAATGTTCATGAGTACTTTGAAATAGAGATTTAAGTATTGGATTAACCCACGCTCAGAGAATTACTTCATGGAATTTATCACGAGTAATTATGAGACGATAAAATTATATAATCTTTAAATGGAGATATATGAGTTGTGGTTTACAAGTCAGTTGTGCGTTGATAATGTGTAAACGCATCAGTAACTTGATGTTATAAAACATGTTGTTGTACATGATTTGATGAGTAAATGGTGCAAGCATATAAGTCAAAGTTTATTCGTTCCCTTTGCCCTAATAGGAAAGGCGATATCTTTGGGCCCCTCGGTGATTTGATGTTGACATATAGTGTCGGGCCCGACCAGGACTAAATTGATGTGTTCATTTAGAAGTTCTATGTCATTACAAATCAGAAATCGAGAAACAAAGTACTGGACAATGAGATTGATTATGTTCCATGTCTCATGTTCAAATGATATCTTGTAGAATGAAGAATTATATGATCACTTATCTTAGGACACGTAACTGATTAGATCAGAGTTTTACAATGGCTTTTGGAGGCTACAATTTGCTGATCAATTAGGAAGTTGTTTTGGCAATAATAGTTATTGGACTTATCCAAGTGGGAGACTGTTGGATTAGATGTCTAAGCCATAACTATAATTGATAGCAGCACAGTCCTTTTGGGTTGCCCTCAAGATTCGAATAAGTAGAATTGATAAACGAGAACGAAATTTCTCTTAAGAAAAATTGTCCCACATCGGTGGGATAGGAAAACTAAATTTTTCTATGGGAATTTCGTCCCACATTGGTGGATTAGAGAAACCATGAAGGATATCCAAGGCTATAAATATAGTCTTAGGGATTAATTCTTGATTGCTCATTCTTGGCTTGAGTATTCGCCTCCTTCTTTCTTTCTCTTGGGAGAACTCTTCTAGAGTTCATCCACACATAGTTTATTTTTCTACTCGTTCGAGTCGTTGGGTGTGATTCCATTAGAGGCACGACGTTTGTGGTGCTTGCTTCCAAGAGATCCGTCGGGATAAATATAGTTGTTTACTATAACAACTAAAAGGTATGTAATTCTATTTTCTTCTCTAGTAATTATTGTTATTTACTAGGGTATTAGGATTATCCTGTTTTAGGTTGCATGCTCACTTAAATGTTTAAGTTAGTCTGTGATACCTGAAACCCATCAGTAATAACTTAGGATAGTTGTCTTTCCTTAATAACATTCAAGTGTTCCAACTAGATTGATAACTAAAATCCATGTTTGCATCTCAAATGATACAAGTTTGGGTACATGTCATGAAAACCCTAATAGGTTTTTCCCATGCATACAACCCATGTCCCAATCCCTATGCATGGCTAATCTTTATGTTTCTTTGGTGAAACCCCTTCGTGCAACCAAATGTTGTGTAAGGACAACCACACGAATGAACCCATCCGAATGGGAGCACTCATGCGAAAGAGGCTGTGGCCGTATGTGATTAGGCATGCGAAAGAGAGGGTGCCGACCGAATAGGACTTCATGCGATTAAAAAGGCCGACCGAATGGTGTGGCATGCGAGTAGAAGCTTTGGGCCAAAAGGTAGCCATGCGAATGTAGCTTCCCCCGACCGAATAGGAGCCTCATTCGGCTCATGGCCATTCGGCCTAACAGGGTGAATACCCATTCGGCTGTTGAAACTCATCCTAATACAGATCCCCATTTTCGAATTTTATGACCAACCCATGAGATGTAATCAGTCCCTACTCATACCCAAGTGTTTTCGTGAAGTTTCCCTAAAGTTTAGATGGCTAGAACCGGTTTTTATTGAGGGATCGAACAAAGGGTTACAAAACCCTAGAAATCCTAAACTTAGGGTTCGTTTTACCTCCGATTCAGTGGGTGTTGGAGCATATCCTTTGTACTTTCGAGTAGAGGAGGTCAAGAGCTTCGATTTGATAGTAAGTTTGAGTGATTTGGTCAAGAAATGGGTGAGATATGAGAGTTTTTTGTGTTGGATTTCTAGTAAGAGAGAGAATCCGGATTTATGGTTTAGAGAGAGAGAGAGGAGATGTAATAAATGATGAAGAAAGCCTCATTTAGGGCTTATATACTCTGCGGGTGTTCGGGTTCGTTTCGGTTGCTCGGTTTTCATTTTCGTTACGTTTCAGGAATGTAATCGCGTGTTTTTTTACGAGTTAAATAAAATGAGTTTTATTTTTACATTTTAAAAGTGGTTATTCCTAGTAAATCTTTTTAATTCTTTCATTTTATTATTATTACTTCGTTTTGTCGTTTCGTTTCGCCAGATTGTTCCGCCATCGCGCGTATTCGTTCAAATCGTCACCCGAAAGAATCCGACGACGGTTTCACTTTCTGATTCTTGTTTTCTACTTTTCAGTCATCACTCAGAACATTAAACTCACGGATATGTTTGTTTGAATCGTCACTCACGCAAACACACTGTCAGTTCACTATTCCTAACGAAACTGAATTGTTATTTAAATTGCATTACCTCACTGACGGACTCAACTAAACTTGCTTGTTTTCACATTGTTATCATTGAATTCACCTTGTTTTCTCACTGAATTGTCGACCATCTGATTCCTGTTATTTGTGGATATCAGATCGCAACCGATATGTTTTTGTCATTTGTTTTCACACTGTTGTTTCTCATGAGTTGTTGTATTTGCTGCATTTAAATTTTCACTTAAACACATACAACTGTTGTTTGTTTTCTTAGTCTTGTTGTCACACAACTGTTTACACATTGTATTTACACATAGTAAATAGTGAAAGTACACGTACCTTACGGACTAGCCGGACGATCAGGTACTGGTTGTCGCGGTCTCCCATTGTTAAAGAAATTTCGTCACGAAATTTAAGCATCATTGTCGGGCACTCCGTTTTCAAACAGGTAGGGATACTTTGTTTTCATGTGATCCTCACACTCCAAGGTAAACACTGGTCTGCGCTTGGAGTTCCAACGAACCTTCACGATAGGAATACGGCTTCGTTTCAGTCTCTTGACTTCACGATCCATAATCTCTACACGTTCTTCAATGAAGTGTAATTGTTCATACACTTGTATCTCTTCCAGAGGTATGACTAACGATTCATCAGCGAGGCATCTCTTAAGATTTGATACATGAAATACATCGTGTACCCCGTTGAGTTCATCAGGAAGTCTGAGTTTGTATGCCACAGGACCAATTCGTTGAGTTATCTCGAACGGTCCGACATACCTTGGTGCTAACTTGCCTTTAGCCCCAAAACGAACCACGCTTTTCCACGAGGACATTTTCAACATAACTCGGTCACCCACATGGAATTCCAAAGGCTTTCGTCGTTTTTTTGCGTAACTCTTTTGGCGACTACATGTTGCTTGTAATCTCTGTTGAATCTGGGCTATCTTATCTGTAGTCTCCTGAATAAGTTCAGGCCCAGTAATTATGTTATCTCCCACTTCGGTCCAACTAATTGGAGACCGACATTTTCTACCATAGAGTGCTTCGAACGGAGCACATCCAATACTGCTGTGGTAGCTGTTATTGTAGGAGAACTCAATGAGTGGTAGATGTTTGTCTCAACTTCCACCAAAGTCTAGGATGCATGTCCTCAACATATCCTCCAGGGTTTGGATTGTTCGCTCGCTTTGGCCATCCTTTTGTGGATGGTAAGCGGTGCTCAAATTGACACTTGTCCCTAAGGATTGTTGTAATGATTGCCAGAACCGCAATGTAAATCGGCTGTCCCGGTCAGAAATAATAGATAGTGGCACATTATGCCATACTACTATTTCATTGACGTAAAGTCTTGCTAGCTTCTCCATCTTTTAATTCTCCCAAATTGGTAAGAAGGGTGTGGACTTGGTCAATCGATCAATGATGACCCATATGGAATCATGTCCGCTGGAAGTACGGGGTAGCTTGGTAATAAAATGCATAGCTATTTGTTCCCACTTCCATTGTGGTATCTCTGGTTGTTCCAACAAACCTGACGGTTTCTGGTGTTCAGCTTTGACCTTAGTACATGTTAGGCACTTACCCACATAAGTAGCCGCATCCTTCTTTATACCCGGCCACCAATAAAATGACCTAAGATCTTGGTACATTTTATCAGCACCAGGATGAACAGAATAACGTGTTTTGTGTGCCTCATCAAGAATGAGTGTTCGAAGTTCATCTACGGCCGGGATCCATACACGATCCTGGAAATAGATAACTTCATCTTGTTTTGTTTCAAAATGTTTCTCAGCTCCACAGTCGAGCTCGTTTCTCAAGTTGTTTCTTGCCACTGCCTCTTGTTGTGCTTGTACAATTTGATCTCTCAGACTTGTTTGCACGGTCATTCCCATTGCTCTAACGCGCAAGGGTTTGACTCTTTCTTTCCGGCTCAAAGCATCTGCAACAACATTAGCTTTGCCCGGATGGTATTTGATCACACAATCGTAATCGTTCAGGAGCTCAACCCAATGTCTCCGTCGCATGTTAAGCTCCTTTTGATCAAATATGTGCTGTAAACTCTTGTGATCTGTGAAGATCGTGCACTTGGTACCATATAGGTAGTCTCTCCAAATATTTAAAGCAAAGACAACAGCTCCCAGTTCCAATTCATGCGTTGTGTAATTCTTCTCATGAATCTTCAGTTGTCTTGAAGCATAGGCAATGACTTTGTCTCGTTGCATCAAAACACAACCAAGTCCCTGATGGGAAGCATCACAATCAACTACAAAGTCATCGTTGCTCTCTGGGAGTGTTAAGATTGGAGCATTGCACAATCTTTGTTTCAGTGTTTGAAATGCATCTTCTTGTTTCTGCGTCCACACAAATGGTTCACTTTTCTGGGTTAGATTTGTGAGTGGCAAAGTTATCTTAGAGAAATTCGAAATGAATCTCCTATAATAACCTACGAATCCCAGAAAGGATCTGATCTCTGTAGGTGTTGTGGGCACGTTCCAATTCTTTATTGCTTCAATCTTGGCAGGATCTACGTGAATACCATTACTGTTAATCACATGACCAAAACTTAACTTCTCTCAGCCAAAATTCACACTTGGAGAATTTGGCATAGAGTTGTTCATTCTTCAAAAGTTCCAAAACTGTTCTGAGGTGTTGTTCATGTTCCTTCTTGCTTCTTGAAAAGATCAATATATCATCAATAAAGACAATAACAAACTGATCTAGATCCGGTTCATTAGATCCATGAACATTGCCGGTGTGTTCGTCAATCCGAATGGTATCACCATGAATTCGTAATGAACGTATCGGGTACGAAAAGCCGTCTTGGTTATGTCTTCCTCTTGAATCCAGAGTTGGTGATAACCTGAACGCATGTCTATCTTTGAGAAGTATTGAGCTCCCTGTAATTGAAAAAACAAATCATTAATCCTCGGTAACGGGTACCGATTCTTGATGGTGAGCTTGTTAAGCTCTCTGTAATCAATACACATTCTGATGGATCTATCCTTTTTCTTGACAAACAATACCGGAGCTCCCCATGGTGAGAAACTCGGTCGAATGAATCCCTTGTTTAGTAGTTCCTGTAGTTGATTGGACAGTTCCTGCATTTCTGATGGTGCAAGTCTATAAGGAGACTTAGCCATAGGAACCGGACTCGGAATCAAGTCGATTCGGAATTGCACCGATCGCTCCAGCGGCAGTCCTGGTAAGTCGTCCGGAAATACGTCCGCGAAGTCTTTCACAACCGGTACATCTTGAATCTTGATTGCTTTCTTGTCTTTCTCCACAACATGAGCTAGGAATGCGATACATTGTTTCCTTAGGCACTTGCGTGCCTTCATGCAGGATATTAACTTGACACTACGATTTGCTTGATCTCCATGAATTTCCAACACCTGATTGTTCTCCATTTGAATACGTAGTAGCTTTTCGGAACAGACGAATTCAACTCTGTTAAGAGATAACCAGTCCATTCCGACGATGATGTCGAAACTACCCGATTCCATCGGTATCAAGTCGATGGAAAATGTGTGATCATCAAGTGTTAGTGGTCCATTCCTAAGTAATGTGTTAACTGTTATCTGTTTGCCATTTTCTATCTCAATGATATAAGGGGAGTCCAAAGATTCCTCAACATGATTCAGTTGGCATGCAAAGTCGAATGAGATAAAACTCTGATCCGCACCAGTGTCAAATAATATAGATGCATAAAAGTCAGATAGGAGAAATGTACCCGTGACCACATTCGGGTCCTGTCGAGCAGCAGCAGCTCGAATCTGAAAGGCTCGCCCTCTAGCTACTTAGAGCCCTCAGTTGAATTCTCTTGGGACAATCCCGCAAGAAATATCCAAGCTCACCACAAGTGTAGCAAGACCTGATGTCATTAGTAGCAGCTGTAACAGCTCCATTGTTCCTCCTATTCTAAGCCCTGTGCTCCTGCATTGAGTGGCCCAATGACCAAGATTTCCACAGTTGTTGCATTGTCTGCACTGGGAAGTCGGTTGATGATGATACTGGCAGCTGTTACACAATGGTTTTGTGCCAATGTAAGGCCGCTTGATCTGTAGTGGTGGTGGTTAGGTAGCCAATGGTGTTTGAGTGGTCGCAGCATAATTTTTGACCACCTTCTATTTCTTTGTCGGGCGTTTATCTGGCTTTCTTAAGCTTCCAGCTTTTGCTGCTTTGGTTTCTTTCTTCAGTGCCCCGGAGGCAACCATTACATCTGTCAGTGTTGATGACATAGTGACAGCCATCTCTAGGATGGTTGGGTGAGCAGCAATTACATGCCCTTGAACACAGGCCGGTAGTCCACCGACATACCATTCAATCTGTTTCTCCAGTGTTGGCACTATATCCGGTGCCAATGTAGCCAACTCGTGAAATCTGGTGGTGTAGGCCAGATGTCCAGCACCAATCATGACATGGTTGATCAGTTCAGTCTCAACCTTCTTCAGCTCGTTCCTTGGGGAAAACTCAGCCCTCAACAAAGTCTTGAATTCCTCCCATGGCATGGACAGTGTCTCATCCCTGCCCCTAGTCTGGACCAGAGCATTCCACCAGGTCAATGCTCGTTTGTTGAACGAGCCTGTAGCATACCTCACTTTATGCTGATCAGGACAACCATTGATATCGAGGGTTGTTTCCATCTTTTCGATCCATTGGATCAAGCCGGCAGCTCTCTTGTTGCCACTAAAAGTAGGTGGCTTGCATCCTACAAAATTCTTGTAGGAGTAGTCCTGTTAATTCCTGGTGTTCCCACTTCCTTCATGAGTTAGGTTGCTATTACTGTTGCCGTTGTTGGAGTTAACCATGTTCTTCATATCGAAAATCAGTTCCCTCAGTTGACCGGTCAGCAGAGTAGCCAGTGCGATAGTAGCAGAATCCAACTCATGGTTAGGTGGTGGTGGATGAGGTGGAGTATGTGGAGGAGGAGGTGGAGTTGGAGGAGATGTAGGAGGTGATGGTGTTACTGAGTGTGGAGGTGAATTTGGTGGTGGTGGTAGCAAAGGAGGCTGTCTTCTTGGCGGCATTCTGATCAAAACCGAAAGAAAATCGGTTAGTGCAGTGATCGAATGCAGAAGACGCATGCACATAGAATCTTATGTCTTATGTTCTCTACGTGAGGGTCCCTAGGTTATAGTCTAGGCCAAACCGTTTAAGTAATATGACCTATATTTCTCTATAACCATAGCTCTGATACCATACTGTCACACCCCGAGCCGACAGGCTGGATCGACTTTTCCGTCGGGCGAAAGGTTCTTGGGGCGCGATATCGTTTGATAATCATAGTGATCAGATTGTTTACATTGCACATGATACATAAATGAGAAATGCTAAAATGACAATGATATAGAATTACAAAGTTAAATTACAATGTTATGTTCATAATTTAACTAAGTAAATTTACCCAAAAGAATCCGTGAGTTTTCTATCTTGTAACTGCACAAGATTTACAAAAGATGATTCCCAGTTTTGTCATTCAAAATATGCACAACACAAAATGAAGCTAGGTCTTCAAAAAGTCCACTAGCTTAAGTCCAGAATGCTGGTGACTAAACATGTACGTCACCTGAGAAAAACATGCATTTAAACAAGTCAACACTAGGTTGGTGAGTTCATAAGTTTGCAATTGAAAACCATTGATTTATTGTCAATTACAATCACAATGTCATACACAAGTCTCATTGACGTTTGTTTCATTTGTTTAACACAATGGCCTCTCCATACTTATACTTACAAATAGTATTTCATCCCGTCAAGTATGCTTATATATAGAGCATACGTAGGGGAAACAAGCCCCATCCGACATCCCACTACGTACTTAACAGAATTCAATGCCATTTGCAATACAACTATGGATACCCATTTCTACCTCACATGTGTTCACCCCATTTGATATTCACCCATGATTTGTGTTCATCACCCGTAATGTTATGTGTATAGAATATAAGAATACAAGGGAATTAAGTTATCAAAACCTGAGTAGTGATAAACCCTCAGTGTTTTAAGGAAAATAGATTTATCAATATCCTATCCTTATTATTATTATTCTCTCAATTGTAGAGTAAACTGTAATTCACTTCTAATAATAGAAATGATCGTCAACTCATTTATGTTGTTCTCAGTCATAAATGTATAGAGCCTAAAAGGAATCCATTGTGGTCCTCACGAAATCAGATCACAATGCATATGATTTACCTCTATCCCATTTTTTGTCTCATTGCCTTCAACGAAACTATTACCAATTATATGACATGAGAGAGAGTCAATTCCTCAGTATACCAATCAATAGAATCAAAGGATTTAATTACCATTAGTTACTGCAGATTAATATCACCATTTGTCGTTTACCAAACCTGACTGATGTCGCCCTGTTACTGGTCATACGATACCGGCCAATGATAAAATAAGATCAACATACCGACCTCAATCGCCGGAGGTTTGTCAAAACTATGGTACCACTACGTTATCGTCGGTTTAGTCGCACTAAATTACTGATAAACGATTCTCTGGTAGGGACTTACGATTGAATATGATCTCATGAACACATGATTGTTGTGATATAATACAAACAGTTTATTAGTAATCAATTGTTGTCATGTTCACCCATTGTCATCATCTCATTGTTGTATGTTCTCAATGTTATGTGTTCTCATAATCTTTAACAAAGTGTTATAAGAACTTGTCTTATGACACAATGTTAGTAAATGTGTGAATGATAATATTATTATGAAATTATGTTATCATGATTATCGTCCTTGTTATCACTTGTAATTATCTCATGTTATCCCATAGTCTTCACCCAGTTGTAACCATAGTGTTGTAAAAACTAGTCTTACTACACTTAGTTAGCTCAGGTGGTGAATCATATCATGAAATTATATTTTCATCATACCATTCTTGTTAATTATTGTCATTGTCAAAGTGTTATCTCATGGTTATCTCATTGTTCATTCTTGTAAGAATAATAAAGTGTTTTAAGATATAATCTTACAACTTGTATTATTCCATTGTGTTGATGTAATCATGAAACTATGTTATCATGATTCATCCTAGATATCTCAATTAGGTTATGATCACACAAGCATACATACAATGATAAGTGATAATAAAGATAAAACAGTTTTATCTAAATCAAAGTATAATCAAAATGTTGTACTAAAACCTTTAAATTATTAAAAGGATTAGCATGTTTCTCAGCCCCGTAATTTAAAATCAGTAAGATTAGAAAAGGGGCGTATGAACTCACCTAGTAGTTGAAGTGGTTGACTAAGTAATACAAGAAAATGCACACGCTCACTGTCGTTCTTGAGGTTGTGTTCTCGATCCTGTGTTGTATTCAAGTTGTTTGTAACTTATAAGTATAAGTTATAGGAGTGTGTATATGTGTGTTAGCCCTAAAGTTGGCTAACACTCATGATTCCTTGTTATCAATTAGTCCTCATTCATTTGTGATAAATCATGCTAGCACTTAATCAATTAAGCTAAGCTTAGCATATCGTGTTATTTGTGTTTAGAGACTTGGTCTCAATCACCTTTATTAACCTTAAGTCCACTTTTGAAAATCCATATTATTTCCAAAGTATAAGACTTAGGTTCATTGATATTAAAGTTTGTAAATCAAGAGAGTTTCTAGGTATAAAACTTAGGTTTATACATTAAAACTTTGCTTGCTGTCATTGTAATAACTTAGGATAGTTGTCTTTACTTAATAACATTCAAGTGTTCCAACTAGATTGATAACTAAAATCCATGTTTGCATCTCAAATGATACAAGTTTGGGTACATGTCATGAAAACTCTAAAAGGTTTTTCCCATGCACACAACCCACGTCCCAATCCCTATGCATGGCTAATCTTTATGTCTCTTTGGTGCAATCCCCTTCATGCAACCAAATGGTATGTAAGGACAGCCACACGAGTGAACCCAGCTGAATGGGAGCACTCATGCGAAAGAGGATGTGGCTGTATGTGATTAGGTATGCGAAAGAGAGGGTGCCGACTGAATAGGACTTCATGTGATTAAAAAGGCCGACCGAATGGTGCGGCATGCGAATAGAAGCTTTGGGCCAAAAGGTAGCCATGCGAATGTAGCTTCCTCGACCGAATAGGTGCCTCATTCGGCCTCATGACAATTCGGCCTAGCTGGGTGAATACCCATTCGGCTGTTCGAACTCATCCCAATACAGATCCACATTTTTGAGTTTTATGACCAACCCCTGAGATGTACTCAGTCCCGGCTCATACCCAAGTGTTTTCGTGAAGTTTCCCTAAAGCTTAGATGGCTAGAACCGGTTTTTGTGGAGGGATCGAACAAAGGGTTACAAAACCCTAGAAATCCTAAACTTAGGGTTCGTTTTACCTCCGATTCAGTGGGTGTTGGAGCAGATCCTTTGTACTTTCGAGTAGAGGAGGTCAAAAGCTTCGATTTGATAGTAAGTTTGAGTGATTTGGTCAAGAAATGGGTGAGATATGAGAGTTTTTTGTGTTGGATTTCTAGTGAGAGAGAGAAACCGGATTTAGGGTTCAGAGAGAGAGAGAGAGAGGAGATGTAATAAATGAGGAAGAAAGCCTCATTTAGGGCTTATATACTCCGCAGGTGTTCGGGTTCGTTTTGGTTGCTCGGTTTTCATTTTCGTTACGTTTCCAGAACGTAATTGCGTGTTTTTTTTACGAGTTAAATAAAATGAGTTTTATTTTTACATTTTTAAAGTGGTTTTTCCTAGTAAATCTTTTTAATTCTTTCATTTTATTATTTTTACATCGTTTTGTTGTTTTGTTTTACCATTTGAATCGTCACCCGAATGAATCCGACGACTGTTTCACTTTCTGATTCTTGTTTTCTACTTTTCAGTCATCATTCAGAACATTAAACTCACAGATATGTTTATGTGAATCGTCACTCATTCAAACACACTGTCAGTTCACTATTCCTAACAAAACTGAATTGTTATTTAAAATGCATTACCTCACTGATGAACCCAACTAAACTTGCCTGTTTTCACATTGTTATCATTGAATTCACATTGTGTTCTCACTGAATTGTCGGCCATCTGATTCCTGTTATTTGTGGATATCAGATCGCAACCAATATGTTTTTGTCATTTGTTTTCACACTGTTGTTTCTCATGAGTTGTTGTATTTGCTATATTTAAATTTTCACTTAAACACATACAACTGTTGTTTGTTTTCTTAGTCCTGTTGTCATACAACTGTTTACACATTATATTTACACATAGTAAATAGTGAAAGTACACGTACCGTACAGACTTGCCGGTTGTCACAATCAGTTTCCTTCATAGGCAAGAAACATGCAAACTTTGTGAGTCGATCGACTATTACCCAGATAGTGTCATAGCCACTAGAAGTCTCAGTACTTTCGTGACAAAGTCCATTGTAATCTTATCCCACCTCCATTGTAGAATCTTTGGTTGTTGCAACAAGCCTGATGGTTTTTGATACTCGGCTTTAACCTTAGAGAAGGTCAGATATTTGCTATCATAAAGAGCGATGTCAACCTTCATGTTAGGCCACCAATACAGTTCTTTGAGGTCATGATAGATTTGGAACCAGGTTCTACAGGATATCGAGACTTGTGAGCTTCATCCATCACTAAGCTCCTTAATTTCTCGAAGTTTGGAACCCATACTCAATTTGGAAAGTAGCGAGTTCCATGTGTCTTGACCTTCAATTGCTTATCCAAGCCTCGTAGGCTTTCATTTTGCAAGTTCTCTTCCTGAAGTGCTTCATGTTAGGCATTTCAGATTTGGGCAGTATGGCTTGTTTGAATAGTCATTCCCAAAGATCGCGTTCATAATGTCTTGGTTTTCTATGTCCTTCTCAAAGCATCTGTGAAAACATTTGCCTTGCTAGGATGATAACGAATATCACAATCATAATCACTAACTAACTCAACCTAACGGTGTTGTCTCATATTTAAGTCTTTTTGATCGAAGATATGCTAGATACTTTTATGGTCAGTGTAAACGGTACACTTTGTACCATAAAGGTAGTTTCTACAGATTTTGAGTGCGAACACTACAGCTCGTAGTTACAAATCATGCGTAGTGTAGTTCTTCTCATGTGTTTTGAGCTTTCGAGACGCGTATGCAATGACTTTGTCTTTCTGCATAAGAACACAACTCAATCCTTGATGTGATGCAACGCAGTACACTACGAAATCCTCTGTTCCTTCAAGTAGTGATAAAATTGGTGCACTGCATAGTTTTTTATTCAACAATTGAAATGATGCCTCCTGCTCGTTTCCTCATTCAAATTTCTTATCCTTTTGAGTCAATGTAGTCAAAGCTGAGTTATCTTGGAGAAACCATCAATGAATCTTCAATAATATCATGTTAAGCCTAAGGATTGGCATACTTTAGTCAGGGTCTTGGGTGCATTCCAATTCTGGATAGCCTCAATCTTGGAAGGATCAACATGTATACCCTTATGATTAATTACATGCCCAAGGAATTATACTTTTCTAATCTAGAAGTTACGTTTGGAAAACTTGGCATACAACTTTTCATTCCTTACTAACTTCAAAATAAGCCTTAGTTGTTGCTCATGATATTCGTTGGTCTTAAAATAAATGAGTATATCATTATGGACACAATGACAAACTTGTCCAACTACGGTTTATAGACCATATTCATAAGGTCCATGAAAACCTTTGGAGCATTAGTTAGTCCAAACGGCATAACGAAAAACTCATAATGTCCATACCAGGTTCTAAAGGTAGTCATTGGAACATCCTCGTCCTTGACCTTTAGCTGATGGTATCTTGAACGCAAATCGATCTTTGAATAAAAACTTGAACCTTGCAGCTGGTCGAACAAGTCATCTATCCTTGGTAGCAGATACCAATTCTTGACTGTCAGCTTGTTCCACTCTCGGTAGTCAATGCACATTCTAAAGGATTCATCCTTCTTATTTACAAACAAGACATGTGCTCCCAACAGTGAGAAGTTTGATTTTATGAAACCTTTTCCAGTAACTCTTGTAGTTCATAAGATAGCTCATGCATCCGTGATGGGGCTAGTCTGTACAGTGATCGAGCTATTGATGCTGCGTCGGACACTAGGTCAATTCAAAATTTGACTAACCTATTAGGTGGTAGTCCTGGTACATCTTCAGGAAATACCTCCAGATATTCTAGCACAATCGTTATGTCTTCTAGTCTATTCTTATTTGACCTCCTTTCCTCAACGTGTGCTAATACTTGACATCCCTTGCATAGGCACTTGTGGGCTTTCATACAAGAGATAACTTGTAACGTCGTTCTGCTCTTTTTGCCATGAATTGAGAGACCCACCCCACTTGGGAGTGGAATGCGGACTACCTTCTAACAACAAACAATTTCGACATGGTTCTTGGACAACCAATCCATGCCGAAAACCACATCGAAACTTCCCAGTTTCACCGATAAAAAATTTATGGCAAAAAGAATAATCTCCTAATTGTAACTTGCACCCTTGAATTATCTCACTAGTTTCAATCAGTTTTCCATTGGCTAGTTCTATTATGTATCTATCATGTATTGCAGTTGGTTTAGATCCAATTTAATGTGCTAAATTTTGTTGACATAAAACTCTTATCTGCCTCTGTATGAAAAACGATACAAGCATAATGATTATTGAGAGGGAACATACCCATCACGAGGTCTTGTTTGGCATCTCCGGCTGTAATAACAAAGGCCCTGCCCCGAGCATTGTTGCCATCTTGATTTGCTAGTGTTAGGGAGTTCCTCTTGAGATGACCCATTGCACCCGCATTCAAAACAACCCCTGTTGTCCATGATGGTATATGTCATCGGTGCAGGTGTAGGAGCTCGAGAATTCCTTGCTAGATGTCCACGTCTTCCACATTTATTATATATAAAGGACCTTCATTCACCCTCATGATGGAAACCATATTTTTCACACTTCGGATGCTTCCCCACATAAGGTTTCTTATCAGTTGTCACAGCTGTGTTGACTTTAACCTGAGTCGGTTTCTTTTGTAGTTGATTTTCGGGATTGCCATTCCATTTCTGTTTGTTACCAATGTTATACTCTTCCTTAGGTACCTTTTCCCCCAAGGTTTTACATCGAACTTCCCGATCAATCAGGTGATGAGCCAACCGAATTGAACATTGAATAATATCTTGCTTAGACAAGGTTACCATATCCTTAATGCTTGGAGGAAGCCCTTTTAAATACTACTCTATTTTCTTGTACACAAGAGAGATCATCACTGGGCAAAGTTGCGCCAGCTCATGAAATCCAGTAGTATAACTGGCTATGTCACCGCGTTGCAACTTCAAGTTATAGAATTCTTTTTCCATTTTCTAGATCTCGCTTATCATTTCTTTCAGCGTTACTCAGGAAATCTGATAGGCTTCATCAATGCCTAAACCTTGAATATGGTTGATCCACCATGTCAGAGCAGCTCCATTCAATGTACAAGTGGTATACTTGACTCGGCATTCTTCAGGGCAATTGCTGACCCAGAATATCGTTTCCATATTTTCGCACCATCAGATCAGTGCGATGGCTCCATCAATTAAAGCTAAGAGGTTTGCGATTGAATAAGTCCTTGTAAGAACACCTCTTTGGTGCATATTCAATGCTTTCAGCAGCCCCGCTGCCTCCTTGGCAGCACTAACACCTACAGCTCCATTGTCGCTTCATGTATCGTTGCCAACGACACCAAATCCTCCCTCTCCTATATTCTTTTGACTTTTGTAGGTGGCCATAACACGAGCCACTCGTTGGTTTATGAGTTGGTCCATCGCCGCCGAGATAGCAGGTTGCTCGGTTTAAGAATTGCTTAGCGGATTCCCTTGTGAGTTTACTTGCGTATTTCGCCTTGGTCATCCTATCGGCATGTTTTTCAACATGTAGCATAAATGTTTTGTGTTAAGAATCATTTGGCTATAGATTAGGTCCAAGTCATGCATCCTAATTCGCTATAACCAATGGCTTTGATACCAATTTGTCACACCCTGTCGTTGCGGAATCTTAAGGTGTGACATTCAAGGTTTCACAGTCATTGCTTACAGCAAAATACACATATGTTTATACATTACACAACCTTGTTACAACTATATTAGTTACAAACCTAATGTCAAAACAATTATAACTGAGTTTCATTTATCTACTACACTATGCATCACAACTGCTAAGTCTAACTCTCTTAGGCTCTACTATATGTTTCCAAAATTTGAGCTACCAACTCCACCCCTGTGTCATTATGTATTTGAGAAAACATGATTTTAAACAATCAACATATTGCGGCTAAGTTCACAAGTTTTAGAATTTCAATATGTATTTTACCAATGTATCCAATCAAATCAAGTATTTTCATAAAAAGAGTTAAATAATATTCATGTCCCAAACGAGGTGTAAAACATTGGTTTATAGTGCAAACATTTTTCCAACCACCAATGTCATGATTTTCTAACCAGTTGTATATTATAAATCCTCGGCTCCTTTAACTGAACTCACAATGTAAACTTGCCCCTTCCAATGTCCTTGTCGCAAGACATTGTATGTTTTGCCTTATTGAGCGCCTGCTCTACCTCTAGTCGTGGTTTTAGCTACGAACCACGGGCGTGGATTGTCAATCCCAAATAGAATCTATTCCCAATAATCATGTTCCCCACATGGTTAATGTTACAAACAGGGGGCTTAGCGAAAAATGTTTAACCAGTGAAATAAAGACAAATTCAGTCAGGTGTTTCAACCCACTTTCATGTGTTTCAACCAACTGTTTTACAAAAATTTAGTTTACATGTTTCACAAAATGTATCGTTGAGAGCTTTAGCTGATCCAAATCAGGTTTCATGTTTCAAAAAATTTATCAAAAGCATTTAGAATTTCACTTCATCCAATCAGGTTTCATGTTTCGTTGTTTCCATAGTCCAATATTGAGTCAAAAAATTATGTTTCACAATGAGGGTTTCAAATGACAGTTTATATTTTCCCATCCCTCAACTTTCGAAAGAAAAAATACAAAAAAAGGGGGTCGTGAACTGACCTAAGTTAATTCAAAATCAGTAAACTGTGCACAACACACTTGTTGTTAGTCTTAGGACTCCAATTTTGTAATCGATTAAAGTTCTATGAGTTGTTTATACTCAATTTGATTCATCAGCACTTTCTTTAACACTTAAGAAGCTGATTCTAAAATACGTGAATGTTCAAAATCGATTTGATACGATTATCTCTTGATTTGTATTGCTAAAATCATTGATTTTGATCGTTTATCGAGTTTCCATAAAAATTGAACTGAAAGTTCATAAAATTTAACTTTGGCATCAAAATCGGATTCTTAATCAACTTCTGGACAAATTGCAAAACATATCGCAAAACTTTTTCAGGAACGTGAAATTGACCTAGAATAGGTTCTTATGTTAAAAATCGATGAGAAACTGAATTCCGGGCAACAACCCGAATTCAATGAGCTTCTAAATCGATTATTGGGTAGCCGGATTGCGAAACAGATGCCAAAACTGAGTCGATTATTAGTTGACCATGCGTTCCCGACAACGAGCAACACAATCTCGGCTACGAGCAGCACGATCTCGGCAACGAGCAACAAGATCTAGGTAACGACGTGGACACTGTCCAAGACTATGCCATTCAAGGGCCGTGGGCCTCATCCAAGTGCTGCAAGGGGCCGCGGGGCCTTGTGTATGTGTCGTGCAGGGCCGTAGGGCCATTTGGTGTTCCACAACTACTACTGCGCCCAGACCAGCATGCTAGAAGTAGTTTTTGCGTGCCAAAACATTTTTTTTCATACTTTTACCGTGCCAAAATATTCAAATCCTAATATTTAACATATATTTAGAGTTTGGTGACGAAAACACTCGATTTGGACAAGTTTGAAAAATCGAGTTTTTGGACAAAATTGCCCTTTTCATGAGTTTTTCAAGTTCTTATGATTTCCAGCCATCCAACCGAGCTTCATAGCACTTGTTTATGTTATTTTAACATATTCAAATCAAAAATTGAGACTAGAACATACTTGATTGAAGATTGGCTTGAAAACCCACTAAAAAACAACATTTGGAGGTTAATTCTTGGATCAACTTGTTCTTGATCTTGATTTGTAGTAGGATTGCTTAGAAATGGTGTTCAAATGATGCTTGAAGCTCCAGGAGGGTTTGAGAATGCTCTGGTTGAATTTGGTGTTAGAAGAGTGTGAAAATGTTTACTTGGAAAGTCAACAACATGGCTTTTATGCTTGGATGCCTTCTTCTCCAAGGTTGGCTGGATATTTTGGCCCTAAGTATTTATTAAATTGGTTTTTTCGTGCGTATCTTCAGGAACTACTGCTAACGTTTGATTTTTATAGTTTATGCATGCCGAATTATCTTTTCGCAAATTTTTCACGATTTAGGTTTCTAATGTGTGTCATTGTTCTTTCTTTGATTCACGAGTTTTTATTTGATTCTAATGATTTGTTTTGATTATTTTAATCTTAGCAAAATTTAATTAAGAATAATGCACATTATTGTAACCTAGAGTTGGAAATTGTCACGGTTCGAGAACTTCTATTCTTTTCCCAATCGCGGGTTCGAGATTGTTCAGTCTGGTAATTCTTCAAAATCAAACGAATGCGCGGTTAACTTCAAAATTTAGATTCTTACGCATTTCTCATTCAATATCGAATCAATCTCGATCTTAATCACACTTAAAATTTCCAAATATAGTTGACAATTACGCATTAGTTTCAAGTTGTAAGCAACTCATCTAGAATACAATGTAATCAACTAAATAATCGATACATTTTCAAAATTAAACACAACCACCTTCGCAACATCCCTCTGAGAAGAACAAGACCAAGAACACCTTTGAGTTGCTCTCAAATGTTGCATCGATTGAATACCATCTCAAAGTGAGCGACAATCAAACCCCTCCTAATCGTAATCAATTCAAGTAAGTTTTAGATGTGTTATAATCATTTTTTCATAAGGAATGAAGGCCCTAACATTCTAGTGGCTCACAAGCTGACACTTGATTGAATACGATGGAAATCAGAAATCGGGTGCATCTGATTTCGGGAGATGGCTCGTTAGCGTATAACAATAATTTGATTTTCTTTCAATGAGCAACACACCATCCTAGCTATAAGATTTCGTGCACGTGTGTTTGGTGTGGGCTCGAAATCCGCCTGGTGCGAGTATATACCGTTTTGTTGTTTTAAGCCCTTTAAGCCTTTTTTATAAAAAAAATAGGAAAACGAATTTAGAAATCTTAAAAGTGATTTTTAACATTTTAGGTAAATTTTAATGAATTCCATAAAACAACTAATTATTTTTAATTATTAGAAGTTTACTATTTAGTTTTAAACTATTTAAAAAGATTATAAATTCATAAGATTCAACTTTAAAAATCTTTTATTTATAAAATTATGAAATAAAATTTCATATATATATATATATATATAGGGGAGGGTTCAAATAAAAACTCATTACTTTGAAAAAAACTAAGAAAACTCGTACTAAACAATCAATTTTAAAAAAAAATCATTATTTTTTATATTTAGCTTAGAAATGGTATAAACAAAGAAATTTTTTTAATAAAAATATGTAGATTACGAAGTTACGTATATGTAACCAAAAAAGTTACATATATGTAACTCATATATGTAGTTTACAAGTTACATATATGTAATCAATGAGTTACACATATTTAATAACATGAGTTACATATATATTTTTTTATATATTTTTTTCTTTTTGTTAACAAATCTAACATTATATTAAAACAAAATGTAAAATAAAAAAGAAAAACAAAATTGATTAATAACAATTGTGATTAGTTTTCTAAGTTTTTTCCAAAATGGAGGTTTTCTATGGAACCCTCCCCTATATATATATATATATACATATATATATACATATATATATATATAGGAGAGGGTTTCTATGTACTAACTACCCCTCATCAGATTTTTTGAATAATGCCATGTGTCACCTTCAGATTGAATAAAACTTATTTGAATTTGATTATAGGATTGTGATCAAATTATAACATTTCCTTAAATCAATAGCACATTAACTCTAAACATCCAATCTGAAAGTGACACATGGCATTATTCAAAAAATCTTATGAGGGGTAGATTAGTAATTTGTTTTATGTACTAACTTACCCCCTCTTTTTTATACATCCATAACTTTTTTATACTATAATATTTTTTTATGAAAATTCCATCATTTTACTCGTCTTATTTTTCACTTTAATTCCGTTATAGTCTTGACTAGGTTTTTTTTTTATTTTTTTCGGATGTTCGTATTTACACCAATGTAACAAGTATAAAAATAACAAATTATTTATAACGAGTTGTAACGAATTGGGGTTTACATTATTGTAGAATAAATAGGGGTTACGTTTAAGAGCGTAAACGAGCCAAACCGATCCCGAGCTCGTTACATACGTTATAAATACAAGATTGTAAAAACATTTTAATACTTTAGTACTTTAAAAACATTAAATCTACAAGATTGTAAATACATTTTAATACATTAAAAAAATACTACAACATTTTGTTGATAAAAACCAAAATTCGTTATATCTACAAGATTGCAAATACGTTTTAATACTTTAAAAAAATTGTATCTACAAGATTGTAAATACATTTTAATAGTTTAAAAAAAATACTATAACATTTTGTTGATACAAACCAAAATTCGTTATATCTACAAGATTGTAAATATATTTTAATACTTTAAAAAAATACTATAACATTTTGTTGATAAAAACCAAAATTCGTTATATCTACAAGATTGTAAATACATTTTAATACTTTAAAAAAAGTACTATAACATTTTGTTGATAAAAAACAAAATTCGTTATATCTACAAGATTGTAAATACATTTTAATACTTTAAAAAAAATACTATAACATTCTGTTCATAAAACCAAAATTCGTTATATCTACAAGATTGTAAATACATTTTAATACTTTAAAAATTATACCTACAAGATTGTAAATACATTTTAATACTTTAAAAATTATACCTACAAGATTGTAAATACATTTTGATACTTTAAAAACCCAAATTCGTTACAAAATCAAGAATATAACGTAATTAAAGAGCATCCGGAAAAAATAAAAAAACCTAGTCAAGAATATAACATAATTAACGAGCTTGGGATAGGCTTGGCTCGTTTACACTCTTAAACGTAACCCCTATTTATTCAACAACAATGTAAACCCAAATTCGTTAAAACTCGTTAAAATAATTTGTTATTTTTATACTTGTTACATTGGTGTAAATACGAATATCCAAAAAAAATAAAAAAACTTAGTCAAGACTATAACGGAATTAAAGAGAAAAATAAGACGAGTAAAATGATGTAATTTTCATAAAAAAATATTATAGTATAAAAAAGTTATGGATGTGTAAAAAAATAGGGAGTAAACTTTAATAATATAGCAAATTACATTAATATCCTTATTATATTTTCTTTCAAATCAAATATATTATTTTATTATAATTTAATATCAACCATTAGATTATAATCTTAAAATTTGATCCTTAAATATGCTGGGGTTATTGGGTTATTTTGCTTGATCCTAAGGTTATGAATAGAACACTTCCCTATATATATATATATATATATATATATATATATATATATATATATTGGAATATCCTAGAAATATATTTTTACAAATATTTTTTTTTTAAATTAAATGATATTTAGAAACAAAATGAATATTATATAAGGTGTAGTTTCAAGTAAAAAGGGTGAGAAGGATTCTGGAGTTGACAAGTGTCATTTCTTTAATTTTATAAAAAGGGTATTTTGGTCAATGTGTTTAATGATTTAAGTCATTGTGTTTAATGCTTCAGGTCATGGTGTTTAATGTTCTTATTATTGTGTTTTATTTTTTATATCATATTGTGTTATTTTGTTATTATTTTTTATGCATTGAATAAATTGTTCTTAATTATTTTTATGTTTTATGTATTAAAAGTACATAATTGTGTTATTTCACCATTATGTTTTTAAAACTCATATTTCTAAAAAAAACATAAATTGTTTTTAGTTTTTTTGAAAAACACATTTTCATCATTTTATTTTATGTTTAGGTCATTGTGTAAGATATTTATCATTGTTTTTTATTTTCAGAACATTGTGTAATATACTCATCATTGTGTCTTACGTTAAGGTCATTTTATAATATATTCATCATTTATTTTATCTTCATAACATTGTGTAATATACGCATCATTGTGTCTTACGTTCATGTCATTGTGTAAGTCATTATTTTGTTTTACGTTAAAGTCATTGCGTAATATACGCATCATTGTGTTTTACATTCTAGGTCATTGTGTAATATACCCATAGTTGTGTTTTACGTTCAGGTCATTGTGTAATATACTCATAGTTGTATTTTACGTTCAGGTGGCTGCGTAATATACTCATTATTGTGTTTTACATTCAACCCATTGTGTTTTATGTTTAGGTCATTATGTAATATATTTGTCATTGTGTTTTACTTTTAGGCCATTGTGTTATACTTTTTAACTTATTTCATGTTTTATTGTTATTTTTTTATATATTAAATAAATTGGTTATTTGTTTTTTTATGCTTTCCATATTAGAAGTACACAATTGTATTATATCAACATTTTATTTTTCA
Source organism: Mikania micrantha (assembly GCA_009363875.1). Taxonomy (NCBI): domain Eukaryota; kingdom Viridiplantae; phylum Streptophyta; class Magnoliopsida; order Asterales; family Asteraceae; genus Mikania; species Mikania micrantha. The sequence goes on from CM018686.1 coordinate 6,750,887, forward strand.
AAACTTCTTATTTTATTAACACATAATTAGGTTATTGTGTCATATGTATTCATTATTGTGTTTTATGTTTTTAACAATTTGATTATATCTTATCATTTTATATGCATTAAATGAATTTGTTGTTGTGTTTATCATTATGATTTATATATAAAAAGTGTGTGATTCTGTTGTTTCGTCAATATTATTTTTAAAGCTAATATTTTAAAAAAAAATAGTTAGACACAACGACCAAAAAAAAACATTTACAAACAAAAGGACACAATAACAACAAAAACACACAATTACGCATAACAAATATAAAAGGTGGAGAAAAATGTTTTTTTATGTAACAATATTATACTCGTTTTAAAGATTAAAAAATGCTTGTTTTTTTGGTATAGTTTTTTTATAAAAAAAATAATATTGTATATAAGAGTTATGACCGTTTACAAAAATAGGTAAACATGATAAAAAGTAAACAAAAATGTATATAAAAGTTATGACAATTCCAATTAAGGTATGTAATTCACCACGTAAAAACTTTTTCAGCTCATTACATTTAGCTAGAAATTTCGAGTAAGAGTCAAGAAAAATAAGCTAAGGTCGTGAAGAAAGCTTATTGTTTATGGCGTGTTTCGACTTTTTCTCTATAAAAAGCCTTGACAGAAAGTCACCCACGTTTCCTTTATGGTGGGGAATTAGGTTTTACCAAAAAATTCCTGCTTATCTATCCCATCTTATTTTTTTAGATTTTAAACATTTAAATCCATGCTCTTCAATTACAAACTTTAGCTGGATTAATCATTTTATGTTGTTACACTAAATAACGCTTCATTTTTATAGAGAAAACCAAGTTCTAACATCTCAATTAGAATTAAAAACAAAAATTACATTGAATGTTTTCAATTCATTTTATTCGGTTTTAAAATTTGACCTAAACTGAAAATATATAGTTTCAATCAGTGTTGTAAAAATCGGCTCACACCCGCTTAGGCGGCGCCCTTCAACTGTCTCGGTTTGGTCCTAAGCGGCCTAGTCATTTTTTTTATTGTTTCGGTAAAAATGATCAGATCCATGATTATTAAGACATTTCTCAACCCAAAATATTTAATATCTTTCTAAAACATTGAATCAACATCTGAAACATCGAATTCAGCCACTAAACATCGAATTCAGCCACTAAACATCGAAATCAAACTCTAAACTTTTAACTCAGTGTTTAAGTTTGATTTTAAATTAGTATGTTTAAATTTAGGTTTTAAATTATTTGAAGTATTATATTTAATTATTAATTTTGATGTGTGTATATAATATATATTTGTACAATTACATATAGAAATTTCAATCCGCCTGTTGATTAATCCATAAACGGTATCTCGCTACCCGACTAGCGTCTAACAACTTATACAACCATGGTTTCAAGTAGAACTCACCATGCCCCATGTCCCATGTTCCTATGTCATGCCAGTAGCAACACTTGACTTGACAACGTGTTGCGGCACAAACATGTCACCTTGGCATAGTTTGAACACACCACACAATCATATATAGACCACACACACCAACTAAAAATGCATCTCCTAATATCATACATGATGTAAAGTTAGTCACACCTAGCTCTGTTCAAAAAGCTCACGGCTCGCTCGAAAAAAGCTCAGCTCAAAAAGGCTCGTTTAAAACAAGCCGAGATAGAGCCAAGGTTGGCTTGACTCGGGCTCGGCTCGATTATACACACACACATATATTATATTAATTACACAAACATATATACATATATTTATAAAAATATATTATGTATATAATATATATTTAATATAGTAAACAAATATTTACTTAAATATATATGTGTGTGTGTATTATGCATGGTTGTAGAAGTCACTAGGCGCTAGTCGGACGGCGAGGTACTGTGACAGTTGTGAACGAGAATTACGTCATCAATGATGTGAGAACATTTGATCGTTCTAGAAATCCACGTTGATTTAATGATGGTAATTGTTACAAATTGATAGTATGTGAGAAATGAGGAGCGTGGGCGAAAACCGTGTTCAAAATGGAGTCCTGGATTTCCCGGAATCGAAAAACGAAGAAAAATTTCTAAGTGTTGGGCGATTGGACTCATCGCGGTACGCGATGGAGGGGTTGAGAGGTCTCCGCGGTACACGATACTTGTAAAATATCTTAGATTCCTCCGGAAATCTTCGCGGTACGCGAAGCCTATTTTGGCTTCTGGTCGCGGTACGCGACGGGTATGGCGGTGGAGAAAGTTGATCTTCTTCATCAGAATTCATGCAGATTATAATTTCTGTAAACTCTCGAACTTTTTCGACCCACCTGACGAAAATTCGACTAAACCACCATCAAATCATCATTCTAAAGCCATCAGAAGTCATAGATCGCACCAGGGATCATCTCTACAAGTTCTGATCGTTGTTTTAACCGCAGATATCCATCAGATTAGGTAATGATCCGTTTAAACCTTCTAGTTTGATAATGATTGATTAGATCTTGATTTTGAACGTAATGACATAGTTAGGATTGTTGATTATTGCCTAGATGATGGCTAGGATTGATTATAAACAAAGAACACGAAGTTTTAACGGTTAAATCCTTGTTTTGATCCGTTGTAATGCCCGGTTTGCATGAAATCATACCCATGATTGTAATGGTTTAAACCATTTGATTATGACAATGTAGGTGATTAGTTGGATTAATCCTTGAAATGCAAGGTTAAATCCAAGTGTTTCAAACTAATCACAATCATTAACATACTCATTGGAACGATTATCTGATGTTTATGATAACAGTCAGATTAGTATGTTAAACTTGGTTATTACACCTAACTGATGCTACATTGTGATATTTCATGATATTTGGGTAATCAATAATAAGGATTAATCATTCCTAAGCCATTAACTTATCTAGAAACTGTTATAGTATCATAATCAACAACCTTAACTATTTGGCTAATCTTAGATTATTCTGATTAATCAAAAGTGTCATCAACCTTGTATTGGGAATCTAATGCAACGTAGGTTCCTACATTATCATACATTGTATGATATGATAACAAATTAATCAATTAAACATCTAATATCGGTTTGATGACTTCCAAGGCAATGTCTTTGACATTGAACGTTCAGAAAGATCTAATCAGTAAACTAGAACATAAATAACTTATTAAATATAACTAAATGCAGAATCATCTCTTTGTTGTTAGCTTCGAGATATTTTGCTACCACTATATTATCAGGTGAGTTTCGTGCAACCCCTTTTCTTTTTAATGTTTTATAAATATCGGGGTAACTCTGTAAATCCTTTTCTGAACATATGATATGCATCACTGTTATCTGTGTGATTTCATGTGACTTTTGTGTGATTTCATGGGATTTTGCCGTTAGTATCTCTGTCACAGTATCAAAAGTCCTCATCTCTTGAACTGTATATAGTGAACCCATGTGGGGCCGAACAGGAATCATTGATAGTACTATTGGCTGACAGCCCATTTGCTGGGAGGATTGCATCTCCCCTTGTGTGAATGTTTGGTACCTGTTTCCAAAACACTTTCTTAATGTTAGTGATAGACATTAAGATAATGAGGCATTAAGATATCTACCGACGTGTAGTATCTTCGTGAAACGTACAACTGTCCGAAAGGAACTCGATACGGGTCCCATGGTTATCCGGAACTAAACTTCTTGAGAACATACTTATCATATGATATTGTTTTAAATTGAACTGTCGAACTCACCAGCTTTGTGCTGACGTTTCAAACTCAAACCTTTTTGCAGGTAAACAGTAATCACCGGTGAGGACACACTTTTGGAGTACTTGCACTTGAATAATTAGTTTTGTAAATAAACAAACTTAGCTGTAATGTAATTGTGATTGCGACATCCTTGTAATGTAATTATTTTAAGTTAATCTGTGTGCTTGTGATATCGGATCAAGTAAGTCACCTCTCATCTCAGAGACATCACCCCTATGCTTCCGCAACCATTTCAGTGGCATCATACATGAGGTGACGAGAGGTGGGGGTGTGACAGGGTGGTATCAGAGCCACAGGTTATAGAGAATTAGGTTGACTTAGAGACCTAGACTATAACCATAGGCTCGAATAGTGACACAGAGAGCACCGAACATTAATAACGAACAACACTTGTATTGAATGAAGCCAGAATAATCAGGTGGTACGGATTCCAGTTATGAGTGGCCAACATAACTGAAATTCGCAACACGTGTGCGTTCTAGTTTAATTTAATTCAAGCAAAACATTGATAACTATAAAGACGAATATTTCTTTTGAGATAGAAAGAAGCATCATATCATGTTCATATTAAATATTGTTATTTAATATTTATGTCATGATACTGATTAGAAATTTTGATTTTATAGTAATGGCTGACCAAGGCGAACAGTATATTTACCAGAGATTTCCCTATCTGAGATTGGACGACACTCCGAGTTCTAGTTCAGCACCAGACTCGGATCCTAGTGAGGCTTCATCTGCAGCCTCTCAGGTGACCCCTGCTGGACCGCACACACCATCATCCCCCAGACCTGTTACTCCACCACCACCAGTATTACCACCAGCAGCCCCCATTCTACCCAGTCCTCCTCATTCACCCTTGGTTCATACTTCTGCTGAGAAGAGACAGAGCTCCTCTCCACGGAGAGTCCCCACGTGGGACGGATTACAACGGATGCGGGGACAAGCCCGCAAGACTACGGGGCTACCCCCTAGACATCAAATGGCTCCACAAGATGAGCCACAGACCGTAAATGAGGTGGGAGAATCCTCTCACCAAGCTGAGCTGCGGGATCAAATGCAGCAGGTCTCTTAAGACCTGCAGGGCCTGAGGCAGGACCTTCATCATCATCAGACTACCCTGGAGGATACCCGCACCACAGTACTTGAGATTCTTACTTCACACCTGACTTTGATGGAACAGGTGAATCTCATGGGTACTGATGCCCAGGCTTGGAGGGCGACCATAGAGGAGCGCTTGAGTAGGACCTGGAGACAGGCACTGATTGCTGCATTTTGGCAGCAAATTGCAGTCTGGAGAGAGAGACTGCAAGGCTGGATTTGGATTCTTGGTACACTGAACACCGAGGCTAGACTCTTATGTTTAGCTATAGTATTGGCTACTATATCTATTATACTAGCCTGCTTACCGTATTTCCAGCGGTAAGTGTGATTGAGCATAACTTATTTTGGGACTTGTCATTGTACATACCATAGATGGATATGTTGTATCTGTATGGATGTTGTAGTAACACTCGTTTGTATCAAACTCTATGATAGTGCTAATAAATGGTTGTTTTGTGTATTTAATTGTGTAATGGGTTATGTATGTTGTGTGTGATTGGTGTGTTAATATCAACTTGAGAACTTATCTATTGCCAGTGAGGCAATGTATCATATCATTATGAGATCAAAGTCCTGTGTGGCAACATTTCAATTGTCTGTGTGACAACATTTCAAAGTCCTGTGTCGCATCATATCAAAGTCCTGTGTGGCAACATTTCAATTGTCTGTGTGACAACATATCAAAGTCCTGTGTTGCATCATATCAAAGTCCTGTGTGGCAACATTTCAATTGTCTGTGTGACAACATATCAAAGTCCTGTGTGGCATCATATCAAAGTCATGTGTGGCAACATTTCAATTGTCTGTGTGACAACATATCAAAGTCCTGTGTGGCATCATATCAAAGCCCTGTGTAACAACATTTCAAAGTCCTGTGTAGCAACATTTCAATTGTCTGTGTGACAACATTTCAAAGTCCTGTGTGGCATCATATCAAAGTCCTGTGTGGCAACTTTTCAAAGTCCTGTATAATATTTTGACATTTTGTTGAATTATCAGGACTGAGTATAACTACAAATATCTGTATGATCTGTGTGTATCGAGAACATGTCTGGACTAAATTCATGTAGTTATACTGTCTTCTATATAATCACATTTCAATATAAATTTTCAGTGTAACTGAATATGATTGAATTTATTTGATATAACGGGTTATATCTTTAATGTTCTTAAACTGACCTGAGTTTGTCTGCTTGTGAGCAGATTAATGGCTCCTAAAAGAGGTCGACCAGCTAAGAGAGCTACCCAAAACATTACAAACCCTGAACATAATCAAATTCCACCCTTAAATGTTGAATCAAATCCGGATCCTCGTGTTAATCCGGAAGTGAACGTGGTTCCACCTGGGAACTTGGAAAGAAACACTACTCCACCAGTGAACCCTAGAGCAAGCACTGTTCCACCTGCTGGTACAAGTGGATCTGAAACAAACGAAGCTGTGATAGCACGAATTGTGCGTGAACAACTATCTGCTTGTGGTGTTCTGACACAACACCAACCACATATCACCGCAGGTTCTGGTGGGGACCACGATCAAGCTGAACATAATGCTACTGGTGGTCATGTTGGAACTCATACTACCACCGGTCCAACAACCACAAAAACAACTGTTCCTGATCCACCACACCAAGGGTGTACATATAAGTACTTTGCTTCTTGCAACCCTCCTACTTTTACAGGCAAGGAAAGAGCGGCTGGTCTTTTACAGTGGATCGAGGAGATGGAAACCAAACTCAAAATCAGCCAATGTTTGGCAGAGCATAAGGTGTCTTATGCTGCCTGTTCTCTGAAAGACTCAGCTTTGACCTGGTGGAATACCCAGGCCAAGACTTTGGGTTCAGCCACAGTTGACTCAATGGGCTGGAACGATTTCAAAACTCTGATTAGATCAGAGTATTGCCCAATCACTGAAATTCAAAAACTCCAGGAGGAATTCTGGAATCACTCTATGATCGGTACTGATTGTCTGGCTTACACCGATCGGTTTCACGAATTTACTTGCTTACTTCCCGATATGTTTCCTACGAAAGCAGCTTTAATCGAGAAGTACATTAAGGGTTTGATTCCCCAGATTCGGGGAATGGTGACTGCTGCTGAACCTACAACTCTGAAACATACAATTCTTTTGACCACTACGCTTACCAATGAGGCGGTAAGGAGTGGTACTCTATCTTTGAAACCTCAGATGGCTCACAGCCATAGTGATGTTGGTACCTCTAATGTGTCGAAAGGTACCAAACGAAAATGGTTCGGAAAAACCAAGGCCAAGGTTCCGACTGAAACTAACAACCCAGTCGGGAGAAATTATGGTGCAGTGGTTTCTGAGAGAAAAGGTTACACTGGACAGGCGCCTAAATGTACTCGTTGTTCATTTCATCATACTGGCCCGTGTCCTACTTGTGCCAACTGTAATAAAGTTGGACACTACACCAAGTATTGTAGCTTACCTACTCGCCAACCGAATCAAGCACCCCCACAAACCACTCAAACGAATCGGTCATGCTACAAATGTGGGAGTCCTGATCACTTGATTAGAAACTGTCCAAACAATAATAACACCAATCCGGGAAATGAAGCTAGAGGGAGAGCTTTTCAGATTGGTGCGACCGAGGCGAGACATGATGCAAATATTGTTACTGGTACGTTTCTTCTTAATAATCTTTACGCATCAGTTCTCTTTGATACAGGGGCAGATAAGAGTTTTATCTCTCCTGAATTTGCATCATTAATTTCATTGCCTACGGTAGATCTAGAAACTCCCTATGTCATTGAACTTGCTAATGGCAAGTTAATCAGAACTAACAGTGTTATTCAAGGATGTTCCTTGAATCTGAATGATCATCTTTTTAATATCAATTTACTTCCCATTGAGCTTGGGAGCTTTGATGTCGTTGTTGGCATGGATTGGCTTTCTGATAACCAAGAGGAAGTTGTGTGTCAAAACAAGATGATCCGTATTCCATTACTTAACGGTAATACACTGATAGTTCAAGGAGAACGAGCTGGTAGAAAACTTGGTATCATATCTTGTATGCGAGCTCAGAAATTCTTAAGGAAAGGCTGTTATGCTTTCCTGGCACATGTGACTGAGCACAATTCTCCACCCAAACAAATCACAGATATCCCAGTAGTCAAAGATTTTCCTGAAGTATTTCCTGAGAACATCTCAGGATTACCCCTAGTGAGACAAGATGAATTTCGGATTGACTTGATTCCAGGTGCAGCACCTGTTGCTAAAGCCCCGTATCGGCTTGCACCATCAGAAATGCAAGAACTTTCAGGTCAATTGCAAGAACTGTTAGACAAAGGTTTTATCAGACCTAGTTTCTCACCCTGGGGAGCACCAATTCTTTTTGTGAAAAAGAAGGATGGTTCATTCAGAATGTGTATTGACTATCGGGAATTCAATAAACTAACAATCAAGAATCGTGATCCACTACCTCGTATCGATGATCTGTTTGATCAATTGCAAGGTACTACTTACTTCTAAAAAATCGATTTAAGATCTGGATATCATCAGTTGCGTATTCATGATGATGACATTCCTAAAACTGCTTTCCGAACCCGATACGGACATTACGAATTTCTAGTAATGCCGTTTGGTTTAACCAATGCACCAGTAGTTTTCATGGATATGATGAATCGGGTATGTAGACCTTATCTGGATAAATTTGTGATTGTGTTTATTGATGATATTCTTATTTATTCTCAGAACCAACAAGAACATGCTCAGCACTTGAAATTAATCCTAGAGCTTTTGGCACATGAGAAATTATATGCCAAATTCTCCAAGTGTGAGTTTTGGTCGCGAGAAGTTCAATTTCTTGGGCACGTAATAAACGAGAACGGTATTCAAGTGGATCCCAGTAAGATTCAAGCGGTAAAACAGTGGGACACACCACGAACCCCGACTGAAATATGTCAATTTTTGGGGTTGGCAGGTTATTATCGCCGATTTATCAAGAACTTTTCAAAGATAGCCTTGCCACTGACCACATTGACCCAAAAGAATCAACCTTTTATATGGGATTCCCACTAGGAGGAGGCGTTCCAACTGTTGAAACACAAACTCTGCAACGCACCTATTTTGGCATTACCGGAAGGTACTGATAATTTCACAGTGTACAGTGATGCTTCTTGTCAATGTCTTGGGTGTGTTCTAATGCAGAATGATAAAGTAATTGCTTATGCTTCTCGACAGCTGAAAGTACACGAGAAGAACTATACCACACATGATCTAGAACTTGGTGCAGTGGTGTTTGCACTCAAAATTTGGAGACACTATCTATATGGAACCAAGTGTATTATATACACTGATCACAAAAGTCTCCAGCACATTCTAGATCAGAAAATGTTGAACATGCGACAGAGGCGGTGGGTAGAACTTTTGAACGACTATGACTATGAAATTCATTATCATCCAGGTAAAAAATGTATAAAGATCTTAAAGACTTTTACTGGTGGCCTGGGATGAAGAAACATATATCAGAATACGTGGATCGATGTTTAACAGGTCTCAAAGTTAAGGCTGAACATCAACGACCTTCCGGGTTATTACAACAACCTGAGATTCCCATGTGGAAATGGGATCAGATTTCTATGGATTTCATCACTAAATTACCCAGAACATCACGCAATCATGACTCTATATGGGTTATTGTTGATCGCCTTACGAAATCTACGCATTTCTTACCCATCCGAGAGGATTATTCTATGGATCGACTCGCTAAACTCTATGTTAATGAGATTGTATCTCGACATGGAGTACCGATCTCCATCAATTCTGACAGAGATAGTCGATTTATGTCACGGTTTTGGCAAACTCTTCAGAATGCTCTGGGCACACAAATCAATATGAGCACATCTTATCATCCACAAACAGATGGGTAGACTGAACGAACGAATCAAACTCTTGAAGATCTGCTCAGAAGCTGTGTGATTGATTTTGGAGGTAGCTGGGATATTCATCTTCCACTTGTGGAATTTTCCTACAATAATAGCTACCATACCAGTATTCAATGCGCTCCATTCAAAGCACTTTATGGACGCAAGTGTAGATCACCTATCTGTTGGTCAGAGGTAGGTGAGAATCAAATCATAGGCCCAGAATTCATTCAGGAAACCACTGATAAGATTGCCCTCATTCAGGAACGAATTAAATCTGCTCGAGATCGTCAAAAGAGTTATGCTGATAATCGTCGTAGACCATTAGAATTCCAAATAGGTGATCGATTAATGTTGAAAGTGTCACCTTGGAAAGGCATTTTCAGATTCGGGAAGAAAGGTAAACTTTCACCAAGATTTGTAGGGCCATTTAAAATCCTTGAACGAGTTGGATTAGTAGCCTACAGACTTGAATTACCTCTTGAACTCGGTAATATTCACGATGTTTTTCATGTATCAAATCTGAAGAAGTGCCTAACTGATGAATCAATGATCGTACCTCTAGAAGAAATTCATATTGATGAAAAAATTCAGTTCCGTGAAGAACCAGTAGAGGTAATGGATCGAGAAATGAAAGTACTGAAACGTAGTCGCATACCAATCGTTAAAGTGCGATGGAACTCGCAACGTGGACCTGAATATACGTGGGAATGTGAAGATCAAATGAAAGCGAAATATCCACATCTATTCTCATAAACGATTGTCATAATGTAAGTCTTCACTAAATTTCGGGACGAAATTTCTCTAACAGGAGGAGACTGTGACAGTTGTGAACGAGAATTACGTCATCAATCATGTGAGCACATTTGATCGTTCTAGAAATCCACGTTGATTTAATGATGGTAATTGTTACAGATCGATAGTATGTGAGAAATGAGGAGCGTGGGCGAAAACCGTGTTCAAAACGGAGTCCTGGATTTCCCGGAATCGAAAAACGAAGAAAAATTTCTAAGTGTTGGACGATTGGACTCATCGCGGTACGCGATGGAGGGGTTGAGAGGTCTCCGCGGTATGCGATACTTGTAAAATATCTTAGATTCCTCCGGAAATCTTCGCGGTACGCGAAGCCTATTTTGGCTTCTGGTCGCGGTACGCGACGGGTATGGCGGTGGCGAAAGTTGATCTTCTTCATCAGAATTCATGCAGATTATAATTTCTGTAAACTCTCGAACTTTTTCGACCCACCAGACGAAAATTCGACTAAACCACCATCAAATCATCATTCTAAAGCCATCAGAAGTCATAGATCGCACCAGGGATCATCTCTACAAGTTCTGATCGTTGTTTTAACCGCAGATATCCATCAGATTAGGTAATGATCCGTTTAAAACTTCTAGTTTGATAATGATTTATTAGATCTTGATTTTGAGCGTAATGACATAGTTAGGATTGTTGATTATTGCCTAGATGATGGCTAGGATTGATTATAAACAAAGAACACGAAGTTTTAACGATTAAATCCTTGTTTTGATCCGTTGTAATGCCCGGTTTGCATGAAATCATACCCATGATTGTAATGGTTTAAACCATTTGATTATGACAATGTAGGTGATTAGTTGGATTAATCCTTGAAATGCAAGGTTAAATCCAAGTGTTTCAAACAAATCACAATCATTAACATACTCATTGTAACGATTATCTGATGTTTATGATAGCAGTCAGATTAGTATGTTAAACTTGGTTATTACACCTAATCTGATGTTACATTGTGATATTTCATGATATTTGGGCAATCAATAATAAGGATTAATCATTCCTAAGCCATTAACTTATCTAGAAACTGTTATAGTATCATAATCAACAACCTTAACTATTTGGCCAATCTTAGATTATTCTGATTAATCAAAAGTGTCATCAACCTTGTATTGGGAATCTAATGCAATGTAGGTTCCTACATTATCATACATTGTATGATATGATAACAAATTAATCAATTAAACATCTAATATCGGTTTGATGACTTCCAAGGCAATGTCTTTGACATTGAACGTTCAGAAAGATCTAATCAGTAAACTAGAACATAAATAACTTATTAAATATAACTAAATGCAGAATCATCTCTTTGTTGTTAGCTTCGAGATATTTTCCTACCACTATATTATCAGGTGAGTTTCGTGCAACCCCTTTTCTTTTTAATGTTTTATAAATATCGGGGTAACCCTGTAAATCCTTTTCTAAACATATGATATGCATCACTGTTATCTGTGTGATTTCATGTGAATTTTGTGTGATTTCATGGGATTTTGCCGTTAGTATCTCTATCACAGTATCAAAATTCCTCATCTCTTGAACTGTATCTAGTGAACCCATGTGGGGCCGAACAGGAATCATTGATAGTACTATTGGCTGACAACCCATTTGCTGGGAGGATTGCATCTCCCCTTGTGTGAATGTTTGGTACCTGTTTCCAAAACACTTTCTTAATGTTAGTGATAGACATTAAGATAATGAGGCATTAAGATATCTACCGACGGGTAGTATCTTCGTGAAACGTACAACTGTCCGAAAGGAACTAGATACGGGTCCCATGGTTATCCGGAACTAAACTTCTTGAGAACATACTTATCATATCATATTGTTTTAAATTGAACTCCCGAACTCACCAGCTTTGTGCTGACGTTTCAAACTCAAACCTTTTTGCAGGTAAATAGTAATCACCGGTGAGGACACACTTTTAGAGTACTTGCACTTGAATAATTAGTTTTGTAAATAAACAAACTTAGCTGTAATGTAATTGTGATTGCGACATCCTTGTAATGTAATTATTTTAAGTTAATCTGTGTGCTTCTGATATCGGATCAAGTATGTCACCCCTCATCTCAGAGACATCACCAATATGCTTCCGCAACCATTTCAGTGACATCATACATGAGGTGACGAGAGGTGGGGGTGTGACAGGTACCGTCTAAGGATTAATTGGAGCTAAGCGGATTGAAATTTTATATGTAATTTTGCAATTATATATTATATACACACATCAATATCAATAATTTAATTTAATACTTCAAATAATCAAAATAAACTTAAACATACTAAGTCAAGCACTTCAAAGTTCAAACTTAAACACCGATTTCAAAGTTTAGAGATTGATTTCGATGTTATGTGGCTGGATTCGATGTTTCGGAGACATATTAAGGATTCTGAGTTGAGAAATGTCTAAATAATCATAAAATTGGTCTCTTTTTAACAGAAAAAAGTCAAAAAAAAAGTAAAAATATGACTAGGCCGCGTAGCGCCTAGGCACTGCCTAGACCAAAATCAAGACAACTGAGGGGCGCCTGACACCTAGGCCGATTATTAAAATAGTGATATTATGTATAAGAGCCCGGTCACACCAGCCATGCCATATGCGAACGAGTGTGAGTTAGGGGTGCACGTACAGGAGCTTACGGTTACCACTTGTGTCTCAATCCAAGGAGAAAGCATATCTAATAAAAAAGTAGCGACGGAGTTAATTCCATGTCCCAAAGGAAATTGAATGGTTTCAAGGTTTGAATCCCATACCTTCAAGTGTAGATTCCTGGCTTCCTGCCTTGTTACCACTTAGATACAAGGAGGAAATGATATATAATGAAAGCTGCCCCTTAGATCATTCACACTAAAGCCCTTATCTTTATCGTTAAAGCCATGTGTACTAAAGCGTGATATGAGCGTTAGAATGGCCAGTCACGTCGCTTTGGTCCTCCCCCACTACACAGGGGAGTGAGGAGCACAGGCGTGTGGGACATCACGGGTATCTCGGTCGTTTGAAGCATAAAAAACATATGTTACCGTTAGAAAAAAGAAAAAGAATAAGAATAAGAATAAGAATTGTTTCCTAAATTACTATAAATCAACCATCCAACTCTTTAAACCAACATTCAACTCTCTAAAATAATCATTCATCTCTGTAAAATAACCATTCGTTTCTTAGAAAACCCAATTTACAATCCAGAAAAATGAGTTGAGTGGAGGAAATTAGGAGATCGTCATCATCCGATACGGACGAAGGAGCATTCATGTTTTTACGCACCATTTAATCAGCAGTAACATTCCTTGTAGCTAATATTGAATAAAACTCTACGCAAGTGTTACGAAGAAAAACAATAAACCGTGATCGTAAATGTGGTAACAAACGCCTCGTTGAAGATTATTTTAGTGAAAAATCAACTTACGACGACAAGCAATTTAAACTTCTTTTTCGAATGAGCCGCAATTTATTTCTTCGAATCGTAAGCGATATTGAAGAAAGTTTTCCGTATTTTCAACAAAAATTTGATGCAGCTGGTGTAGCAGGTTTCAGATCTCTACAAAAGTAAAGAAGTGTTATTCAACAGTTGGGACGAATATTTGCGGGCATCTGGTTGAACCTGTCTAGAAAAATCAAAGAGAAAATATGTAATTTTTTTTATTTTTCAAAAGTATGTAATTATATTTTTATTATATTGTTTAATATAAATATAATTCTTCATAAAAAAATAAAAAATCAAATAATAAAATATTAAAATATTAAATAAAGGTAATAATGACGTGACATTTAGTAATGACGTGGAGTGATAACGTGTGTATGAATAACACAACCCTTTTAAAATGCCCACTACTACAAAAATCAACCCAATGTAACTTTCATTAAAAAAATGTTTCATTAGTTGAAGTTGCATTAAATGTAATGCAACTTTTTTGTTACGTAATGAAACTTTTTTTTCTTAATGCAATATTTTTAAAATAAGTTGCGTTATGTAATAAAAAGGTTGCATTAGACTAATGTAACTTAAGCTAATGCAACTTATTCATAATCTTTTGTGACAAAAAAGTTGCATTAGACTGATTTTGTTGTATTCATTATCGATGTTTCTAAGTTTATTTTATTTTTTGTCTACAATTTTAGCAATTAGCTAGCTACTTTGTCTTAATTTCCTTTTCTTCAAAAATTGTTTTTTAATAAAAGTTTAATAAAAAGGGTTCGAGTTAAGGCTGTTCAGTCTAAGAAATGATATTTTTGTTCATAGTACCGGTCGACTTAAAAATAACAAAAATAATTAAAACATTTCAAAATTGGCACATACATAAACTACCAAGAGTTGTCATCATGATCGTAGGATTAATTACATCAATTAAATTAGTATGTTCAAAAGAACGTTATTAGAACCCATAGCACCAAAATATGAAATATTTATATATGCCAAAACAAAGACAAAAGGTCACTCTTAGTAAATAGGGTTTGTATGGTACGTTCGCTCTGACCATCCGTTTGTAGATGGTAGGTGGTGCTCAAGTTTAGGTGTATCCCTAGAGATCTTTGCAAGGTTTGCCAAAATCTGGAAGTGAATCTGCTATCTCGATCAGAGATGATGGACAAAAGTACACCGTGACGTACCCCTACCTCGTTAATGTACAGCCTTGCCAACTTATCCATGGTGAATGTTTCACGCATAGGCAAGAAATGAGCGGATTTAGTTAATCGGTCGATGATAACCCAAATGGTGTCATGATCGCTAGAAGCGCGAGCCAGCTTTGTGACGAAGTCCATCGCTATCTGTTCTCACTTCCAGGTTGGTACCTCTTGCTGTTCCGGTAAACCAGACGATCTCTGATGTTCTGCCTTAACTCTTGCACAAGTCAAATATCATCTGACATACTCAGCTATGTCTTTCTTCATTCCAGGCCACCAATAAAATCCCCGTAAGTCTTGGTACATTTTATCAGCGCCCGGGTGTACCGAATACCTGGTTTTGTGAGCTTCGTCAAGAATCAAATTCCTCAACTCATCCACTGCGGGAATCCACACACGATCCTGATAGTTGATGAGCCCATCAGGTTTTGTTTCGAACTGCCGCTCAGCCCCACAGTCGAGTTCCTTCTTCAGATTTCCTCGCACCACTGTTTGTTCTTAAGCGTGCTAGATCCTGTCTCGCAGACTTGTTTGCACAGTCATTCCTATAGGTCCTATGCGCATGGGTCTGACTCGTTCCTTCCAACTCAAAGCATCAGCCACAACGTTCGCCTTTCCCGGATGGTACTTAATCACACAGTCGTAATCATTTAGTAATTCAACCCAATGACGTTGTTGCATGTTGAGTTCCTTCTAATCGAAGATATGTTGCAGACTCTTGTGATCAGTATATATGGTGCACTTGGTGCCATATAAATAATGTCTCCAGATCTTCAAGGCGAAGACTACTGCCCCAGTTCCAAGTCGTGTGTGGTGTAGTTCTTTTAGTGTATTTTCAACTGTCTTGACGCGTATGAGATAACCTTGTCTCGCTGCATCAACACGCAGCCGAGTCCCTGATGGGACGCCACAATACACCAGAAAGTCTTCCGTACCTTCTGGGAGAGATAGTATCGGAGCATCACACAACTTTTGTTTCAAAGTTTGAAATGCCTCCTCCTACTCGCATTCCCAGAAAAAAAGTTCACCCTACTGGGTTAGTCGGGTGAGTGGTAGAGCTATTTTGGAGAAATTTGAAATGAATCTCCTGTAGTAGCCTCCTAAACCCAGAAACGACCGTATCTGCGTCGGGGTTGTAGGGGTTTTCCAGTTCTTTATTGTCTCGATCATTGCACGGTCCACGTGAATACCTCCACTGTTTATCACGTGACCTAAAAATTGAACCTCTCGCAACCAAAATTCGCATTTCGAGAACTTGGCGTAGAGTTTCTTGTCCCTCAACAGCTCCAGAATTTTCCTTAGATGCCGTTCGTGCTCCTCTTCACTTTTAGAGTAGATCAGTGTGCCATCAATAAAAACAATGACGAACTGATCCAGGTATGGCCTACACACTAGGTTCATGAGATCCATGAAGACCGCAGGCGCGTTTGTTAGGCTAAAAGGCATCACTAAGAATTCAAAATGTCCACATTGTGTTCGGAAGGCTGTTTTCGGTATGTCTTCGTCTTGGTTTCGGAGCTGATGATAACCGTAACGCAGATCTATCTTCGAGAAATAACATGCCCCTTGTAGTTGGTCGAACAAATCATCAATCCTTGGTAACGGGTACCGATTCTTGATGGTTAGTTTGTCCAGTTCCCGGTAGTCTATGCACATCCGGAAAGACCCGTCCTTCTTCTTTAAAAACAAGACTGGGGCTCCCCACGGCGAGTAGCTCGGTCGGATGAAGCCCTTATCCAATAAATCTTGCAACTGATTCGACAACTCCTACATCTCGGAAGGAGCTAACCTGTAAGGAGACTTAGCGACAGGGGTTGCCCCGGGAACTAAGTCAATACGGAACTCTACCTGCTGTGTCGGTGGCAAGCCTGGCAGGTCGTCTGGAAATACATGAGGATATTCCCCCACTACAGGCACCTCTTGAAGTTTAGTCTTTTCCCTCTTTTTCTCCACTATGTGGGTAAGAAAGGCCACACATTGCTTTCGCAAACACCTGCGTGCCTTGATGCACGATATGATCTTTAAAATTCCTTCCATCCTGTCCCCACGCACTTCTATCCAACTCCAATCGGACCTAGGAATGCGGAGTAGTTTCTCCGCGCAGACGAGTTCCACGCAATGTTGTGACAGCCAATCCATTCCGATAATTACATCGAAGCTTCCCAACTCCATCGGAATCAAGTCGATTCAGAAGGTTTGTTCGTTCACGAATAACGAACAATCTTTAATCACAGTGTGTACTGAGATTAACTTTCCGTCAGCCACTTCTATGGTATACGTGGAGTCTAGTGGTGTCGCACGACCACCAATTGCATTTCCCAATTTAGAGGAGATAAAACTCCTATCGGCACCTGTGTCAAACAATATGGATACAAAGTTGTTATTCAAAAGGAACGTACCCATGATGACGTTCCCCTAGAGCGAATGCTCTTCCCCTTACTGCGGGTTGGGTTGGGGGAATTCTTCTGGGACAATTTTGAGACACCTATCCTGGCTGGCCACACGTGTAGCAGCTGCAGTTATCATTCGGGGGAGGAAGTGCAGGTACAGTGGTAGGAGTTGGTTGCGTTGTCGGCGGAACCCTACATACCTTAGCCCAGTGGCCCATCCTCCCGCAGTTCGTCCATTGCCTACACGAGGAGCCCGCAGCGTGATCACTTGTTGCACTGTGGTAAGGTCCCAGAAAAGGGTTTGCGGTTCGGGTTGTCGGACGTTGTAGGAACTTGGTTGACAGGGGTTTCCATCATATACCCCTTCACCGTCTTTTGTTTCTTCTGCCAGTATGGCTCCGGCTTCTTGGTAGGCTCGGTTGTAGCTGGGGTAGGTTCATCATTTAGAATCCCAGTCTGTACCATGATATCTGTCAGAGATGATGAGAGGGCGATTACTGAGTCCAAGCTCGATGGATCCGTTGTAACGACGTGGATGCGGATACAGGGCGACAATCGCTGATGTATTGATCGGTAAGCTTTTCCAGGGTCGGGAAGAAGTATGGGACCAACGATGTCATCTCATGGAAACAGGTGGTGTAGGCAAGATGGCCCACCCCGACCATCTCTAAACTCCATACCTATCTTCCACTCTCTGAAGCTCGCTTTTTGGATAGAACTTCTGGCACAACAATTTTGTAAACTCCGCCCATGGCATTGACAGAGTTGTTTCCCTTCCCTTCGCTTGAACTTATGACTCCCAACATGCCAGTGCCCCCTTGTCAAAGGATCCAGCGGCATACCGTACTCTGCGGGGTTCCAGGCAGCTACTAATATCAAGCGTGTGCTCCATTTTACGGATCCATTGCACCAGCCCCACAACACCTTATGTCCCGTCAAACGTGGGAGGCTTGCACCCCATAAAGTTTCGCTTTGCATAAACAGTGGAGACACCTGTGGTGGCACTCCCAGACCCAGATGAAATCTCGACGTGGCTGGTGCTGCTACCCCCATGGTTGATTTCCCTAATAATCTCCGGAATGGCGATCCGGAGTTGCCCCGTGATTAGGGTAGCCAGTGCGGGGTCCCTTTTCAGGCTCTACGGTTACTCCCCCAGGTGGGGTGTTGGTTCCATGTGGTTGGGTGTTAGATCCACCCAGTTGTGTGATGGTATCATCGGGTCGGGTCTTCCTCAAGATTCTCCTTTTTGGCGGCATTCTATTAAAACAAAGGTAGATATCGGTATCCATTCGGCATAACTCGCGAGCATATATATAATGCTTTTCCTATCCTATCCCCTCTACATGCGGGTCCCTAGGTTATAGTTTAGGTCAATCCTTCAGTATGGCCTAATTTTCCAAATAACCTGGCTCTGATACCAATCTGTCACACCCTGGGCCGGCGGGCCGGAATCGGGGACCCGTCGGGCGGAATAGCCCCGGGGCGCGATTGGAATCGGAGTGATCAGATTGATTACACAGCATATGATATAAATAAACGAAGGATACGACTATCAACCGTTACACATATACTAATCGTTACATGGTACTTGTTTTCAAATACAAAATATTGTTTGAATACATTGTTCACCAAATCAACATCCCCAAATTGTCATCGTCTACTAGCTAATGTCAACTAAGCTACACTCCTTCAAGCAACTCCCCTACTAGTGTTCCCCCACGGCAGATCTCATACATGTGCGTCCCCTGAGAAGCATGTAAAAATACAGTCAACATAATGATGGTGAGTCCATAAGTTTAAAGTTATGAAAATCTGTTAAGTCATAATTACAAGTTATAGGGAAATGAAATAGTGCACGAGCAGTGGCTTCCTAAGATTATGTATACCATCCTGAACCAACTAGTATTGTATATGTATAGGGCATACGTAAGGAACTAAGACCCAGCCGCCAGCCCACCACGCCCTAGCTGATTCACAACTATATACTTAATCATCTATAGCAGAAATACCCCTACTCTTGCCTCATTCTCTTTCCCTTGAACTTATCACAACGCTCACGTGATTCAGTTGATGAGTTTAACACTTTTGAGGAGGGTTGTCTGTCTATTCTATCCCACACATGTTCATTTACCAAGCCTGACCTTATGCTACCCGTGTTAACCAGACCCCGTGGATCTAGTCCTACTGATGATGAAGACAAAGCTTAGCGTAACGTACCGACCTCAGCGCCAGAAGTTTGTCAAACTAATAGTACTATATACGTTACCGCCGGTTGACACTCATCAACTAATGGCAAATTAATATTTGATGACGGGACTTACTGAAATGTGTACAACACTCATGTGCCTCAAGGAATATGTAATACAGACTCTCTCCTTGTGTTAAATGCGAATTATACATTTAAGAAACACAAGTATAATCAATAGTATTTGCAAAAGTGCTTTCATTCTCTTAGCCCCATAATATAAGGAAAATTGTTTACTTGTACTAAAACGGGGGCTAAGAACTCACTTATAGATATCGGTTGTTTAAGTTGTCGCGGACGGCTTGATGTTGCTCCTATTCAGTCACCTGTGTTTCAACTAATTGATTGTTAGTTTATATTCATGCCTTTGGGTTGCTTTAGTGGATTCTTATGTTCCTGTGTTCTTTGTATTATTAAATTCTGTTTATTTTTTTGACACTTAGTGTTTTTCATGAAGCTGTTAGGACGAATGAGTGGTTTGGACGAACCGAGCCTTATCTCGTACGAATGAACCCTACGAACGACCAAGATCATTCGCACGTTTCATTCGTGCGAATAAGCCCTAGTTCGCTCTGTCCTTCGCTCGCCCAGTTCACTCGTGCGAACAGGGAGTTTGCTTCGTTTGTTGCTTCCTTATACGAACGAACCACTTGTTCGCAAGAATGAGACGATCGTATGTCTCATTCACCTGCAACTCCACCGAAAATCCCTTTCTCGTTTTTCAACTGCATTGGTGACGATTTCATTCGTCGAACCTTTTGAAGGTGTTAGGGAGCACGCTGTTGTGTTTATTTTGGCGAAACACTCACCGAAGATTCTCGGAAGGTTCTCGGTCGCATCTCAGGTGTGGAAAAGGTGTCGAAATGGTGAAGGAAGTGTTGAAGAAGGTGAAGGGATGATCTCTGAGGTGTTCTGGGAACGTGGAAGTCGGAATCGTATGATGATCGGCCGAAACTTTCGAAATAGCCGTTCGTATGTGTGTGTGAGGTGTTTTTGAGAAATGGATGAAATTTGGTCTAAGTGCTGCTTATATAGCAGCTCGCTCACACGAATGGGACGTTCGTGCTAAGAGCCCCCAGTCGGCCGAATCTGCTGGTCGATTGGGTGTTCAGTTTTCCGAGTTTCATTCGTACGAACGAATGAGTTCATTTGTACAAATGATCTTTCGTTTTTCAAAGTTTTCAGTTTAGTTTCTAAATTGTTCAGATTTTGATCTTCGTGTATTAAGGCAATGGTTTGTGTATGGTATCTTGTCCAGTTTTCTTAGTTAAGACCAGACAACATAATCAGCGTATGCAGCTGTTTGAGTCGTCACCCAAACAGATGCATCCGTAACTATGTCTGCTGGTGTTTTGAATTATTAGTCATTTCAGTGATGTCCCCGACTCAGGTTCACATCTCGATGGATCGTCACCCATCCAGATACAAGCTTGATTCGAAGAGCCATCACATGAGTGCTTTTTAAGTGAAAAGATTCGATTTAGTTTCTAGGGATGTTTGTGGTTTACCTGTGAAGTTTCCAGTTGTCACATTTATTAACGTTAGTTGATTGTAAGCAGTAAGGGTGGAGAGTCATCACGCCTCATAGGACATTCATCTTGGCTTATGGTGATTTTTTTCGATAAAAACTAAGTGACCTTAATTTGTTAAATCCAAATTTTAGAAAACGTGAGTAAATGCTTTTACTTGTAAAAAAATTAAGTTGTATATATCGTATAAGAATTATACTATGAGAATCCTCAAAAGATAGCAAAGGATCATTATGTTATAAGTCCGCATACATGCATTGTTAATTAAATAATAAGCAATATTCTCAATAAGATCAAGGATATTCAATAGCAATATAGAAAATGATAAATTAGAGACAATCACACAAAGGATTTATTAAGAAAGCCAGGATATCCTTAATAGAATGAACGACATAGAACCTCGGGAGCTAACTAAAGTTTAACTTCCTTGTTTGTTTTATAAACTAAAAAGAAAACAAGTGCACAGAGAAGAAGTCGATCGCTAAGTGTTAGTGACAAAGTGAATGAGAGTGATGCGTATGAGATAGCAGTGAAAAATCAAGTGTCATATATGATCTATTAACTCCTATTAAATACTAGGAAAGTACAACGGCTATTCCAAATTACTTCCTATTTTCCCGGAGGATATATCGGTCTTCTTTTATTCGCTCAAAGTCCAATTCAGCTGACCAACTCCACATGTCTTCCTAGTCTCGAGCCGGTTCTTATTAAAGATTTGTGTAAAAATGGTTGCAAAATAGGATATGTCTGATTTGTGAAGAAGAAGCATTTGCAGAATAGAGAAAGTCTTGATGATGAAGAACACAAACATGAATCCGAGATGTAATGTAATGACTAACAGTGTAAAAGAGTAAGATTCAATAGTCAACATGATTACATTACTTACCTTTCACATGCTACAACTGAATTATTTTTTGTCCTAGGTGGTTGCATGTTTGTTGCATCGGAAATAGGTGATTTGAAGAAGTGTTTTGGAAACTAGGGGTTTCATTACTTGTATTAGAGAAAGGTGATGATTTGGCCAACAAACGACACGTTGAAAGCAGGGGGTTTGCCTCGAGTACTAGTTCTGCTACTTGGGGTAGCGGAAGTGCTTAATTTATGTACCTAATTGTCTACCGATGGATTAGCATGATTCTTTCCGAGCCGCTACTTGAGGTAGCAGATGTACTGTAATCCCTACTATTTTTGATTTAATTTTTAATATGACGGTGTCAAACTTTAAACGAAACAAAGTTGTTTGCTTCGTTTAAAAAGTAACTATCTTTTAATTCACACACACACAAACACTCCCACATATGTATTTATATATAGGTAAATGAACATACAATAATAAATCTTGTTAATTAATTAAAAAAATCCAATAATATTAAGATCAAACTTAATAAGATTTAGTTTATTATATATATATATATATATATATACATAATAAACACAAAACAGGTTTAACATATATATATATAATAAATTAGGATTTTTGCCTAATAAACTTTATAAATAAAGCTTGCAGCATAGAAATATGAACTTAACAAAGATAAGGGCTATACTTGTATTTTTTGAACATGTTCCCTAGACTTATGAAAACTTAAATTAAAGAAATGAGAAAACAAAATAGAATAGGGACTAATCTTGTAAAATTCAGAAGTTCCCTTCCCATTTCCGGTCACACCATCGAATCCCGTCGAGACCGGTTCAAACCAAAAAGAATCAAATCACGGGTTTTAATCAAAAATCCCAACTCAGACGCGTATGCTACTAAATGCTGAATCAAATTAAGGATTTCATTCCTAAAAATACCACACAGACACATCTAAATCACAGCGCATGATTTGCTCGAAAATATCAAGCTGTAATCAATTAATTGGTTAAGATACAATCAAATTAACGACATACACTCAATATCGACCTCTTTCTGAGACAAAAGAAACCAAAATCACTTTCTGAGATTGTCAAATTCGAAGATTTGGAAGCCAAGCTAAGCACGATTTATCTCGAACTCAAACACACTCGAAACGAATCAATACAGGTAATAAATCAATCTATTCAACTCGTTTTGATGTCGTGAACAATAGCCCTATGATTATCAGGGCTCACGATTTGCACAACAAATCCGTCCTGTTTTGGATCGATTCTAGGGTTCTTATGGGGGGGGGGTTTGATTTAAAACCTGTATAAGATAAAAAAAAATCAATACAAGTAGCGAATCCAATCTCAGCTCACAGGTAATGCACCGTGGGTATGAGTCGGGAGACCCGGGCTCGAAACCCGGGAGGTCCATCCAAGAACCGGGTTTAAACTTTTGGACCTTTTCAACCTATTTTTTTATTATAAATTATAAAAAAATTCCTAAAATCATTAAAACATATTTTTAACATTTTGGCAGAAATTGATCATTTTTCAGAAAGGATTAAACTATTTTTAATATATTTCAATATATTTTTTAGTAAAAATGATAATAATAATAATAATAATAATAATAATAATAATAATAAAGGAGAATTTTATAAATGTTATAAGGTTCAAAAGCTTGTTTGTAACAGGAATGTTTAAAAAAAATAATAATACTATTATTCTTATCTATTTTAATGGAATTTCATGTTTTTAAATAAACTAAATATAAATAACTAAAATATAGAACAACTGTCCATAATTATTTTAAATAATTTTGTAATATTTCAAAATAAGAGATCACAAATTTTAATAAATATTTTATTAAAATTTCTTAAATAAAACATTAATAAACATTATTATTATGCAAGATTGATACTAGTTTTAGATATAATACAATGAATAACATTATAAATAAATAAATAAATAAAATTAATTAATTAATGGTTTGACAAAGCTTGAAAGAATAATTATGCATAATTACAAATAAACATTTCCATCCATTATTCAAACTTAGACAAAATATGTTATTAAGGAATCCATAGAAGCCATGGTTTTTTTTAAGACACTATACTATGAAATCCTAAGTCAGTTTGTTATTCAAACTTTAGGGTGATTATCTTCATTCCTCTGAACAATACTCAAAGGCTTTGAGGAATAACAACTAAGCAGTTGAGGTGAGTATTCATACTCCCTCTTTTACTTTTAGTATTTTCGGATGTTACATATGTTTACTCAAAACAATGTTTACAATCAAAACCATTTGATGCAAGCATTAGTCTATTTTAGTTAGAATTCTTACTATGTGAATGCCTACTTTGTGAAATCTATGATTCATATTCATGTGTTATCTATTGCAAACAAGATTGACATACTAGATGTTATGCCAGTATTGAAACTTGTTTGAGAGACAATTATCTATTGCACACTTAGTTGAAGTATTAGTTATTATACTTTTACTGAAACTAGTTTGAGAGACTGTTATCTATTGCAAACTTGTGTTTTGCATGACTTAGATTAAGACTTGATGAGTCTTGGCTAAGTTATATGTATTACACTTGTTTGAGAGAACATTATTGTTATTGTTATTGTATTCATTTTATGTGCAAACGTGTAACCTATACATGCTTTTAATAGATTCTAGATAGTCTAATTGTTATGCATCATTTATTTTTATTTTTTTTATCATTTATTTAAAATGTATGTTATACTCACCAACTATTCATATAATTGACCCAAAAACCATTTTACATATGTAACAGGTTAGAGTTAAGATATGGTGAAGACATAGGATAAGTTAGTGGACCTAGTTAAGCGTAATAAATTACTAGTATTTCAAATTGTAACACTTTGTACATTAAATTTATGACATGATGATTATTTATTAATGAATGTTGTTCTTATTTTGTAACAATGATGCATTAATTATTTAAACATATTAATAGCACCATGAGCTAATGAACAGTCATAGCTCTCGTCCCGACGTATTCCGCCGTTGGTCGGGGTGTGACATGTACTACATATGAGTCGTACTACATATCATTCAATTAATTCAATTGACAAACCCCATCCATTACGTATTCTACATGATTCCATTTAAGGTTCTCCAAGCCACATATTTAAAGCAGCAGGAGTACATAATTTAAAACATAAGCAGTGTATAATTTCACATAATTTAGTAGTACACATTATATCGTACGTTTTGCATGCATTCTATTTATTTTGTTCAGAATCTTCACGTACGTTTTGAATCCTAACCATATAATTTTTTTGTACGTTTGAATTGAGATACTGATAATTTATTTATCAGTAGTATATGCTTTAACTTTTATTCCAACTTTGAATTTGAATTCAAAATCGTATAATGTTATAAGATTTTGAATTGACATTACATATTTAATTTCACTTTATTATTTTGTAAAATTAAAATTTTATTTTCATATATAATGAGATCAATAATCCATGCTTATGAACATAAAAACCTTTCCATTACTAACTTTATCTTTCAAAACTCATATACAATTAAGTTCTAAATCCATTCTCTTTCATAATCATGTCTTTATTTCGACCATTTCTTTTAAAATTATATTGGAATAGGAAACTTCATATCTAAATAGGGTTGTTAACTATGATGAATCAACTCAATCCACCTCATTCATTATAAGGTATAGAAAGACATATGAGCAATTTGTTGGTGAAATTTGTAATCATGTTCGAATTCATAAATAATTATC
The DNA here is from genome assembly GCA_009363875.1 of Mikania micrantha. Taxonomy (NCBI): domain Eukaryota; kingdom Viridiplantae; phylum Streptophyta; class Magnoliopsida; order Asterales; family Asteraceae; genus Mikania; species Mikania micrantha. The sequence continues at coordinate 6,776,837 of CM018686.1, forward strand.
TATTCTAAATTTGTTGTTGTATTACTCATTTCAAGGCAATTCCAAAAGCTCTTATCTAGTCTCCAAGGAAAGTCTGAATATGTTGTACTTTTCTAGCAGAAAATGAGCACAACTTTAGGGCTCATTTCAAAGTGAATTGGAAAACAACTTTTCCAGTTCAGCATACAAGTTGTATGGATCTGTGGAGAGGTTTCTCTGGCGCTTATGAAGTTGAGGTTGATACAGTCATTGTGCAGTACAATGATCATTGTGAAAGTGGTGGGTTTAAACACTCTGAAGGTCATATGACCATTGACAGTGAAGAAAGTGAATCCCCCCATCAAACGATGAATGAGAAAATGAATAGGTTGTCCCTGAGTCATCGGATGGATACAACTTTGGAGTTTACTGTCACACCCTCACCTCTCGTCACCTGAGATGATGTCATTGATCACTCTGATAAGGTTGCGGAAGCATAGTGGTGATGTCTCAGAGATGAGGTGTGACTTACTTGATCCGATATCATAGCACACATATTAACTTAAAGTAAATATATTACAAGGATCGTTATTACAATCAACAGTATAGTTTACAACTAAGTTTATTACATTATCTAATTTATTTAATTACAATCATATGAAGTGCATCCTCACCCGATAGTCACTGTAATTAAATTTAAAACGTCAGCACAAAGCTGGTGAGTTCGTAAAATTCATGTTCAACAATATGATATGCAATACAAGTTCTCGCAAAGTTTAGTTCAAGATAACCATGGTACCCATATCTAGTTCCTTTCGGACGTTCTGTTCTTGTTTTATAAGATACTACCCGTCGGTAATATCTTAATGCCTCATTGTCTTAATGCCTATCACCACATTAAGAAGTTCTAAAAACAGGTAACAAACATTCACACCAGGGGAGATGCAATCCTCCCAGCAAATGGGTCGTCAGCCGATAGTACTATCATTGTTTCCTGTTTGGGCCCACGTGGGTTCACTAGATACAGTTTAAAAATGAGGACTTTTAAGTTCTTTGATAGAGTTCTTGATCTACGGCAAAATCCCATGAAATCCACAAGTTCTCAACAATCACATGAAATCACGCAGATAACAGTGATACATATCATATAGTTCTGAAAAGTCCCACAGTGCTACCCTGATGTTTATAAAAGATTAAAAAGAAAAGAGGTTGTACGAAACTCACCTGATAACTTACAAGTAGCAGAATGTCACACAACTGATAGTAATAGAGTGATTCCACAATTATTTATGTTTAATAAGTTATTTATGTTTTAACTTACTGATTAGATCCTTCTGAACGTCCAATGTCAAAGACATTGTCTTAACAGTCATCAAACTGATGTTAAGTATTTAATTAGTTAATTTAATGTTATATCATACAATGTATGATAATGTAGGAACCTACACTGAATTAGGTTCCTAATACAAGGCTGATGACACACTTGATTAATCAAAATAATCTTGAATTAACCAAATAGTTAATGTTGTTGATTATAATGCTAACACAGTTTCTAGACATATTAATGGCTTAGGAATGATCAATCCTTGTTATTGATTACCCAAATATCATGAAATATCACAATGTAGCATTAGAATAGGTTTAATAACCATGTTTAACATACTAATCTGACTGTTATCATAAACATCAGATAATCGTTCCAATGAGTATGTTAATGATTGTGATTAGTTTGAAACACATGGATTTAACCTTGCATTTCAAAGATTAACCAAACTAATCACCTACATTGTCACAATCAAATGGTTTAAACCATTATAATCATGGGTATGATTTCATGCAAACCAACATTACAACGGATCAAAACAAGGATTTACCCGTTAAAACATCGTGTTCTTCGTTTATAATCAATCCTAGCCATCATCTAGGCAATAATCAACAATCCTAACTATAACATTACGTTCAAAATAAAGATCTAATCACTTATTAACAAACTAGAAGGTTAAAACGAATCATTACCTATTCGAATGCATTTTCGACTTCAAAACAACGATCAGAACTTGCAGGTATGTTTCCTGGCTTCAACCACACGCTCTGATGGTCTTAGAATTGAGTTTTGGGTGATGAAATTCGAGTTTTGTTCGTCTGGAACGAAGAGAGTTCAAGAAATGTAAAAAAAATAATTTATGCATGTAATATGATGAAGAAATCTGATCCATTGCACCATCCTACTCGTCACGTACTGCCAAGAGGATCAAGGAAAGGCTTCGCGTACCGCGAAGAAATCCAGAAAAATCAGATCTTTTTGGTCCTTCGCGTACCGCCAAGGATGCTCATCTCGGCCTTCGTGTACCGCTAAGACCCCCGAAGCTCAATACTTTGAGATTTTTCTTCGTTTTTCAATTCCGGATAATCCATAACTCCGTTTCGCGCACGGTTTTCACCCATGTTCATCATTTCTCGCATACTATCAACTTGTAATAATTACCATAGCTAATTCAACGTGGATTTCAAGCACGACCAAATGTGCTCACATCATTGATGACGTAATTCTCGAATGCAGTTGTCACATTTACAAATGATTCTCCTAAGGAGTTGATCTGAATGCTGACATTAAGGAGTTAAACGACTAAGATGTTCCATATTTTGATGAGGAGGAAGACATGGACATAAGAAACGAAGATTGCAATGAACTGCATCTTGGAATGTATTTCAATTCCAAAAATGATGTCATTTACGCACTTAGAAGGTGGAACGTTTCTTGTAGCAGAGAAATTTAAGTGGCAGATAGCAAACCATCATTATGGAAATCTAGATGCAAAACTGCACAACCTCAAAAAGATTCTATTCCGGTCATAAATACTCCTTTATGTCGATGGCGTGTTACTACTTCTAAAAGAAGAAACCATCACTTGTGGAGAATCACCACATAGACTGCTAGTCATGCCTATACTCAACGGTGATTCGAAACAATAACCGCTCTATAAGATCCAAAGATGTTGATGCTCGTATATTCCCCCAAATCTGTGAAGATATATCATTTCCAGTAAAGCATATTCGTGCGTATGTTAAAGAGAAGCTCCAGGTTGATATTACTAAGGGTGGACTGCTAGAAGAATAGCTATAGAGAAGATTCACAGTAGTTGGGAGAGCAACTTTATATAAGATAAAATTTTGAAAAGACAAGAGTTTAGTTTAAATCAATTTAACTTAAACTAAATTTATGTGTTTTTACAAACGACACATTTATACTTAAATTGATTTTGGTAAAAACTCGTCTTGACTCGCATATCATACCCCGACCGGTGGCAGAATATGCCGGGTATGATGTGTGAAAGTGTGTCCAAAAGCTCATGATGCTTATTTATAGTTTCATAATTTAAATTACCAAATTTCAAAGTCAAACACAAGCATTACAATACAATTTCAAAGTCAAATACAAATTTAAGAGTTAAAAACATAAGTCTTTGATAAACTATCTAGGTCCATTCTTTGTAGATTTGTTACATAGTTTATACACTAAACTTGTCACACATGTAAAGTAAAGGTCAACTAATTGATTAGTTGGTGAGTAGTCATATTTTGATAGCATAAGTATAAAAGTATGCAAACTCAAATGACTACAAGTATGAAAGTTATGCATGTATATGAACAAGTATGTATATAATGGTGTACCGGTCCTTTTTAACACGAGATTAACACGCGAAGAGAGTGCGACTCTCTTAGGAAGCCAAGTACTAGAATGTGTTTACGTTTACGATTACAAGTAGCATGTATGCTCAACAAAGCATATAAACAAACAAGTATATATGGCAAGCTCATCACATGATAGCATTTCAACTAGATAGGCATTTCTTAGTTTGCATAACTATCAAAAGATATAAGTGTCTAAGTTTCTGAATAAGGACATGTGTGATAGCCCCAAAATAATATAAATCTAAAAGGTTATATGAAAACTCACTTGTGTTTGCTAAGCAATTCCAAAAATATAACTAAAGCTAGTTGTTTAATAACAAACTCTTGTCACCCTGTTTTGAATACAATACACATAAGAATATGTCAACAAGTTTTTTCTTAGTTTCTAAGTTTTCTAAAATACTATGGCAATCTTAGGTTTATATGGATTTTGGTTTTATTTGAGCTATTTTTGTATAAACTTTTAAAGTTATTAAAAGTAGATATCCTTAGTTTATATAAAATATTTTATAAGTTCAAACTAAAATTTTAGAACTAAATATTTTATTAACTTAAAGTTTCAAATTAAATTAAAAAATATTAAATAACATATAACTTGTATTCTATAAAGAATAAAGTTATACCAAGTATATTTTAAGCAAAACTTGTAATTATACTTATTTTAAAATGTGATTTAGTTTAATATTTATAGAAATAAAGTAATAAAATAATTTAAATAACATGGCTTTTAGTTTTATTTTAAATTTTTATAAAGTCTATATATTTTTTTCTGAATTTTTGCATGGTTTAAAAATTAATATATTTTGTATATTGTTTTATAAGTTAAAAATAATGATTTATAAACCTTTGTTAATATTTAATAATTAATATTATTAAAAATATAATTCTGAATATTTTCAGAATAATAAAAACTGTTTTAAAATATTTTTTTCAGAATTTATACATTTTTTAATAATTTATTATGGTTTTTATGAATTTTAATAAAATTTTTAACATTTAAACTCACTTAATAAAGAAATAAAAATAAAAATTCATATTCTGGATTTATAAAAATTCACAGAACCATTTTATATATCATTAAGTATTTTATAAAAATTTTAAATAAATTCTAGGTTTTTGAAGGTATTTAAAATGATAAAAACCAAAAGAATGGCAAAAAAAAAACTGGTTTATAAGTGTGGCCAAGGATTCGAAACCGGGTCTCTCATCCCCAGCCCAAGAGTCTTAACCACTGGGCTGGGTGAGAGTCCTTGAAACATCTTGAAATGAAATGATTATAACCATTCAATACTGGTCATCCCCAAACCGCAAAACCCTAGTTCCAAACTCTCTCGGATTCGATCGGTTGAATCAATGTGAGTATCCTAATTCATAGGGCTTTTGATCTATGCCCAAAGACGGGTTGATTGGATGTCACACCCCGAGCCGGCGGGCTGGATCGACTTTCCCGTCGGGCAGAAGGTTCTCGGGGCGCGATATCATGTGATAATCAAAATGATCAGATTGATGACATGGCACATGAAATATAAATGAGAAATGGTAACATGACATTGATACAGAATTACAAAGTTAAATTACATTGCTATGTTCATAATTCAACTAAGTAATTCTACCAAAAAGAATCATTGAGTTTTCTATCTTGTATCTGCACAAGATTTACAAAAGATGATTCACAGTTTTGTCACTCAAAATATGCACAACACAAAATGAAGCTAGCTAGGTCTTCTAAAAGTCCACTAGCTTAAGTCCTGAATGTTGGTGACTAAACATGTTCGTCACCTGAGAAAACATGCATTTAAACAAAATCAACACTAGGTTGGTGAGTTCATAAGTTTAGTAATTGAAAACAGTTAATTTGTTGTCATTCACAATCACAAAGTCATACACAAGTCTCATTGATGTTTGTTTCATTTGTCTCACACAATGGCCTCTCTATAGTTATACTTACAAATAGTATTTCATCCCATCAAGTATGCTTATATATAGGGCATACGTAGGGGAACAAGTCCCCAGCCGACATCCCACCACATACTTAACAGAATTTGACACAACTTGCAATACAACTACGGATACCCATTTCTATCTCACATGTGGTCAACCTATTTGATATTCACCCATAAGATTGTGGTCAACACCCAATGTGTTATATATGTAGAATAATAGAATATGAGGATTAAAGTTACCAAAACCGAAGTATTGATAAACCCTCAGTGTTTTAAGGAAACAAGATTTTATCAAATCTTATCCTTATTATTATTATTCTCTCGTTTATAGGGTTAACTGTAGTTCATTTCTAATAATAGAAATGATATTTAACTCTTTTGTTTTTTTCTTCCCAGTCATGAATGTATAGAGCCTAAAAGGAATCCATTGTTGTCCTCACGTAATCAGACCGCAATGCATCCGATTTACCTTTATCCCATTTGTAGTCTCATTGCCTTCAACGAAACTATTACTGGTAATATGACACGAGAGATAATACATTCCTCGGTCTACCAATCAATAGAATCGAAGGATTTGATTCCAATTAAGTACTGTATATTAATATCACCATGTGTCGTTTACCAAACCTGACTGATGTCGCCCTGTTACCGGTCATACGATACCGGCCAATGATAATGTTACGATCAACGTACCGACCTCATTCGCCGGCGGTTTGTCAAACCTATGGCACCACTACGTTATCGTCGGTTTAGTCACACTAAATTAACTGGTAAACGATTCTCTAGTAGGGAGTTACGTACAATTGAATATGATCTCATGAACACATGATTGTTGTGATATAATACAAATAGTTTAATAGTAATCAAGTGTTTTTATGTTCACCCATAGTCATCATCTCAATGTTGTCTGTTCTCTGTATTAATTGTTCTCATAGTCTTTAACAAAGTGTTATAAGAACTTTTCTTATTACACAATGTTAGAAATGTGCAAATGATGTTATTATCATGAAATTATGTTATCATGATCATCATTCTTGTTATCAGTTGTAATTGTCTCATGTTATCCCATAGTTTTCACCTAGTTGTAGCCATAGTGTTGTAAGACTAGTCTTACTACACTTAGTTAACTCAGGTGGTGAATGATATCATGAAATTAGGTTTTCATCATACCATTCTTGTTAGTTCATGTCATTTTCAAAGTGTTATCTCACTGTTTATTCTTGTAAGAATAATAAATTATTATAAGATAAAATCTTACAACGTGTATTATTCTATTGTGTGGATGTAATCATGAAGCTATATTATCATGTTTCATCCTAGATTTCTCACTTATGTTATGATCACACAAGCATACATACAATGATAAGTGATAATAATGAATAAACAATATCATCTAAATCATAATATAATTGAAATGAGGTACTAAAACTTTTAAATAATTAAAAGGATTAGCATGTTTCTCAGCCGCGAATTTAGAAATCAGTAAGATTAGAAAAGGGGCGTATCACCTTGTAGTTGAAGTAGTTGACTAAGTAATAACAAGAAATGCACGCGCTCACTTTTGTTCTTGAGTTTGTTTTCACGATCCTGTATTGATTTCACGTTGTGTGTAATTTATAAGTATAAGTTATAGGTATTTGTGTGTGTGTTAACCCTAGAGTTGGCTAACACTTGAATGGCTTTGTTGTCATTTGATCCTAATTCACTTGTGGTGGTATATGCTAACACTTAACCAATTAGGTTAATTTAGCATATCATGTTAGTTTTGTTGGAGGTTTAGTCTCAATAGTCTTTACCAACCTTAAACCCAAGTTTGAAAAACTCTAATATTCCCTAAGTTCAAGACTTAAGTTTGTTGACATTCAACCTTCTTTAAAAGTGTTAATACCAAACTTAGTTATAACTTAGTTCCTTAGCACTCTTATAATAGGATTTGTAGGTTTTATCAATGATTTACATAAAATCTTTCACCACCTTTGTAGTAAAACTAGTTAATACTCATATTTCCATCCATGTTATTAATTTAGGTTGATTCAAAGTGTTGTCCACAAGGTTTAGGATGTTAAAATGTGTAGACCGAATAGGAGAGCTTAGGCCGAATGAGGGTGGTTCATGCGAATGGACTTGGCCGAACAAAGGTTGCCATCCGACTGGGTTGGGGTTTCCGAATGTGGGTGTGCACACAAATGAGGGTTCATTCGGCAATGAGACTCCTTCGGTCACAAAGCCCTTCAGCCCTATCCCATTCGGCCCTTGGCCTTTCGGCCGGGCTGGGTTGAGCCATTCTGCTGCTTCGAACCAAACTAAGTGCAGCTCCCATTTTCGAGCTAAATGGCCAAAAACTGAGGTAGCACTTGTTTCTAGACCATCCTAGTGTGTTTTCGTACAAACCCTATGGATTTAAGTGAGCTAGAACCGGCTGAAGGTAGGTTCGAACCAAGGGTTACAAAAACCCTAGAATTCCGAAACTTTCAACTCAGATTACCACCGATTCTGTGGTTTTCGGAGCAGATCCTTTGTACTTTCGAGTAGAGGAGATCAAGAGCTTCGATTTGGCACCAAGTTTGCGCGATTTGGTTAAGAATCAAGAGAGTTCTTGGTGCTTTTGTGAGAGAAAACCCTAGAGAGAGAGCCGGGTAGAGAGAGAGCCGGGTAGAGAGAGAGAGTGGAGGTGGGTGGGGGAATTAATGAGTTAATGCTTGAAAATGGGTTTTTATACCCCGCGTGTGTTCGGGTTCGTTTCGGTTGTTTAGATTTCATTTTCGCTACGTTTCCGGAACGTAATTGCGTATTTTTACGAGTTTAAATAAATGGTTTTATTTTTAGATTTCGCGCGTATTCGTTCAAATCGTCACCCGAACGAACACGACGAGAGTTTCACTTTCTGATTTTTGTTTTCTACTTTTCAGTCATCATTTAGAACATTAAACCCACACATATGTCTGTGTGAATCGTCACCCATGCAAACACACTGGCAGTTCATCATTCGTAAACGTAACTGATTTGTTGCTTGAGTTGTATTTCCTCTCTGACGGACTCAACTAAACTTGTCTGTTTTCACATTGTTATCATTGAGTTCACATTGTTTTCTCACAGAATTGTCGGCCATCTGATTCCTGTTATTTGTGGATATCAGATCGCAACCGATATGTTTTTGTCATTTGTTTTCGCACTGTTATTTCTCATGAGTTGTTGTATTTACTGTATTTAAGTTTTCAGTTAAACACATACAACTGTTATTTGTTTTCTTAGTCCTGTTGTCACACAACTGTTTACACATTGTATTTACACATAGTAAATAGTGAAAGTACACGTACCGTACGGGCTTGCCGGACGATCAGGTACTGGTTGTCACATTGGATGTATAACATACCTGTAATTGTTTGGAGACAACGAGTTCAAGTTCAAGTTAGTTCGCGGCCGTCCTTGAGCTCGATTCGAAGTTATACTGGTTTTGAGATGCGATTGATGCTTCCGGTAGTTTCAGAAGGTTGTCGCGAGTATGTGTGTGTGTTTGATTTGAATTTGGTGACCAGGAGATATGATTTCGAGTTAAAATTTGAGCTTAAAGTTCTATTGGATTATTAATGATGTTAAACGCATGTGGGATCGAACTAATGTGTTAATCATGCTTGTCAGAGGTGGTTAGGAGTTATGGAGTGTGCTTTGTGTATTAAATGGTTGAATTTTGCGATTGGGAGAGGGTTAGGTGGCCGGTGGTTCGAACCGGGAAGAAAGGGTGCGGGGTGTAGGGCTGTAATCGAGCCGAGCTAGGCTGAGCTCGAGCTCGAGACATTTCGAGCCAAAAATTCAAGCTCGAGCTCGAGCTCGAGCTAGTAAAGAAACTCGAGCCTCAAGCTGAGCTACGAGCCAGCTCGGTTTTTTTTTACCTCATCCTCCACTTTACATACATACATATATAATATATATATAATCTGTTATATGTATATAAAATTAATATATCTATATGTGTGTATATATACATGTATATTATACATAACATATATATTTATATAAATTTGTGTATAAGATATTAAATATATATGTATGTATATATATTTATATACATATATTTATATGTTTGTGTGTAATATAACATAAGTGTGTGTGTATATAATTTAATATATATATGTTAAAAATCGAGCTGAGCCACGAGCCGAGCCAACCCTGGCTCGGGCTTGGCTCGTTTTTATCGAGCTTTTTTCGAGCCGAGATTTTTTCGAGCCGACTTTTTTCGAGCGAACTTCTAGCGAGTCTCGAACCGCGAGTTTTTTAAACAGCCCTAGGGATGGCTGAAACTTTGAGGAAAATGCAAAACATGCCCCTCATGTTTCCACCTTATGCTGATTCCTTATTTGAAGTCCCCTCACTCACAACTCAAGTTTCCATAATGACAAAACAACCCTTAAGGTTTTATTATCTTAATATCTTTGAGTTTAAAACTTTAATAAAAGTCTATAAAACCTTATAATTATCTTATTTATTAAATTTTTAAAAATATTCATAAGTGTTTTATTTATTTGTTATTATTATTGTTGTTATTATTATTATTATTATTATTATTATTATTATTATTATTATTATTATTATTTTGTTATTATATATATATATATATATATATATATATATATATATATATATATATTTATAATAACACGCTTAGAGATATGATTCTCATAATGATGCATTTAGGATTTTAGAAGATTCAAATATTGAAAATTCGTAAATGTTACATCATATATATCCTGACTTGAACATGTTTTTACTTGTTGCATGACACACCATTTTGACCGGCTTAGTAAAAAACACATTTATATAAGATAGAACTTTGAAAAGATATAAGTTTAAAATAACTTATGGTAAAGTTTTGGTATAAAATAAGAAAAGACAACCTTTTGTTGTAATTTACACATTTTTTTATAAAAACATGCATTGCCAGGTGCTATTCATAGATTACTTTTATATAATTCACGCAAGGAATAGAGTATTTGTTTGTCTAAAATTTTTCAAAAGGAAAAAAAAAAGTAGAAAAAAAAAAATTAAACCGTCACATTATTATATATATTAATTATCAAAGATATTTTACCTCACTAAAAGACTATTCATTTTTTTGTCTTAATGATGCATCATGTACAAGCTGATAAAGCAGAGAACATACATACATTATACATATACACTATACACATACTACGGTGGACTTTTTCACACACACACCCAACATCACACACGCACACACATCACACACACGGTGGGCCACACATCACACACGGTGGGCCACAACATCTCACACACACATACTGACATACATACATATATATATATATAGAGAGAGAGAGAGTTTGTATCATGTGAAAACCCGATCTTAGAGAGAAAACCCTTAAACCATATCTGGGTCGTTGATTTGTAATGTTTAAAATAAACATGTGGTCTACATTAACCCACATTAAAATTGATTTGTTTATCCAAAACCTAATTTTTTTATTCAAGTTTAATGTGTGCCACATATTTTATTTTCAAAAGTCCAAATCAATGGTTCAGATAGGGTTTAATGGTTTTCTTTCTTATACCGGGTTTTCACAGGATGCAAACCCTCACATAATCACTATTTACTACCGCGTCTAAAGATCAAAAGATAGATTTCAATACTTTTCAATTAATTTGAAATTTTCGTTTGTAACCCTGAACTTTAAACTCTTATTTTTAAAGTCCCCTCTCACTTTACTCACATATTTTTAATGTTCACATGATTTTAACGCGTCATTAGGTTATCTGATAAATGTCATAATTATATTAATTTGATCGCAATGGCCTCATGAACGTTTATATAAATTTCTAACCCAAACGGTCATAGAAATTTTGCGCGTTGTTTACATGTCTATGACGCATCCGTACATTATCGAATATTTGTATCGTTTATATCGTTTTGATCCTAATTATTTCACAAACGATTTAGATTTAATAATTTTATAAACCATGAGTATTATATATACTACATATATATATGATTTACATTTAATAATTTTATAATATTTGTATCATTTATAAATTCTACATTTACGCAGGGCCTTTTTTTTAAGTCTTCTGTAATCACATTCTTTACTATTAAATAAGTTCTTAATCTTCAACCCTTAGTTTCAAAGTTTACGTTATAGATGTTGTATAGGGTATTTTCGTGCATTTTATTGTACACGATTTTAACCTCATGTTCTGTTGGTTTTTTTTACGTCAGTATATCAGACCCCGCCGCAACGCGCGGGTCCTGTGTACTGCAACGCACGGGTCCTGTGTACTAGTTTTATAATTAACTCCTAACATTTTGTGATTTTTAAATCATATATTGTAGAGTCTTTAGTGTGTGGAGACTTTTCTACACCACAAAAAATAAAATAATAAAAAAAAGAAGAGTAAAAGAAAAGATGTTGACAAAAATTATGTATTAAGAGAAAAACACTCGTGTATCATGTACGATACTTGTATAAGTTTTCAACATAGTTTGACTTTAAAAACTTCCATTATAATTTTCTTTTTTTTTGTAATGTGAGACACAAATGCTCCAAATAAATCAGAATATAATAAAAGTAATTATTGTTGGAATATCCCAAACATCTATGACTTGTCATTATCCAAAATGTAAAATTCTAAGACTTAGATAAAAGACCTACTGGTGTTAAAAAAACAAAAAACGGGAGGAAAAAAAAACAAAAACAAAAAGGTGTTGTTCTTACCCCTCTCCTTTGAATTTACACCCTTACATAGCATGTACCGGCTTGTATGGCTCGTATGTATTCTTGTATCCAACATTCTCTTAAATTTAAATCCAATACGCCTTTACAGGTCATATTAATATTGTGTCAGTCAAAAGCTGATAATTTGGGAAAATGATTTGTTTTTATACTGGTCGTAGAGACTATACGACCCGTATTATTTTTGTTTTGGGCCGTATAGGTCTATACGAGCGTATTGATAACAAGAAACTTTTAAGTTATGCGACTTGTTCAAATTATATGAAAAGACGTAAGATTATTTTAAAACTTGTAAATATCGTTCAAAGATTCAAACAAATCAAACGTCCGTCTTCTCTCAACTTCCCAAATTTGAAACTCAATTGAATTCATTAATGATGTCATTTTGAGACAAGAGCTCTTTTAGTGAATATTCCAACATTTCATATGTGCCGGAAAGCAATCACATAAAATACCATTTCATGTTAACAAATATATGTCTGAAATCGCTAGCCATTCAAGCTATTTTCACTCACCTTATTTGCCAAATAATCAATAGATGCCATTAAACATATTATCTCATTTTCCTCGTACACATTGTAGTAATTATGTGTGTGCAAGTTTCAGGCTACTAAACTGATCAAGTTACACCTAAAATACAATATTGTATGTCCTTTCGCGAGACAATTGGAACTTCAGTGCATATTCACCGAGATTCACCATGAGATCTTCTTCAAAATGAGGACCCAACACGTTTTTGCCGAGTATTTCAACCAGCTTTATTTTTTAGCAGCAACTGCCTGGTCATCAGGGATCACACATGTAAATAGATCACCATTTCACCATTGAACAGACCGTGATAAGACCTGTCACACCCACACCACTCGTCACATATTGATGATGTCACTGATCACACTAAAAAGGTTGCGGAAGCACTTATCTGATTAATCTGAGAATATCCTGATTAATCTAATGTGTCATCAACTTATTATTAGGAACCTGAATCATTATAGGTTCCCACATTATCATACATTGTATGATATTCAACTAAATTAACTACTTAAATACTTAATATCAGTTTGATGACTTTCAATGCAATGTCTTTGACATTGAACGTTGAGAAAGATCCAATCAGTAAGTTAAAACATAAATAACTTATTAAACATTAACTAATGCAGAATTAAACTATTATCACCAGTGTGTGCGTAGTTTGTGGACCTCGATATCTCAGGTGAGTTTCGTACAACCCCTTTTCTTTTTAATGTTTTACAAACATCGGGGTACTTTTGTGAAACATTTATTAAACATACGAATTCTTCTACGATTTTACGAAGATACTACCCATCGGTAGATATCTTGATGCCTCATTATCTTAATGTCTATCACTAACATTAAGAGAATATTTCAGAAATAGGTAACAAACATTTACACCAAGGGGAGTTGCAAGCTCCTGGCAAATGGGTTGTCAGCCAATAATACTGTCAATGTTTCCTGTTCGGCCCCCACTAGATACAGTTCAGAAGATGAGGATTTTTTAGATACTGTGATAGAGAGTTACAGGAAAAATCCTATGAAATCTTACAGTTCATCACAAGTTCACATGAAATCACTTAGATAACAGTGATACATATCATATGTTCAAGAAATGTTTCACAGAAATAACCCGATGTTTGTAAAACATTAAAAAAAAGGGTTGTACGAAACTCACCTGAGATATCGAGGTTCACAAACTACACACAGACTGGTGATAATAGTTTAATTTTGCATTAGTTAATGTTTAATAAGTTATTTATGTTTTAACTTACTGTTTAGATCTTTCCGAACGTTCAATGTCAAAGACATTGCATTGAAAGTCATCAAACTGATATTAAGTATATTTAAGTAGTTAATTTAGTTGAATATCATACAATGTATGATAATATGGGAACCTATAATGATTCAGGTTCCTAATAACAAGTTGATAACACAGTAGATTAATCAGATAAGTATTGTTGCTGATTATATCGCTGAATAAGTTTCTAGATAGATTTCTGGCTTATAAATCATTAATCATTGTTATTGATTACCCATGTATCATGAAACATAAGAATGTGACATTAGAATAGTTTTAATAACTATCTTCAATGTACTAATCTGACTGTTATCATAAACATCATATCATTATTCCAGTGATCATCTTAATGATTGTTATTAGTTTGAAACACTTGGATTTAACATAGCATTCCAAGAAATAATCAAGACAATCACACACATTGTTAAAATCAAATGATTTTAACCATTTTAATCTAAGATATAGTTTCATGATAACCGGGCATTACAATGGATCAAAACAAGGATTTAATCGTTAACACATCTAGTTCTTTGTCTCTTTATATTCTTAGCCATCATATAGGCAATAATCAACAATCATAACTATTGCATTACGTTTAAAAACAAGATCTAATCTAACCATTATCAAACTAGTAGGAAAAAACGAATCGTTACCCGATCGGATGGATTTCTCGGATGAAAATGATGATCAGGACTTGTAGAAACGTTTCCTAGCACGATCTGGACGTTTGGATGGCTTCACAACTGAGATTTGGAGCTAAAATATCGATCTGGACGTCTATGGAGGTGAACATGTTCGAGAGAAATGAAAAAGTGAAGTTCTGCATGAGTTTTGATATTTCATTCTGATCATTTATACCGCCACACTCGTTGCGTATCGCCAAGGGAGGTGGAATGGGGCTTGGCGTACCGCGAAGGAATCTGGAGTCCACTGGATATTTTGGACTCCTCGCGTACCGCCAAGGATCTTCATTTTTGCCTTGGCGTACCACGAAGACTCCCGAAGTGCTATAACTTCGAATTTTTCCAAATTTTTTGATTCCGGAGAATCTGAAACTCCGTTTCGCGCACGGTTTTCGCCCACGTTCACGATTTTTCGCGTACTATCAAATCTTGATAATCACAATCGTTATATTAATGTGGATTTCAAACACGATGATTTGTGCTTTAGTCAATAGTGTCGTAATCCTCAAACGTAATTGTCACAAGACCCACGCGCCCGTGAGGAAGCATACAACTGGGAAAACCCCATGTTACTCTAGGCGAGACTCCAACCCTGGTCTCTAATAAGAGAATTCAGATGCTACCGCTAGACTATAAGCCTTTTGGAGATTATTTCAACCAGCTAATGTCTAGTATTGCCAATTCATACTCTCCAAACCATGTATTTAATTTTTTCATTTAAATTATATCATACAATAGGCTATAAGTTTGATGATGTTATCATAGCTATATATTTCTTGCTTCTTACAAGAGAATTATATCTTTATTAAGCTACTAGGTTAGAGTCTTGTGTATTACACTCATTAAAAAATAATATATTATTTATACATATCTAGTCACAAAAAGTTATGTATATAAAAAGCATGCAAGTTGTATAGTTAACTAAACCATGTTTTATACATGTTGAATAAAACTAATATAACTTGTTAATACAAAAGGTCATCAAAATATGTTTAAGAAGATTTATGCAATAATTATAAATTATGTTTTAATTTTTTTAGCTATATGTTATCATTTTTATGTGATATAATTAATAAATGTTAATTTAATTAACGTATACTTAGTTAGTCTTCTTTTAACATACTACAATTTGCTTGAATTAAATTTTTATTAATGCATATAACTTGAAATTTTTAAAAAGTACTTGCTTTTTATAATTTAAATATAGTGTATTTTATCATTCAAATCATTCAATCATGATGAATGTTTAAAAAAAATTAAAATCACTCTTAAAAAACAATGAGGATCATTATTTTTGTATTTTTAGATATTTAAAGAAATATGATTTGAATTTTATGATCTTTAAAGAATTAATTAGAAGCAATTAAATAAAAATATAATTTTATTTAAAAGTTATGTGATTAATTTCATTTTAAATACCATTAATTAATAATATATTAATTGTTATACATTTTATAGTCAATTGTCTTTAATCCATAACTAAATAATAAGCATAGACACTTAAATAGAAGAGACAAGCAAGAAACCAAAATATGAATAGTCTAAATAGTTACAATTGTGCACGATCATTTTTATTTATCTATACAACTATATAATACATATTAGAATGACAAAATAGTAATATGATTAAATCTCTTAAAATTAAGAGTTTTACAACTATTATATCACATGCTACAAGCCTACAACTTTTTAAATCTGACCTAAATGTTTTTTTTTCTCTTTTCACTTATCTCACATTGGTAGCCTTTAAGGAATAAAGTAAGATATAATGCTTATAAAAGAAAAAAACCTCTTAAAGCAAATGAATCACTTCTTAACATTTTTAATATCTTTTTTTTATTTTGTTCTATATTGGTAGCCTTTAAAGAATGAAATGAAGTGAGATAGAGTAATTATAAAAGAAAAAACCCCCCCCTCAAAACAAATGAATCACATATTAACATATTTGGTACATTTGGTATTTTATGTTATGAGTTAAAGTTACTTTCAATGAACTATTAAATAAAAAAATGGTTTTTGTTATGATTATGACTCAAAACCAAACCATTCAACCGTTAAAATCACCCAACTTAAGTATTGTTTTTTCCGATGTATCGCGTGTTACTATACTAGTTAGCATTAATAGATAGATGTGTCAACACCTAAATGTATAATTTTATTTTTCTATTTGAAATTTCATATCATAAATTCAACAATCGAAAGTTCTAGGCAAACTCCAACGTGTAGAATTGACTTCTAAAACCTTTGAATAATTATGTAATATATAGTGATATGTAATAGGAATTTTGAAATTAATTCAGAATCTTTATGACATATTCCTACCACATAAATTTGTAGGAAAATCACGTAATTAGCATTAATTTAAAATGGTGATATGTAATAACATTTATGATAAGTTGTTGACTAATTTAAAAGACTTGCATGATTTATTTAAGGTAAAACCTTTACTTATTTACTGGCACTCTTCACTCAAATCATTCATACGTACCTCCCAATAAGCATACATATTTGTTAACCAGTTGGTCCCATATCAAAACTAAAGTCTTCATTTTACATTATACAAATTGAATAATTAAAACCAGTATATCAGAACTCAAAAGGATACAAACGAACTGGATCAACTGAATTACCAGATTCTCGATCATCTTCTTCATCTTTACACTCATCCTCATCATAATGGTTGTTCTAACTCAACTTTTACCACCACCACCTTCTTCTTCTTCAACTCATGATCATTCTAACTATAGATATGATGTGTTTTTAAGTTTTAGAGGAGCGGATGTTCGTAATGGCTTCACAGATCACCTCTACAACACTCTTTTGGATGCCGGTATCATCACATTTTTGGATGATGAAGAAATTGAAACCGGAGAGCCGCTGAAATCAGAACTCGAGAGTGCCATTAGATCATCTAGAGCTTCTATTATTATCTTGTCCAAAAATTATGCTTCTTCAACATGGTGCCTGGATGAATTGGAACTAATCCTTGATCAACAGAGGAACTGCAAACAACATGTCATCCCCATCTTCTATCATGTCGAGCCAACCGATGTCAGGAAGCAACAAAATAGCTTCGGGGAGGCAATGGCGGAACATAAAAAGAAGTTGGAGACAGAAACAGATGAAGCGAAAAGATGCCAATTGGTTCAAAAGATAGAGTCATGGAAGATGGCACTCACACAAGTTGCAGATCTAAAAGGAAAAGATGCAAAGGATAGGTAAATATTACATATACATATTTACAAAAATTAGCATTATATGATGCATTTAGTTTGGAACTATGTATTTTCATCATAACTTATGCCCGACAAAATGGGCGGATTGGGTAACTGGTCAGATTGGGTTCGGGTAAGACGGATTTTAATCAAAAACGGTTCGGGTCTAAATGAATTGTTCTTAAAAAACATCAATTTAGTTTAACTTAAAGTAAGCAAATAGTCCATTTGGATAATTTTTAGTGATTTTCTCATCAAAAAGGATTTTTAATCATTCTTAAATGTTTGAATCATTGCATTAGCATGCTTTTTTGGTTACCCGTCTTGACCCGTATTGTGTTTAAGTGTTATCCATCTCAACCCATTCAATATTATGATGTTACCCATTTCAACCCATTATACTACAATTGTTTACCCAAACCAACCCATTTCCTTTGACATGGGTAAAAATTGCCACATCTAATCATAACTTTAGATCAAGTTGTGTTGTATATTTCTAACTAAAATCAATTTTCAGGAAAGAGACAGCGTTTATTAAAGAAGTTGTTGCCGACATCCATCATATATTACATGTACCCTTAAGTCACACCCTGCCACGTTTGATCGGGATGGCCTATGAAATTGAATTCATTAGTTCATGGTTGACTGATGGATCTTGTCATACTGTTGACACTCTCACCGTTGTAGGCATGAGTGGGATCGGGAAGACTTCTTTGGCAAGACATGTTTTTGGGTTACACTTTAGTAAATTTGATAAAAGTAGCTTTATTGAAGATATCAATGCAAAGGCTAATGAACGCTCTAATGGATTGCTTGATTTACAGAAGCAACTTCATGGAGACATTTCAAAAAAAATTGAGTTACGAGTTAATGATGTCATTGGGTACACCTCTAAGATTGAATATGTGCTAGCCCGTAAAAGGGTGTTTATAGTGCTTGATGATATTGGTAGTCTCAAGCAGTTGGATGCACTACTTGGAAACAAAGGTTTACATCCTGGAAGTAAAGTCATAATTACAACCAACAATGTATCTTTAACAAAAGGGTATGCATTATTCAAGTCACAAGTTCATCCTAATCATAAAGAGGTCTTACTTAATGGTTTATATGAATATGAATCACTAGAACTTCTATGCATTCATGCATTCAATAGCCATAATCCCAAAGAAGGTTATGAAGAGGTTTCAGAAAAACTTGTGAAGTATTGCGATGGACATCCATTGGCTATTGAAGTTTTGGGTAGTTCTTTACAAAATCAAGATGTGGCATATTGGGAAGAGTGCATAAAAGTATTGAAGAAAGAACCTCATTCACATATAAACAAGGCATTAAAGATGAGCTTTGACACTTTGCTATTTGAAAATGATAAGGAGTTATTTAAGCACATTGCATGTTTTTTTGTGGGAATTGATAGAGATGTGACTGAAAAAATATTGAATTCATGTGATCTTAATGCAAGATATGGGATCACCAATCTCATTAATAGATGCCTTCTTAGTATCGGATGGAATAACGAGTTGATGATGCATCAATTGGTTCGAGAGATGGGAAGAGATTTAGTACGTCAAGAGTCACCCAAGAAGCCATGGAAGCGTAGTCGATCATGGTGTCACACGGATTCATTTAAAGTGTTAAAACATAAAAAGGTAATAGGTCGCTTATTGTTAGTAGTTATGAAAGTTCTAAGTATTTTTATGGTGTGTATATCACATTTATAATATGTTTTCTTTCTTTTTTTTTATTGACATGCTCTTTCTTTGTAGGGTAAGGGAAATATGTTAGGACTAGCCCTTGACATGAGAATGCTTGACAAGAAGATGTTACATGGTTCATTTGAGCTAAAAACTGATTCATTCAATCACATGGATAATTTAATGCTACTCCAACTCAATTATGTGCAACTAAATGGTTGTTTCAAGAATTTTTCAGAAGAATTAAGATGGTTGTGTATGCATGGTTGGCCTTTAAAGTCTATACCTTTAGACTTACCAATGGAGAATCTGGTTGCTCTTGACATGTCTTATAGCAATATTGAATCCTTTGACATGTGGTATAGTAATCCACAACCACTTGTTAATATGCAAACGGTAAGATTTTAGATACTCGTGTGGAGATTGGTAATAATTTTTTTACCCCAACAATCATATTGGCTGAAGGGTAAAATTTTAGATACTCGCATATAGATTGGTGATTTTTAGTCAAATAATAACTTCAATTTGGAAACCGCTTTGGGTTAGCATCCAAACCAAAATTGAATTCGAGGGATGGGAAAACTTGAACCCAAGTCATATAGTAATGAATAAGAGCGCAATTGAGATTACTAGGGATTATTCATTTGTGTATCGATAAGACCATTCACTATTTTCTGAATTGAATTGAATTCAAAAATTTTGAATTTCAAACTGGTTTGAGCCAAATACTAGAACGTATAACATGAAATCTCAATTGGTATCATTTAAATATCAACTACTTAAAATAAGTGAGGACACTTGAATGAACACACTCACATGACAACTCTTCTTGTTCTTTCATTACGAGTAAATACATTTCTTTACATGTTTTAACCTATCTTTACTTCAGAGGTTAATAGGATCAACTTCAAAAGACAAGAGATTGCTTGGATCATTGAAGATTCTGGATCTAAGTTTCTGTGAACAACTTCATAGTGTTGGTGGTTTTTTCTTGCTTCCTGCACTTGAGAGGTTAATCCTTGGACACTGCACATTTTTGATTAATGTGTGTGAATCAATTGACCAATGTGATGAACTTGTTCATATTGATCTTAGTTACTGCTACAAGCTTAAAAAGCTTCCAAATTCCCTAGGTAAGTTAAAAAAGGTTAAGACACTATTATTAGATGGTTGTAATTCCTGTGAATCTCAAATTGAGATGAGGAATGAAAAGGCTATACCAAATGATCTGAAGTTCTTTATGATTTCTTTACCGAGCTCATTGAGAATTTTGTCGCTTGCAAATAATAACTTGTACAACGAATGTTTCCCGATGGACTTGAGTTGCCTAGCCATGTTAGAGGAATTATGTTTAGATAATAATCCAATTGTTTCAATGCCTAGTTGTGTGAGGACCCTTCCAAGGCTTGAGAGACTTTATATGGACGATTGTTATAAGGTGATATCAATTGAGCATCCTCCACGTACGCTAAGAAAATTATCAATATATTCCAAAGTTGTAGATAATTCTTCAATAAGTAAAATTAAATTTGATCTAGAAATGTCCCCACTCAACTTATACGGAGTTGGTCTATTATTAGTATCGTCATTTGAAATTGATGGTATGGTGAAAATCCAAGGTATGGCAAGTGTTGAGGAAAAGGTGTTACATAGTTTGGGTTGGACAAATTTAGAGTTTGCTAAAGAAATGGTCTTGAAATCTTTCAGATATGGAGGAAGATCAACTGAATGCCAAACCCAGGTTTGCTTTTATTGAATTAACTGTTTCGTGTCGCATATTATGAATTTAAAGTTGTTTTATTTATTTAATGGCAGATGTATTATCAATTTGGAGTATTTAGCATGTTTTATAAGAGGAAAGAAATGCCAGAGTGGATTAATTGTAGAAGCAAGGACTCATTAATATCATTTACCATCCCACCTCTTAACAATCTCAAAGGATTGAATTTCTTATGTATTCTGAAGTCAAATCCGGCACTTGGCTTTTCATCTCAGAGTCACTTTGAGATACCATTGATTAAAATTAGTAATATTACAAAAAATCACTCCTGGATTTATAATCATTATATTGAAGATGGTGAAGAGAATTCTAGAGGAAGTGAAGACTGTTTAAGTTGGTTAAGCCATTGGATGTTTGGGCCAAATGAGATGAAAGCTGGTGACCACATTACTATTACTGTAGCAAATAAATATTTTTCTAGAAGTCAACATATATTGGAGTGTGGGATTTGTTTGAAACATGCTGATGACGATGACGATGACGACGAGGAAGAAGATGTGTTGGGTTATTACAAGTCATGGAATCACATCATTGGCGGAGATCTCTCACCTTTTGAAACTACAACAGGAGAATACATCCTGCATCACAATCAATTTTGGAGGCTTTCAACTAAAATATTTGGATTTAGTCCTTTCATTGATGATGGAACCAAGTTTAAAGGTACCTGTTTTGTTTTTATTACTAGAATTTAGTCAACTCTTATATGATTAATTATTAATAACGTCTTGTTTTCATGTGTTTTTCTTTTCATCAGAAGTGAAAATGAGCACATTTAAAGCATTCTCACAAAAACAAGTCTGAGATAACAAAGCAAAAAACTCACATCCTTGTAACTTGATGGATATATGTTTGGAAATTGCAACAAGACAACAATATTGTTTAAATTTCAAATGTAAACAAACAAACATGTATATACTTGTACATTAACAAGCTTCATTTGGTTCAATAGTGTACATACGTGAATGTGTATAACACATATAATTTGTTAACACTAATTTTTATGATGCATAATACATGTTTAGAAAAGATAAAGCGAAAAAAATGATGTCTAAAACCAGAAAAAAAAAACAAATAATTAATAGTTTAAGTAGAAAAATTTATTGTCGGAAGTTTCCGACATTTGTCCGACCAAAATGAATAACTCGTTGGAAAGTTGTCGGAATTTTCTGACTATTTTCCTACCACAGGTTTTCTTTTTTTTTTCCAGGTTCTTAACATCGTTTTCCTGCGTCATGTACGCCTTGATTATTACGAAAACATTAGTTATAAACAATATAATTTAACAACTTATATGTTTGTGTCTTGGTTGTGTAAAGAAACAAATACATATATACTTATACACTAAAAAAACGTTCTTGCGTTCTAATAGTGTACATACACGTAAAAAGGTGGAAGTGTATACACATAATTTGTTAATCCAAAGTTTTGAAAAACAAAAACTAAAAAGTTAAAGTAGGAAAATGGTCATCGTTTCCCGCATTTTTCTACCAAAATGAATAATTTGTTGAAAGTTATCAGAATAATTTATTATTCTTAGTAATAATTTATTATTTTATGTTTTAACTTATGCAACTGTTAATTATAAAATATAAGTTCTTTAATTTATCACGTGAACAAGCCAGCCACATAATCCATTTGCCCTAGTTTGAAGACTTTGCCTTTCGCCTTCAACAAAAGGAGATTTCTTGAGAATCCGATGTCGTTGGCTGCTCGATGCTCCAAGCAACTTCGCATGTACGCCTCTTTTGTATGCAAAAAGTTGATAGGAGCTTTTCTTTCTTTTAATTTGCATTCGCATTCAATATGTTCCATCCTATTTTGTTAGGATTTTATTGTAAGTTTTGTGGTTTGTAAATGTGTAATTTATTATGTTTAAAATTCCTATGAATTGCTTCAAAACGGGTACTTGTGTTTACAACCAGTGTTGTAAAAATAGCCTAGGGCATTTAGGTGCTAGGCGCCCACTTACCTTGTCGATTTAGCTCTGGTCGGCGTCTAACGACCAAGTCGGAGGAAATCAACCTAGTCGGTTATTTTTTTTTTAACTTTTTCGGTCAAAGGGATTGTATCCATGAATCTTTTTGAAATTTCTCAACCCTAAATCGTTAATATGTCTCTGAAACATTGAATCTAACAGCTGAAACATCGAATCCAGCCACTGAACATCGAAATCCATCTCTATACTTCGAACTCTGCTTCGATCTTCTTTGTTGTTCGAGTCTTCGATATTTGTTTGTTGTTCTATTGCTTAAGTTTGAACTTTGAAGTACTTGAATTAGTATGTTTAAGTTTATTTTTTAAAATTATTTGAAGTATTATATTGAATTATTGATATTAATGTGTGTGTATAATATATTGGATTAATCCCGATTAATCTCAAATCTCTATTTGATAGGCCTTCTTCCTATACCTATGAATTCCATTGGACCCAGAAATGATACATTGGAAGAATCCATTGGGTCTTCCAATATCAATAGGTTGATTGTTTCGCTCATGTATCTTCCAAAAGGAAAAAATAGGCGGTACCTCACCGCCCGAATAGCATCACATAAATTCCGAAACATGTTAACGAAACGCTACCCAGACATAATGCTGCTGGAGCACCAAACCACATCAGCAAAAAAGGACAGAGATACCAGGTATAATTTCCCAAAATGAAAAACCTAACTTTAACATAATGTAATTCTCCTCCTCGTTTCGTGTATCGTGTGACTTGTGTATAGTAAGTGAGTTAATAAATCATTGTTTTTTTGTTCCATATTATCGTCACTTATATATTTGTACATATATTGTTACTCTTTTACAGGGTTGGAATACCGATGCATGGAAAAAGAAGTCCAAGAGAGGGAGAAACAATCGTACGAGTGCCGATGAAGAAGATGTGATATCTCGACATACAGGCAGGTATATATAGGAAATACGACATACACTGATTCATCTTGTTGACTAATTATATCTATAAACTTTAGTTTTTTTACTTTTAACACGTTACATTAAATATCATAATCTTTTTTATAGGAAAAGAGATTGGGAAAACCACCCACATTTAATGAACTCTTTATTGAAGATCACCTTGTCAAAGAGTCGAAGTAAAAGTTTTGGGATGGACTGTATGACGAAAGCTTGGACGGGCGGTGTATTGTACCAACTTTTAATACAACAACCATGTTGATTTTATAAATTGTAGTAGGAATACATAATAGCCATGATCGACAGGTATGGGGAGGACGTTATTCAACATATGGTCGGTGATGCTGAGTTGTGGGAGCGTACACAAGGAGGGGGCAAATTCGGGATAGGTTCTTTGGATTCTAATTTCATTATTACGGGCACACCATCTTCATCATTCGTGTCTACACCGTCCGACGCAAAGTATCAACGCTCACAAGAGAAAGTATTTCATAAAAAAATTAAATAAGGAAAGTTTGACCCATTTTGACTAGTCATACTCGTTTAACCAACTTTTACCGATGTATGTGTGTCTATATATATGTATATATATTGAGATATATACGCACACACACACACATATATATATATTGATAGATTGTTATTATTTTGTATATTGATGAAGATTTTTATTAATTATATCTTGTTTGCTTACTGATTTATGTATGTTTTAACAATTTTTAAGGTGCGAGACTTGCAATCATAAGTAGAAGAATTGCATAATCGAGTCAAAGATGTGCACCTAAAAATGAGGGAAGAGGTACAACATCACATGTGGGAAGAAATGCAACAAAAAAATGAGGGAAGAGATGAAGAAAGAGATGTAACCACAAATAGCCGAGCTAATGAAAAAATTTGGTAATCCCGGCAATCTTACATGATAGTTTGGCTTATATATTCGTCTTTTGTTGTTAAACTTGTAGTATGATGATGGTCGTCTTTTGAGGTGAACTTGTAATTTGATGATGATAATCTTTAGGGGTAAAACTTGTAATTTGATGTTGGTAGTTTTTCGTGGTAGAGCTTGTAACTCAACAACGACGTTATCTTGTAGTTGAACAAGATTTGTAATGAATTTTTTTGCATTTAAAGCAGGAAAAAATTTGGGTTTATCATAGTTATTAGTAATTTATTTTTTTGCAACTTTTTTGTATGAAATTAGTAGGAACAAATAAGAAAAAAGTAGAAAATGTTTGTCGGAAGTTTTTTGGAAATACAAGAAAAAATGAATAAGTAAATAAAGCTAGTGGTCGGAAATTTGTCAGGTGCTTAATAAAAGAAATAATAAATAAATAAAATATCTTGTTAGAAATCAGTCGGAAAATAAAAAATTTTAAAAAGAAGTTTTTGGAAACAAGTCGGAATAGAGAAAAAATAACACTTCATCTTATTTTTTTGTCAAAAATATTTTCGGAAGTTTGTCGGAAATAGTGCCGTCGAAAAGTTGTAGGAAAATTTCCACATAAATTTTTCAAAAATATTATACCAACTAGTTTTGTTCCGACAAATATATTTTGTCGGAATTTGGTCATAAATAGTGTTTTCATACAAAGTTCCTACACAAATCTTTGTTAGTACAGTGTTTTCTAGTAGTGATGCATGGTATGGGCTAACGCAAAGAGGCTAGCTTTAGAAGTTAAAAATAAAGTAGGATTTATTGATGATACCAAGGTTTAGATCTACTGAAATTGAAACACTTACAAAACAATGGGATAAGTATAATAACTCTATTATATTAACATGGATTTTAAATTCTATACACGAAGAAAAAGAATTGTATCTAACACAAAAGTTTTCTACAACAGCATCTAATGTGTGGAATGAGTTAAAAAAAACATGTAATAAAGTGAATACATGTACTATTTTTGACCTACATTATAAAATTAATTCTCTCATTCAAAATGGTATTCATATTTCTGATTACCATCATAAGTTGAACTCAATTAAAAATCAGTCGTTTGAAAATAAAAAATGTGGCCTTTTTACAAAAACAAGTCAATCATTTAACAACAAAAAGAAGTTAGGAAGATGTCCAAATCCAATCTAAAGTTGAACATTGCACCGAATTGGGTATACAATTGAAAAGTGTTTTGAATTAGGCTATCTTCAAAATTTTAAGAAAACTAATTCAAATATGTTTGAAAAGACAAGTTCATATGATAGTTTTGTCTTGAATAAAACCAAATGCTTCTAATATTTTTACTTCAGTGTCTTTAGCTTAACTGATCATATTTAAAAGTTGTTAAATCTTATTAATGAAAAACACGGTTGAGTCACCGCCGGTGCAATATTCTAGCGAAAACCCAATTTTCTTATTTTCGCGTTCTAAACTCTGTTTCACGATCCGATTCGAAATCCGGTGATCTGATTTTGATGTAAATAACCTATTTTTAATCGATTTTGCGTTCCGGACTTAGTTGCGCGATCGGTTTTGCAATCCGGCGACCCGATAATCGGTATAGGAGCTGATTAAATTCCAATTGTGACCCAAAATTCAGTTTCTTATTGGTTTTTAATATAAAAACCTAGTTTTGATAGATTTCGCATTCCGGACTCACTTTTGCGATTTGTTTCGCAATCCGTTGACCCGATAATCAATATAAGAGCTGATTAAAGTTCGATTGGGACCCTGAATTCAGTTTCTCGTCGGTTTTTAATATAAAAACATATTCTTGATCGATTTCACGTTTCAGATTCATTTTTGCGATCTGTTCCACAATCCGGCTATCCGATAATCGATTTAGGAGCTGATTAAATTACGATTGTGACCTGGAATTCGATTTATCATCGGTTTTAATAGAAAAACCTATTCTTGATTGATTTCGCGTTCCGGACTCATTTTTATGATTAGTTTTATAATACGGCAACCAAATTTCAATCAAGAGGATGATTAAGATTCCTGTTTCGATACGA
The DNA here is from genome assembly GCA_009363875.1 of Mikania micrantha. Lineage (NCBI taxonomy): Eukaryota > Viridiplantae > Streptophyta > Magnoliopsida > Asterales > Asteraceae > Mikania > Mikania micrantha. The sequence continues at coordinate 6,804,215 of CM018686.1, forward strand.
AAATCAATTAACTATCTATTTTCAATACAATTTCAAAGCAAACCCTATAAATGATCAAAATCAATAATTGTAACCACTCAAATCTGATAATACTCGTATCGAATCGATTATGGACACGCACGTAGTTTCAAGATCAGTTTGATAGTTTAGTTTATCAAATCCTTGACAATGAATGTCCAGAAATGTCTCGATAAACCAAATCGATCATCAACAACTTACAGAAAATCTAATTAGTTGGATAAGTCGAACTCAATAACAACAACTTCGTACGCTGAATACTACTAATTGATTTTACAACAATCCAGGTGAGTTTTGTACAACCTCGTTTCTTTTAAATGGTTTACAAACATCGAGGTATCATTATGAAGTTTTTTTAAACATATGATATGTTCATTAATAACTATATGTCGGCTTGGGATATCATAAGATGACTGTGGGTATCAATGTGCTATATCAAAAGTCCTCAACAATCAAACTGTATCTAGTGAACCTATGAGAGGCCGAACGACTTGACAAAGATAGTACTATTGAGCTTTGGCATCCCCATTTGCGGGGAGGTTTGCTTCTCCCCCGAGGCAAATGCTTATCACCATTTATATCATCAAGTTAATGTAGTGAGACATTAACTTAACAACGAGGCAAAGATATTTACCGACGGGTAATATCACAACATATCAACAAAGTTGGAAAGAAACTAGATATGGGTCACATGAATATTCCAATCTTGTCAATGTGTATCATTGGCTATAGTGTCTATCATATTATATCGAATCTTGCATACTACTCACAGACCTTTCAAACATTAAATCTTTTACAGGTAGACAGTGACGATCCGCCAGGATGCACTTCATGCGCACTTCTTGCGCACTTCTGATACGATTTTGAGAATGCTATTTATGTTATATGCTTGTAAACTATAAGTGAGATTGCTGTACATTACGTACAGTAAATTTTAAATTAATTATGTGTGTTTTGATACCGGTACTAGTATAGTTAGACCACCTCTTTCAGACATCACCACTATGCTTCCGTGAACTTCAAGAAATTACCCGTGACGAGAGGGTGGGGTGTCACACCCCCACCTCTTGTCACCTCGTGATGATGTTACTGAAACGGTTGCGGAAGCATAGTGGTGATGTCTCGGAGATGAGGGGTGACTTACTTGATCTGATATCACAAGCACACAGATTAACTTAAAATAAATACATTACAAGGTTCGTTATTACAATTTACATTACAATATTAACTTATTCTATTACAAGTTTGTGAAGTGCATTCTCCCCGGAGTCACGGTCTACCTGCAAAAAGGTTTAATTTGAAAACGTCAGCACAAAGCTGGTGAGTTTATACAGTTCATGTTCCACAATATGATATGTTATACAAGTTCTCAAAATGTTATGTTCAAGATAACCATGGGACCCGTATCTAGTTCCTTTCGGACGTTCTGTTCTTGTTCGATAAAGATACTACCCGTCGGTAAATATCTTGGTGCCTCGTTGTCTTAATGTTTATCACTACATTAAGAAGTTCTGGAAACAGATAACAAACATTTACACCAAGGGGAGTTGCAAGCTCCCGGCAAATGGGGTGTCAGCCAATAGTACTATCAATGTTTTCTGTTCGGCCCCACATGGGTTCACTAGATACAGTTCAGGAAATTAGGACTTTCAAATTCTGTGATAAAGTTCTGTTCTAAAGGCAAAATCCCATGAAATCCACAAGTTCTAAACAATCACATGAAATCACTCAGATAACAGTGATACATATCATATAGTTCTGAAAAGTTTCACAGCGCTACCCCAATATTTATAAAAGATTAAAAAGAAAAGGGGTTGTACGAAACTCACATGATAATATAGAGGTAGCAGAATATCTCAACACTGATAATAGAGAGGTGATTCTGCATTTATTTATATTTAATCAGTTACTTAGATTTTAACTTACTGATTAGATCTTTTTGAACGTCCAATGTCAAAGACATGGCTTTGAAAGTCATTCAAACCGATATTTAGTATTTAATTATTTATTTTACTGAAATATCATACAATGTATGATAATTCAGGAACCTACATTGCATTAGATTCCCAATACAAGGTTGATGACGCTCTTGATTAATCAGAATAATCTCGGATTAACCAATTAGTTACCGTTGTTGATTATGATACTATAACAGTTTCTAGATAATTTAATGGCTTAGGAATGATCAATCCTTGTTATTGATTACCCAAATATCATGAAACATCACAATGTAGTATTAGAATAGGTGTAATAACCAGGTTTAATATACTAATCCGACTGTTATCATAAGCATCGGTAATCGTTCCAATGAGTATGTTAATGATTGTGATTAGTTTGAAACACTTGGATTTAACCTTGCATTTCAAGGATTAATCCAACTAATCACCTACATTGTTATTATCAAATGGGTTAAACCATTATAATCATGGGTATGGTTTCATGCAAACCGGGCATTACAACGGATCAAAACAAGGAGTTAACCGTTAAAACATCGTTCTCTTCATTTATAATCAATCCTAGCCATCATCTAGGCAATAATCAACAATCCTAACTATGTCATTACGTTCAAAAACAAGATCTAATCAATCAAAATCAAACTAGAAAGTTTAAACGGATCATTACCTAATATGACGGATATCTGCAGTTAAAACGACGATCAGAACTTGTAAACACGATCTCTGGTACGATCTGTAGACTTTGGCAGCTCCAAAATAGTGTTTGTATGCTAAAAATTCGTCTGGTGTGAGTGTTTGAGCATATATGTTCGAGAATGTAAGAAAATAATCTTTCTGCATGAATATTGATAAAGAAGATCAAGTTATTGCACCGCCTCACCCGTCGCGTACCGCAACGAGGTGCCAAAATGGCTTCACGTACCGCGAAGAAATCCGGAGGAATCTTAGATATTTTGCATTCATCGCGTACCACGGAGGACTCTCAACCCCTCCATCGCGTACCGCGACGAGTCCACTCGTTCAACACTTAGAACTTTTTTTTCGTTTTTCGATTCCGGGCACTGCAGGACTCCGTTTTGCACACGGTTTTCGCCCACGTTCATCATTTCTCGTCTACTATTGATCTATAACAATTACAATCATTAAATCAACGTGGATTTCTAGAACGATCAAATGTGCTCACATCATTGATGACGTAATTCTCGTATGCAACTGTCACAGTCTCCTCCTATTAGAGAAATTTCGTCCCGAAATTTAATGAAGACTTACATAATGACAATCATTTATGAGAATAGATGTGGGTACTTTGATTTCATTTGATCTTCACGTTCCCACGTATATTCGGGTCCACGTTGCGAGTTCCATCGCACTTTAACGATTGGTATGCGACTACGTTTCAGCACTTTCATTTCTCGATCCATTACCTCTACTGGTTCTTCACTGAACTGAATTTTTTCATCAATATGAATCTCTTCTAGAGATACGATCAATGATTCATCAGTTAGGAACTTTTTCATATTGGATACATGAAAAACATCGTGAATGTTACTAAGTTCAAAAGGTAACTCAAGTCTGTAGGCTACTGATCCAATTCGTTCAAGAATTTTGAATGGCCCTATAAATCTTGGTGAAATCTTACCTCTCTTCCCAAATCTGAAAATGCCCTTCCAAGGTGAAACTTTCAACATTACTCGATCACCTATTTGGAATTCTAAAGGTCTACGACGATTATCAGCATAATTCTTTTGACGATCGCGAGCAGTTTTAATTCGTTCTTGAATGAGTGCGATCTTATCAGTGGTTTCCTGAATGAATTATGGGCCTATGATTTGATTCTCACCTACCTCTAACCAACAGATAGGTGATCAGCACTTGCGTCCATAAAGTGCCTCGAATGGAGCGCATTGAATACTGGTATGGTAGCTGTTATTGTATGAAAATTCAACAAGTGGAAGATGGATATCCCAGCTACCTCCAAAATCAATCACACAGCTTCTGAGCATGTCTTCAAGAGTTTGATTTGTTCGTTCAGTCTGCCCGTTGGTTTGTGGATGATAAGCTGTGCTCATATTAATTTGCGTGCCCAGAGCTTTCTGAAGAGTTTGCCAAAATCGTGACATAAATCGACTATCTCTGTCAGAAATGAAGAGATCGGTACTCCATGTAGAGATACAATCTCATTAACATAGAGTTTAGCGAGTCGATCCATAAAAAAATCTTCTCGAATGGGCAAGAAATGCGCAGATTTTGTAAGGCGATCAACGATAACCCATATAGAGTCATGATTACGTGAGGTTCTGGGTAATTTAGTGATGAAATCCATAGAGATCTGATCCCATTTCCACATGGGAATCTCAGGTTGTTGTAATAACCCAGAAGGTCGTTGATGTTCAGCCTTAACTTTGAGGCATGTTAAACATCGGTCCACGTATTCAGCTATGTGTTTCTTCATTCCAGGCCACCAGTAAAAGTCTTTGAGATCTTTATACATTTTATCAGCACCTGGATGAATAGAATACCTGGATTTGTGCGCCTCATCCAAGATAATTGTTCTAGAGTTACCGAATAAAGGAATCCACATTCGGCTTTTGAAATACAACAGTCCATCATCTTTGGTACCGAGTTTCTTGTCTAATCCCCTCAGTCCCTCAGCAGAATAGTTCGTTGCTTGTAAAGCTTGTTGCTGAGCTTCTTTAATCTGAGGAATTAGACTGGTTTGAATAGTCATACCTAACGCTTTTACACATAACGGTTTGACTCGTTCCTTGCGACTTAAGGCATCGGCTACGACATTCGCTTTACCGGAGTGATAACGAATTTCACAGTCATAGTCGTTTAGAAGTTCAACCCATTGCCTCTGTCGCATGTTCAACATTTTCTGATCTAGAATGTGCTGGAGACTTTTGTGATCAGTGTATATAATACACTTCGTTCTGTATAGATAATGTCTCCAAATCTTGAGTGCAAACACCACTGCACCAATTTCTAGATCATGTGTGGTACAGTTCTTCTCGTGTATCTTCAGTTGTCGAGAAGCGTAAGCAATTACCTTATCATTCTGCATTAGAACACAGCCAAGACCTTGACGAGAAGCATCACAGTATACTGTGAAATTATCAGTACCTTCCGATAATGCCAAGATAGGTGCGTTGCAAAGTTTGTGTTTTAACAGTTGGAATGCCTCCTCCTATTGGGAATCCCATATAAAAGGTTGATTCTTTTGGGTCAATGTGGTGAGTGGCAAGGCTATCTTTGAAAATTTCTTGATAAACTGGCGATAATAACCTGCCAACCCCAAAAATTGGCGTATTTCAGTCGGGGTTCGTGGTGTCTCCCACTGTTTCACCGCTTGAATCTTACTGGGATCCACTTGAATACCGTTCTCATTCACAACATGCCTGAGAAATTGAACTTCTCGTAACCAAAATTCACACTTGGAGAATTTGGCATATAATTTCTCATGTGCCAAAAGTTCTAAAATTAATTTCAAGTGTTGAGCATGTTCTTGTTGGTTTCGAGAATAAATGAGAATATCATCAATAAACACAATCACAAATTTATCCAGATAAGGTCTACATACTTGATTCATTAGATCCATGAAAACTGCTGGTGCATTTGTTAAACCAAACGGCATTACTAGAAATTCGTAATGTCCGTATCGAGTTCTGAAAGCAGTTTTAGGAACATCATCATCATGAATACGCAACTGATGATATCTAGATCTTAAATCGCTTTTTGAGAAGTAAGTATCACCTTGCAACTGATCAAACAGATCATCGATACGAGGTAGTGGATAACAGTTCTTGATTGTCAGTTTATTGAGTTCCCAATAGTCAATACACCTCCTGAATGAACCATGTTTCTTTTTCACAAAAAGAATTGGTGCTCCACATGGTGAGAAACTAGATCTAATAAAACCGTTGTCTAAAAGTTCCTGTAATTGATCTGAAAGTTCTTGCATTTCGGATGGCACAAGCCGATACGGGGCTTTGGCAACCGGCACTGCACCTGGAATCAAGTCAATCCGAAATTCAACTTGTCTCACTGGGGGTAGTCCTGATATGTCCTCAGGAAATACTTCAGGAAAATCTTTGACTACTGGGATGTCTGTGATTTGTTTGGGTGGAGAATTGTGCTTAGTCACATGTGCTAGGAAAGCATAACAGCCTTTCCTTAAGAATTTCTGAGCTCGCATACAAGATATGATATCAAGTTTTCTACCGGCTCGTTCTCCTTGAACTATCAGTGTATTACCGTTAGGTAATGGAATACGGATCATCTTGTTTTGACACACAATTTCCGCTTGGTTATCAGAAAGCCAGTCCATACCGACCACAACATCAAAGCTCCCAAGCTCAATAGGAAGTAAATTGATATTAAAAAGATGATCATTCGAATTCAAGGAACATCCTTGAATAACACTATTAGTTTTGATCAACTTGCCATTAGCAAGTTCAATGACATAAGGAGTTTCTAGATCTACCGTAGGCAATGAAATTAATGATGCAAATTCAGGAGAGATAAAACTCTTATCTGCCCCTGTATCAAATAAAACTGATGCGTAAAGATTATTGAGTAGAAACGTACCAGTAACAATATTTGCATCATGTCTCGCCTCGGTCGCACCAATCTGAAAAGCTCTCCCCCTAGCTTCATTTCCTTGATTGGTGGTGTTGTTCGGACAATTTCTCATAAGATGGTCAGGACTTCCACACTTGAAGCATGACCGGTTGTTTTGAGCGGTTTGTTGTTTGAGCAGGAAAGTTGCAATATTTAGAGTAGTGTCCTACTCTGTTACAGTTCAGACAAACAGGACATGGTCCTGTGTGATGGAATGGACACTTATTGCATTTGGGTGCCTGCCCAGTATAAGCTCTCCTTTCAGGAATAGCAGCACCATAATTTTTCACTGTTTGCTTGCTTTGGGTGATCTCAGCCGGAGCTTTCGCCTTGGCTTTGCCAAAACACTTTCGTTTGGTACCTTTTGAAACATTAGAGGTACCGACATCAGTACGGCTCACCGTCGTCTGAGTTTTCAAAGACAGAGTACCACTCCTTACCGCCTTATTGGTAAGCTTAGTGGTTAACAGAATTGTGTGTTTCAGGGTTGTGGGTTCAGCTGCAGTCACCATTCCCCGAGTCTGGGGAATCAAACCCTTAATGTACTTCTCGATCAAGGCTGCTTCCGTAGGAAACATATCGGGAAGTAAACAAGTAAGTTCATGAAATCGATCGGTATACGATAAACAATCAGCACCGATCATAGAATGGTTTCAGAATTCCTCCTGGAGTTTTGGAATTTCAGTGATTGGGCAGTACTCTGATATAATCAGAGTTTTAAAATCATTCCAGCCCATCGAGTCGACTGTAACTGTGCCCAAAGTTTTTGCCTGGGTATTCCACCAGGTTAAAGCTGATTCGTTCAGAGAACAAGCAGCATAAGACACCTTATGCTCCTCCAGACACTGTCTGATTTTGAGTTTGGTTTCCATCTCCTCAATCCACCTTAAAAGACCAGCCGCTCCTTCCTTGCTTGTAAAAGTAGGAGGCTTGCAGGAAGCAAAATACTTATAAGTACATCCCTGTCGAGGTGGATCAGGAGCAATTGTAGTTGTACCGGTGGTAATGTAGGTCTCAAACCGGATGAAGAACTGAACTTTATCTGCTAAATCATCATCAATGATCTCTAACAAGTGCGGAATCCAAGTTAGAATCAAGAAAGCAAGTGTAAAAATGTAATCTTTGTATAAATACTGAAAAACAAGTAAAATTGCCTCAATACGTCTAGAGAGTAAAATGCCTCGGGATTCCAACCTAAACCTGTACAAAATACGTCTATTTATACTAGGCCTAGAAGTACACGAAATCTAAGACAAAAGTTTGAGTACACGAACACATCGTGTACTCGAAGTGGCTGTACACGAAATTTGTCCAAATCTGAGTGTTGACTCTTCCGAGTTGACTTTGTCAGTCTTCATCATGTAGTGGGCTCTACAAACTCCCCCTAGACTGGCGAAGTCATCCGATCGGAAGAGTGACGTTATGTGGCCCTGCTCCTGCATAAAGTTTCAACTCGACGGCATAAGCAACTGTGCGAGTGAATGGCTTAGCCTCCTCATCATTTCCAGAATACACTCGTATTGGAGACTCATGTAATTTCATCATGTCGTCCTTTCCATACTTCAGGAGATCCATAGGGTCGAGAATGAAGTCGATATCGTCAACATTATCTTTGTCCTTGATGATGACCGCTGCAAGATTGAGATCGTCATAGTACCAAGACAAGAAGTTAGCCAAGGAATTGTCTGGAACTCTAGAAGACACTGGCACTGCTATCTCAACATGAGGAGGAGGAGGATACTTATAGTATACCCAAGGCTTCTTTGTCTTTGGATCGATAATGCAGGTAGAAACAAAGCGCCTTCCTTTGGCAGTATGCATCACAGGAAAGTCCTTCTCACATTGGTCTTGATAAACTTGGCAAATAGGTCAGCCTGTGAGTCTTTAGAAGGGTTGAAAAACATTGCCTTATCAATGCTTCGAATGTCGACCTTTGGCATGGTGCAAAAATCTCTTGGTCTCTTGTAGTATTCAACCTTTCCGTTCATTCTCTTGACCAGGTAGATATCCCTTTCTTTGTCATATAGCCAGCAACATACGTTAGGCCTGTCGTTACGAACAACGAACAGGTTTCTGTCATCAGAAATGAATGTATGCTCTGGATATACGTCGCTCATCTCCCTGAACCAATCATCCTTAACCACGGGAGGAGACGGTGTCCAATCTTTCTTTTTGTCAAACCAGCTGACAATTACGTCATGAAGAGAAGTGACCTCCTTTCCCAGAGCATCAAAGTATTTGTGGGCATACAAATAATCAATATAAGGATCGGATGAGACGTTGCCAAGTACAATGTTTTCTGGTTCTTCTTCTTCTACAGATGCCCCTGCAGAAGATTCGGCTCCTTCCTTAGCTTCTTCGTTATTTTTCTCGAAAGCAAAGTCATCTGGAAGATCCTTAAAGAAATCATCAAGCTCTGCACTTTTATCATCAGCTCCTGGAAGAGCATCACCAAACAAAATATCATCGGGAATATCACCAAATAAATCATCATATTGACTGGTGGGTTTTTCAGAAGAGGATGGATTTCCAATGGCTCCTCCTTGATCTTTGTCGTCTGGAGGTCCCTGATCCCGTTTGTCGGATGGATCATCTTCTTTCATGTTTCCTCCATCATCCTCCTTGTCATCTTTCTTATAGTTCGAGTTCTTCTCCTTTTGATTATTACCATCATCATCATCATCATCATTTTCATCACTATCATCATAATCCTTGACATCATCATCTGATTCTGGAACTTCTTCCCCTTTCAGTCTTTTGATTTCCTTGCTCATCTTGTGGTTTTCCATAGAAAGGAATCTGATGGCCCTTCGGTGTGCCTTGTTTTGCCCAAGACACTTGTTTAGCTTGCTACAGATCTTTATCATTCCTTCCTGCAAATTTCTGATGAGACTATCCTTGCTCTCAGAGTCCTTTTCAAGCAAATAAACCTTGTCTTGTAATCCTATGATATCAACAGGCACATCCTTCGGCTCATATGGTGAATCTGAGTGCAAAGGAGATTTTCCTTTGTCACTGCTCGAGCGAGGTGGAGATGAAGCGGTTTTGGTGTGTGGAATGGTAGTGGTAGATGGACGAGTGGTAGGAATCTTGATGACTAGTTTGGGTTTTGCTGGTTTGGCTGCAGGTTTAGGTTGCTTGGGTTTTGTGGGTTGTGTAAATGGAGGTGGTGGAGGTGGCTGTGTGAATGGAGGTGGTTGTGTAACTGGAGGTGATTGTGTAACAGGAGGTGGTTGTGTAGGTGCTTGTGATGGTTTGGCTGCAGGTTTAGGTGGCTTGGGTTTTGTGGTTTTTGTAGGTGGAGGTGGTTGTGTAGAGGCTTGTGATATGATTGATGCAGCTGAAGAGAAGGACAAGGTAGAGAACATCTGCTGGAGTCGGGGATCTCTGGTTCTCCTAGCCATAGTCTTTAGCCTTTTCTACTTCGGTGATGACTCAGGAGTTGGAGTGTAGTCCACATCCTGTGCTTCATCTCTTTCCTGTCTAGTAGGAGGTGGCTTTTCAGCAACAAAATCTTCACTTGATGAAGAGGAAGGCTCATGAATGGTATCCTCTGCTGCTTCATCTGCTTTTGTACTTGTACTTCTGGCTTGGATATCATGCTCTTCGGCCACTATAGCTACTGGGGTTCCTGGCATGTCTTCATCTGCACCATCGCACACAAATCTTCCAAACTTGATCAAAGGACGTTCCCCTGTGTACTGTTTCTTTCCTCTCTTGTTCATCTTCATATATCCAAAAATGTCATCACGCATTCTCTTGATCTCCAAGGTGCCAAGAGTGGGAGTCAGAGAATGATACTTTCTGTTGATGATGATCTGCAAAAACCGTGGGAATGCCAAGAACCGTTCCTTTCTTCGTCCTTTGATGTTCGCGTGCATGTCAAGAAAAACCATCTTTGAAAAGTTGAAGTCAACTCCAAGAGCTAAGGCTGTCAGACAGGAGCTGAGAGTCTGGTTGAGAACATCGTATCCTCCTTTCCTTCCAGAAAGGCACTGAGTGACCACGTGTGCCAAATATCTCCAGTAAGGGTGTAGCAGTTTCATCTCAGTCGGAGGATAGGCACCTTCATGACCCATCTGATACATGGTCTTGTTTATCAGATCTTGATCCAACTCTACAGGATCATCTGCTTTATCTCCAAACTGTAAACATTCCCGCACAATCTGTACGGTGACAGTGATAGGTTGACCTTGAATTCTTCCAATGATACTAACGTTCCCATCCGCATCAGTACTTTCCTCCACCTTGTTCCAAAAGCTCCTAACGAAATCAGTCACGATCATGGGATGTTCCATAATGGCGTAGTTGACGGGTGACAGGATCAGTCCTTCAACAAGAGTCTTGAACTCCAAAAGTCTCTCAGGTGGATCTCCGAGATATGCTGACATGTTGTGATCCGGCACGAAGCGTAGGTCAGCCATCTGAAAAAGAAACTGATTAAGTTAGTTTTGGTTCAAAAAAAATGAACTTAGTGTAAGTTTTCAAGTCTGAATGGTTCTGTTCTCGAACTAACAGTTGTACACGAAACAACAAAGTGTTCACGAAATACAGCTTGTATACGAAATGCATTATGTACACGAAATGAGGTGTACACGAAATGTGTCTGTATTCGAAGTTTATATTTCGAATACAGCATAAATCTTCAAATCTTTATCAAGCTTGCTCCTTAGAACCACTAATCTAGTTCGAAATGCTCGGAAATCATGGGCGATCATAATATCCAAAAATCGCCTTTCAATTTTAAGTATTTCAAGGTCAATTTATTCAAAGACTTTCTGTATACGAAAATTGCGTATTCGAAAACTACTTTTGACCATAACTTTCGAATCCACGGTCAAAAAATGATGAAACTCTATACCTAAGGTCGCCTAATGATGATCTAAAAGATAGCCTGAGTAGAATTTTAAGATCGGGTCTAGAAGTCGAGATCGCCTCAGAGTACCAAGTCTGTACTCGAAATGGAGACAACGCGTACACGAAATTATGGCACTCGAAATTTAATACGGCTTGGCTATTTATAAGGTCATTTCGAATACTCATTTTCGTGTACTGAATTTCGAGTACGCACACTTGGTTTATTTTCGATTTAAACTTCTAACTTTTACTTTTATAAAATAAAATAAAATAAAACAAAATATTGGAAACTTTGGACAAGTTTAAGTTTAGTCGAGTCAAATTTGTGGGATCAAATCTGTTGTCAAAATTTTACTAGCTTAATTTATTTTTTAACGAAACACAACCTTTAAACACCTATTTCCCACCAATGATTTCCACTCGTTATTCCATCTCTTAAAAATCAGTTATATGATCAAGTATTTTATAAAATATCTTATGGGAAATTTATGATCAATTAGATTGTAAAACTAGATTAATATGCAACCTATCAGTCTTGTTAATTTCTTTGTTTCAAACTTTGATTGTGTTTCAACAACTTAAAATTATTTTGACAGAGTTTTAAGGTGAGAAAAGAAAAGAACAGATCTATTAAGTTAGAATCAAGAACAAGAAGGGGTTCTATCATCTTGTGCTCATTGGCATCTTTTATTTTCTGATCTGCAGACACATTGGCCTTAACGTCACACATCCAGGTCTTTGCTTACGCAAAACAAAGGATGCTTCAGTAGGTATTTCCCACTCTTTGTTTGCACAAAACATAGGAAATACCCGAGTTTTTCAAACATAATTTCAAGTTTATTGAAACACAATCTCGTTTTGATTCAAATATTTAAACAAGAAGTCAAATAGTTGTCACACATTTCTAGTTATCTAATGATCACAATTTCACACTTATTTATTTATTTATATTTTAATTTGTCAAGTCTGATTATTTAAGTTTTGAAAAACTTATTTCAACTTCTTAGTGTGGGATAGATATTCAAAGTTGTTATTCTTTTTAGAAATCTTATTAAGATAGTGAAATTTTTTATCCTTAGAAATTATTTCATTTTTATCCTTAGAAATTATTTCACTTCCCAATTTGATCGATTCACTATACTTGTCCAAATAAACTCTTTTTGTATTTTCTTAAACTTTGAAAAGATAAAATCTTTTTGTAATTTTCTTTGAATAACAAGAGGCAGAATCTCCTTTTCTTAGGTTTTCAGAAACTTAACTCCCCCTAAACTTGTAGATCATCTTAGACTGACTCAAAGACCGACAATCTTTTTGTATTTTCTTAAAAAGAACTTTAACTCAAAAGGACCAAAATCTTTTTGTTGTTTTTGTAAATTTTGATTCAAAGAACGAAAAAATCTTTTTGTTGTTTAGTAAATTTTCTCCCCCTAAATTTGTGAACATACTAGGACACAAATTTTAATGTATTTACAAAAATGCTTTTAATTAAAGCTTATTAGTTTGAGAGAGGCAAGCAAGTGATGAAAGCGTGCTGTGTCGAATGGTTTTGTGAAAAGGTCCGCTAGATTGTCATCTGTGTGGACCTTTTCAAAATGAATTAGTTTCCGTTCGAAACAGTCACGGATGAAGTGAATCCGGATGTCAATATGTTTAGTTTTGGAGTGTTGTACCGAATTCTTGACGATCTGTAAGGCGGCTTCATTGTCACAAAAAATAGGAGAGTCAAGAAAGTTCAAACCGTAGTCGAGGAGTTGTTGTTGCATCCAGATAACCTGAGAGCAGCAACTTGAAGCAGCAACGCATTCGGCTTCCGCAGTAGATGTGGATACGGTTGTTTGTTTCTTGCATTGCCACGAGACAAGGCGATCTCCCAGGTACTGACACCCACCGGTGGTTGACTTCCTGTCCAGGTTACATCCACCAAAGTCACTATCTGAGTATGCAAATAAACGAAACTCAGAGTTCTTTGGGTACCAAAGACCGAGTCTAGGTTTCCCGACTAGGTACCGAAAGATTCTCTTGACAGCTATAAGGTGAGATGCCTTCGGATTTGCCTGATATCTGGCACACTAACAAACTGAGAATATGATGTCTGGACGACTAGCAGTCAGATACATCAGAGAACCAATCATCGAGAGATAGAGGTCTTGATCAACATCTTCACCATCCGAATCCGAAGTTAAGACAGGACGAGCAGCCATGGGAGTGGATGCCGGTTTTGATTCCATCATTTTGAACTTGTTCAAAATATCTGTGACATACTTTCCTTGGTGAATCAGCACACCCTTTGAATCTTGCTTCACCTATAGACCCAGAAAGAAGGTCATTTCTCCCATCGCGCTCATCTCAAACTTCTTCTTCATTACCCCCTCAAATTCCTTGCACAACGCCGAGCTTGTGGAGCCGAATATAATGTCATCCACATAGATTTGGACAAGAATTAAATCATCTTTATCCTTGCGAACGAACAAAGTCTGATCAATGGCTCCACGGGTATATCCATTTGCAAGCAGGTGATCAGTAAGTGTAGCATACCACGCTCGCGGTGCTTGATGAAGACCATAGAGAGCTTTGCCTAACTTGTATACATGGTCAGGCAACTAAGAATCTTCAAAGCCTGGAGGTTGGCAGACATAGATTTCTTCTTTAACCTTCCCATACAGAAAAGCAGTCTTCACATCCATTTGGTACATTGTGAAGTTCATATATGAGGCATAGGCCAAGAAGATCCGTATGGCTTCAAGTCTTGCAACTGGTGCAAAGACTTCCTCATAATCTATTCCTTCCTGTTGATAGAAGCCTTGAACTACCAGTCGGGCCTTGTTTCTGATAATGACACCTGAGTCATCTCTTTTGTTTCTGAAAACCCATCTGGTTCCTATAGGCAGTTTTCCTTTTGGCAGAGGAACCAGATTCCACACTTTAAGTTTCTGGAACTGCATCAGTTCTTCCAGCATTACCTCAACCCAGCTGGACTCTTTGAGAGCCATTTTGACATTCTTGGGCTCGACCTGCGAAATAAAACAAGAATATAAACAAGAATTAATTGGACCTGATTGACTGCGAGTAGTTGTCTCTTCATGCAACATGTTCTGAGCTGCAGTGGATCTGCTTCGAGTGAGAACGCCTTCTGAGAAAGGTCCAATAATATTTTCAACTGGATGATTCTTGTTGACACCGAGTGTTGGCACTTCTTCCTCAGCTAGATTGTCTAGCAAGTTGCTGATGTTGTTCACTTGATCTTCACTTGAAGAAGAAATGTTGTCGATAGGAGCAGTTTCACTTGCTTCTGCTCCGTGATCAACGCAATGTTCCTCAGGTATATTATCTGAGAATAGTGGATTATCAAAAGTCTGGTGGGAGGAAGATGAGACTTGATTAGTTTCGGGAAGAGGTTGAACGGATTGAGAAGTGTCTGGTTCTGATGGAAGAACTTCATGTATTGGGGTTGGCTGAGCTGGAGGGGCACGATTGTACAAGCCTGGAGGGTCAACTGTCAAGAGACTAGGATCACAAGGAACATAGTCAACCCTATAGTCCACGTCATCACCCTTGTAGAAATCATTGGTCTGCTTGGATAATTCTGGGTACTTGGTAGTTTTGTTAAAGGGCCTGAAAGTAGAATCATACTCAAATAACCAGTTTGGACCAGAACCAGCATCTGTAGAGTTCATTTCTTGCCAATCTATGTAGTATGATTCCACGATCATCCGAGTCTTCTTGTTGTAAACTCTGTAAGCTGCTTTCTCGGATGAATATCCCACAAAGTAACACTCATATGCCTTATCATCGAACTTGTGATTAGGCTCTGTATGAAGAAGAGTGCAAGGACATCCGAATGACTTGAAGTGTCCAACTTTGGGCTTCTGATTGAAGAGAATCTCGTAGGGAGTCTTCTGATGACGCTTGTTCAGGAGTGCTCGATTTTGAACATAGCAAGCGGTGTTAACTGCTTCGGCCCAGAAGAAGATTGGCAGCTTCGACTCTGACAACATTGTTCGCGCAGCTTCTATAAGTGTTCTGTTTCTCCTTTCAGCAACTTCATTTTGCTGTGGTGTTCTGGCTGCACTGTATTGCCTAGCAATACCCTTCTCATCGCAGAAATCTATAAGAGTTTGATTTCTAAATTCAGTGCCATTATCAGTTCTAATCACCGTGACCTTTAGATACTTCTGATTTTCAATCAAGGTAATAATCTTCTTCAGAATCTCTGGTGTTTCGTCCTTCTTGGCCAGAAAGAACACCCAAGTGAATCTGGAATAATCATCTGTCACAACAAGACAATATGACTTTTCCCGATACTCATTACGTTGACTGGTCCGAAGAGATCCATATGAAGAAGTTGAAGAACTGAAGAGATAGAATTGAAAAGTTTAGGCTTATGGGGTCTCTTGTGTTGCTTCCCCTTGGCACATGCAATGCACTTCTCAATGGAGGAAAAGTCTTTTGAAGGCAAGCCGATAACGTGATCTCCTTTGGCTAACCTGTTTAGATTCTTCAGATTTACGTGACCCAGTCGCCGATGCCATAACAGACAATCATGCTCCGATGCCTTTGAGAACAAGCAAGTGTTCTCTGTGAATGAATCTGAGTTCATGTTGATAATGTAGGCATTGTTTATCCTTGGAGTTCTCATCAGAATCCACTTCTCAAGCACTACAAAGCCAGGCTTCAGAATAAGACACTCTTTGTTTGTGAAGTGTGTGGAAAAACTCTTGTCACAGATTTGAGAAACACTCAAAAGACTGTGATTGAGCTCTTCAACATAGTACACGTCTTCAAAACTGAGAGTTCCATTTGTGACCGTGCCCTTCATGCTTATCCTTCCTCCCTTGTCTCCCGCAAATGATACATAACCTCCGTTGAATGGTTTAACCTCATGTAACTGAGAAAAATCCCCAGTCATATGCCGGGAACAGCCACTGTCTACATACCAAACATGTTTAAGCTTGCTTGGCCATCCCTGCATCACATACACTCAACTAATGAGAAACCGGTACCCAAATCATAATAGATTCAGGCACTTTGGAAATAGAATAGACTTTGTTTTTAGGTTTGGGTCTGTTCTTGGGTCTGTCCGATTTGTTTTCAATATGTTTTGACTTGCTTCCACTACCCTGGTTAACTGGTTTTATCTTAGTGTTAAAAATCCTTGGAGTTTGCTTATGAAAACCAGATTGAGTTTGGTTTGATTTCTTATGTCTTTTTGCAGTGGAAGGAGTCTGAGTCCTCTTTTGAGAGGTTGCCTTAGGCTTGGAGGATGGTACGGTCCTCACATGTTTGTTAACCAGTTTAGCCTTAGGTGTGACCTTCTGATTCTTCCCATAGAAGAACTCAGTAGGTCAGTGCAGACAGTGTCGAGCAATGTGGCTTGGTTTCCCACATGCATAACAGCAGACTTTCTGATGAAATTCAATTGGGTCAAATGGCTTTACATCACAGTTACTTTGACCAAAGGATAAGTTTGAAGAAATATGTTCCAAGGACCCAGTTGGAACATAAGGTTCACAGTTAGGATTCAACTGTGAACCCTCCTCTTTGGTAACTGTGGAATGAGCTGGTACTGCCTGCTTTGTCAAAGGAGAGGAAGTTGATTGTGAGATGAGATTTATAGCAAAGGTTTTCTGAAAACTTTTCAACATATCATTAGGCTTAATGTTAATTTCATCAAACTTTCCAACAAAATCAGTTTTTGGAACAAAAGATGATTGACTTGTAGATGTTGAACAATCTGTACTCCTCCTAGCACTTCTTTCTACCTCCTTCTCCTCTGAACCTGTAACACTTACTTTTTCTGCACAAACCTCAGAATCATTAGTCATAACAGGGTCAACTGTGAGTATAACAGGTTTGGTGGGAAAATCACAAGCACAATCAGAATCCAATTGCAAGTCATCAACAGATGTGTTGATCCTTGGCATGCTTGAGTACTTATGGTTAAACGGTGGTTCACACTCAGTATAACCAAGACCCTTACCCCTCTTTTCCCTGTAATGTATGTTTACCATGTTTTCTAAAAATTTGCTTGAATAATCAAATTTTTCACATTTTACTGAAGTTTTAGAAAGCTGAGTTTTAACTTGGTTCAACTCCAAAGTGACTTCATCGATTTTGTGTCGAGCATCTCGATAGTTGGACTCTTTGTCACTTAAAAGTTCTTTTAGCCTTGCCACATCCCGACCCTCGGCTTCAAGTTTTCTTTTGAAAATTCCCTCATTTTTAAGAAATTCTGAGTTAAACTATTTAAGTTTAGTTACTTCTTTGATTAATGATTCATTGTGTGACCTGTACTTAAATACTTTATCTATGCATGAGGTAGAGCAAAGATTTTCGGTTACCTCCTTTTGCTTGTCATCCACCTTAGCCATGAAGGCATGACTCAGAGTTAGTTCCAGTTCCTGCACCTGGTCACTCCAATCATAGGAGTCAGTCTCTTGAGTCAACAGTGCTTTAGAGGTGCTAGCACTTCCTCCCGCAGCTGCAGTCACAGCTTTTTCTTCAGGCTTCTTTTCTCCCTCCTTAGCCACCTTTGGCTGCTTACATTCTTTGGCAAAGTGACCAGGTTGGTCACAGTTGTAGCATCGCAGTTTTGACTAATCAAATCCAAGTTTCTTTCCTGGATTGTTTCCGAAACTGTTCCTTCCATATCTTTTGATGAACTTCTTTGCCCGAAACACAGCCATAGCCATCTACCATGAGATGTCCATTTCTTCAACATCTGCTAGATTTATCTGCTCTAGATTTTCCTGAGTAAGGTTTGCAGGCGCCAACTCTCCAGCCATGAATGCATTGTAGCTGTTCATAAAACCTTTAAACAGCAGCAGATTTTCTTCACCTTCTGGGTTGATCTTGGATACTGATCCAGCCTGTCCAGAGGATATGAATGTTGTCTCAAAAGGAATTGATTGAGAAGAGGAAGGCTGATAGTGCTGCATCCCTGAGGCTTGAAGATTGATTGCTGACAGAAGAGCAGAGTTTTCAGATACAGGTGCAATGCCCATTGAGCTGGCATGATTCAGTGCTCTTTGCTTATCATCCATATCATAGGAATTGATGATCGAGATCAACTCACTTAGAGAAGTCTTGTACATATCCTTTGTCCTTTTGATTGTGGTACAATTTGAGTTCCAGGTGTATGGCAATGAGTTTAGTAGTTTCTTGTTCACTTCTCCTTTGGTCATCTCAATACCAGAACTTGTCATCTCAGTCATCAGATGAGTAAACCTATTAAGCTGTGCTTCAAGAGACTCTCCTTTGATGTGGTTGAACATGTTGAATCTCTGTCTCAGCATATCCTTGCGACTCTCTCGCATGTCCTCATTTCCTTCAAATTGTTCAACCAAGGCATTCCAAAGTTCCTTTGCAGTCTTGTGTTCCTTAAATCCATGAGCAACATCAGTTGGTAAAGCCATTGTGATTGAAGCATAAGCCTTCTCATCCTTTTCCATCATAAGTATGTCATTGTCAGTGTACAATTCAGGATCCTTAGGAACAAGAGGACCATTGATCTCACTTTGGTATGAGGGCACAAAGGGACCCTCTTCAATGGATCTCCAAAGCTTTGGACCAGTATACTTAATAAATGATTGAAATCTGAATTTCCAATCTTGGAAGTTATCTCCCGATACGAGCCTTGGTGGCTTTGTTCTGGTGCCAATATCATTGTCCAGATTGAGTAAGTTGGACAAATTTGTCAGATTCTTTAAAGCCATGATGGATTAGAAAAATTTCTAAGTGTTGTTCACGAAATCCCTGTAGAGCTGATCACCAAACACTGCCCAAAGATAACACAGTAATCGAAATTTTCCTGTATACGAAAAGAGTCCTGTATTCGAACTTGTGTATTCGAAACTTGTACTTGAACCCCTTGTGTACTCGAATCCCTTGTGTATTCGAAATTCCTTGTAACCGAAATAACCTTTGTAATCGAAAATCTCTTGTACTCGAACTGTAGCTATACTTCGAACACTCTATCAGTACTCGAAATAGCTGAACTTGAACATTTTGAACTCGAAAATACTTAAGAAAAATTTTATAAAATTATTTCTTAAGATTTGGAGTCCCAAATTTATACAGCAGCTAGATTGAGTAGAGAAGAATGATAAAGTATTAAACTTGCTTCAGAAAGTTGTTACCTTGACGATGAAAAGAGCACTCAAGCTCTGATACCACTTGTAGGTCTCAAACCGGATCAAGAACTGAACTTTATCTTCTAAATCATCATCAATGATCTCTAACAAGTGCGGAATCCAAATTAGAATCAAGAAAGCAAGTGTAAAAATGTAATCTTTGTATAAATACTGAAAAACGAGTACAATTGCCTCAATACGTCTAGAGAGCAAAATGCCTCGGGATTCCAACCTAAACATGTACAAAATACGTCTATTTATACTAGGCCTAGAAGTACACGAAATCTAAGACAAAAGTTCGAGTACACGAATACATCATGTACTCGAAGTGGCTGTACACGAAATTTGTCAAAATCTGAGCGTTGACTCTTCCGAGTTGACTTTGTTAGTCTTCATCGTACAGTGGGCTCTACAGGTAATATGAGTTTCTACGTGACCACCAGTAGCGTTATGTTCAGTATGTTCGTGGTCCCCACCAGAACCTATGGTGATATGTGGTTGGTGTTGTGTCAAAACACCACAAGCAGATAACTGTTCTCGCACAATCCGTGCTATCATAGCTTCATTCGTTTCAGATTCACTTGTACCAGCAGGTGGAACAGTGCTTGCTCTAGGGTTCAGTGGTGGAGCAGTATTCGTTTCCAAATTCCCAGGTGGAACCATGTTCACTTCCGGATTAACACGCGGATCCGGATTTGATTCAACATTCAAAGGTGGAATTTGATTCTGTTCAGGGTTTGTAATGTTCTGGGCAGCTCTCTTAGCTGGTTGACCTCTTTTAGGAGCCATTACTCTGCTCACAAGCAGAGAAACTCAGGTCAGTTCAAGAACATTAAAGATATAACCCTATCTATCACATAAATTCAATCATATTCAGTTACACTGAAAATTTACATTGAAATGTGATTATAAAGAATACAGTATAACTACATTGATATAGTCCAGACATGTTTTCAATACGCACAGATCACACAAATGTTCGTAGTTATACTCAGTCCTTTAATTCAAAAACATGTTAAAATATTTCACAGCTCACAGTACTATGATATAAATATATTATTACCCATGTTTTTGATAAATTCAGATTCAGGACATTGATAAGTTCTCACATTTATATGTTCTCACGTTGATAGGTTCTCACAGTGATATGTTCTCATACAGATATGTTCTCAAATTGATATGTTCTCGCACATGTTCTATGATATGTTCTTAGTTCATGCACTAGATTTGTTCTCACACAAACAATAGATATGTCTCGTACAGTATGGCTCCCGTACTGTACTTTTAGTGATAGATATGTTCTTATTTAGATCTGTTCGCATACAGTATTGCTCCCGTACTGTATTTTAGCAATAGATATGTTCTTATTCAGATCTGTTCGCATACAATATTGCTCCCGTACTATATTTTAGCAATAGATATGTTCTTATTTAGATCTGTTCGCATACAGTATTGCTCACGTACTGTATTTTAGCAATATATATGTTCTTACACAGAATTGTTCTCACACATAAATGTTCCCACAGTTCTATGATACATTGCCACTCAGGCAATAGATATGTTATGTTCTCACACAGAATTGTTCTCACACAGAATTGTTCTCACAGTTCTATGATACATTGCCACTCAGGCAATAGATATGTTATGTTCTCACACAGAATTGTTCTCACAGTTCTATGATACATTGCCACTCAGGCAATAGATATGTTATGTTCTCACACAGAATTGTTCTCACACAGAATTGATTATAGTTCACACAGGTTTATTAGAAAAACATAGTTCACACAACATCCAAATAGTATATTACACAGATCGATACAAAAAAACACCCATTTTATTACATTACTATCATTCTTTTGTACAGACTACCGAGACAACACACAATATTACAACCAGAAAAAGAAAAGAAAAATCCCCCAACATCTCATCCTCCATTGTCCGCATACTGGTGATATGAAGATCCCAGAATGATCTTCTGAACATACTTATCGCATAAAATATGATAAGAAAGAAAATATCATGGCCACAACTGCCATGACCACTGCCAGGACTATCATCCTGGTCTTAGTACTCACCACTCCAAACCATGCTAAAAACTCTGTCACTCTCTCTCTCACTCACATCCATCCCTCGGTCACCAATGCCACTTGCCGCCAAAATGCAGCAAGCATAATCTGTCCCTTGGTCATCCTCAATCTATCATCAATCGCGGTTCTCCATGCTCTAGTGTCAGTGTCCAAAGCCTTCACTTGATCCATAAGGGTCAAGTGGGAAGTAAGGATCTCCAATATGGTCATGCGAGTATCCTTAACGGTAGCCTGACACTGCTGTAGACTCTGCTGTGTCCCCTGCAAGTTCTTGCGCACTTCTGATACGATTTTGAGAATGCTAGTTATGTTATATGCTTGTAAACTATAAGTGAGATTGTGTAACTATAGCTGTACATTACGTACAGTAAATTTTAAATTAATTATGTGTGTTTTGATACCGGTACTAGTATAGTTAGGCCACCTCTTCCAGACATCACCACTATGCTTCCGTGAACTTCAAGAAATTACCCGTGACGAGAGGGTGGGGTGTCACACCCCACCTCTCGTCACCTCGTGATGATGTCACTGAAACGGTTGCGGAAGCATAGTGGTGATGTCTCGGAGATGAGGGGTGACTTACTTGATCCGATATCACAAGCACACAGATTAACTTAAAATAAATACATTACAAGGTTCGTTATTACAATTTACATTACAATATTAACTTATTCTATTACAAGTTTGTGAAGTGCATTCTCCCCGGAGTCACGGTCTACCTGCAAAAAGGTCTAATTTGAAAACGTCAGCACAAAGCTAGTGAGTTTATACAGTTCATGTTCCACAATATGATATGTGATACAAGTTCTCAAAATGTTATGTTCAAGATAACCATGGGACCCGTATCTAGTTCCTTTCGGATGTTCTGTTCTTGTTCCATAAAGATACTACCCGTCGGTAAATATCTTGGTGCCTCGTTGTCTTAATGTTTATCACTACATTAAGAAGTTCTGGAAACAGATAAAAAATATTTACACCAAGGGGAGTTGCAAGCTCCCGGCAAATGGGGTGTCAGCCAATAGTACTATCAATGTTTTCTGTTCGGCCCCACATGGGTTCACTAGATACAGTTCAGGAAATGAGGACTTTCAAGTTCTGTGATAAAGTTCTGTTCTAAAGGCAAAATCCCATGAAATACACAAGTTCTAAACAATCACATGAAATCACTCAGATAACAGTGATACATATCATATAGTTCTGAAAAGTTTCACAGCGCTACCCCAATATTTATAAAAGATTAAAAAGAAAAAGGGTTGTACGAAACTCACATGCTAATATAGAGGTAGCAGAATATCTCAACACTGATAATAGAGAGGTGATTCTGCATTTATTTATATTTAATCAGTTACTTAGATTTTAACTTACTGATTAGATCTTTTTGAACGTCCAATGTCAAAGACATGGCTTTGAAAGTCATTCAAACCGATATTTAGTATTTAATTATTTATTTTACTGAAATATCATACAATGTATGATAATGTAGGAACCTACATTGCATTAGATTCTCAATACAAGGTTGATGACGCTCTTGATTAATCAGAATAATCTCGGATTAACCAATTAGTTACCGTTGTTGATTATGATACTATAACAGTTTCTAGATAATTTAATGGCTTAGGAATGATCAATCCTTGTTATTGATTACCCAAATATCATGAAACATCACAATGTAGTATCAGAATAGGTGTAATAACCAGGTTTAACATACTAATCAGACTGTTATCATAAGCATCAGATAATCGTTCCAATGAGTATGTTAATGATTGTGATTAGTTTGAAACACTTGGATTTAACCTTTCATTTCAAGGATTAATCCAACTAATCACCTACATTGTTATAATCAAATGGGTTAAACCATTATAATCATGGGTATGGTTTCATGCAAACCGGGCATTACAACGGATCAAAACAAGGAGTTAACCATTAAAACATCGTTTTCTACATTTATAATCAATCCTAGCCATCATTTAGGCAATAATCAACAATCCTAACTATGTCATTACGTTCAAAAACAAGATCTAATCAATCAAAATCAAACTAGAACTTTTTCTTCGTTTTTCGATTCCGGGCACTGCAGGACTCCGTTTTGCACACAGTTTTCGCCCACGTTCATCATTACTCGTCTACTATCGATCTGTAACAATTACAATCATGAAATCAACGTGGATTTCTAGAACGATCAAATGTGCTCACATCATTGATGACGTAATTCTCGTATGCAACTGTCACATGGGGTGTGACACATAATATAACCATAACTGAAAATTAATCGATAACTGATTTTAACGGACACCGACTTTAACGTGGTTATGGTTAAGCTAAGGCATTAATCGACTTATTCGGTTATCGTTATGGTTAAGTGAAGTCATTAACCAGCTTTAACCAAACCTAACCGATTATTGTATATATGTTTTTTTATTAATATCTCTAGGTGTGTGTGCATGTATTTTTTTTCTTTGCAAGTCAATGTATCTAAGGTGAGCTATAAATTTTTATTGAAAAAAAAATATTATGGGTTACATTGGTGACTAAATATATCATAAGATGAGTTAGTGTTTATATGGTTTTACTTTTTGTTCACTCACTCTCATTATCAGTTACTCGAAAGTCATACGAGCTTCACTTAGACTTTTATGATTAATTATTGTATGTATAATTCACAGGCTTATTTACAAGTTTTTCTTAGTTTTTCAACAATTTCATTATTAACCGAATTTAACCAAAACCGAGCCACAACAAGTGGTTAGATTAATGGTCAACCGATCAATTGATTATGGTTATGGATATGGATTTAGAGTTAACCGAAATAGCGGTCTTGGTTATGGAAATGGTAATAACCGCACCGAAATGCATCATGCACACCCTTTGTTCTAATGATCTTTATAAAATATGAAACTTGTGGGTTAAATCTTTTCATCTTTGTTGCTGTAAAAAAAAGGATTGCATTCTTGGAGGGCTAATATGTTTAGGCCAATGGCTCAAGGGCATTGTTCCTAGCATCCTTTCCCATAATTACATTATAATAGCTTGCCTCTTTCACATGGCTTCTATTGATTGCCATTGTTTCTCAAGCGCATTGCCGACTTCCATGGGTCTTCAATAGGCATACAACCTTTACATATTTAATCCAGGCTTTCAAGGCTTGGGAAGATCACTCCAATCATCATCCTCTTTGATACTCCTATTCTTTTTAGAATGAGTTGGTTCTTTCTCTGATACAAATTGATGGGCAACATCATGTTCCATATGGCATAACACGTCGAATTGCAATTAGAAAGCTCTTGTCATACATTACCTTTGAAAATGCCCTCCACCTACATCCTCTGTTTGTACTCATATGTGATATCACTAATACTTAAACTTAGTTGCCTGCGAGATGACTTGGCCTTCAATGGTGATTTGAGTGTTATCATTTGTCACATCCCCATCTCTCACTTTACCTGACATAGTCACTGAATGACGCCTGAAGTCAGTAACTATTGTAACGTGTCGCGGAAGTTTAATGGTGAGGTCTCAGAGATGGGGTGACTGATTGTTACATTGGTATCATACATCCATGGCAAACCATATACACTATATATTACATCATAATTAAAATATTACACATTAAGTTTCAACATTCTTAAACAACATTAACCAGTTAAGAGTTACTAAGCATGTCTTGTGATCGTGCATCCTCACTCTCGCACTTGTTACCTCCTTGAAAAAGGTTTTGTGATATAAAAGATCAGCAAGAATGATGGTGAGTTCATAGATATGATAACTGATATGATATGCTATGACATGTTGACTATGCAGGCATACACAACTTTATGAATATGATCACCGTAAAAGCCCATAACCATAGCCCATGTGACTGTAATGTAATTAGCGGTAATACCCGAAGGTAAGACCTTAGCCTCACTCTTAATGTCTATCGTTGCATTAAGCTTTTATCTTGTAATGTAATAAATGGTGACAGACATTAACACCAGGGTAGACGTTATCTACCCGTGAATGGGGTTGTCAGCCCAATAGTACTATCATTGTTATCATTCAGCTCCTCCATGAGCTTATTGGTTATAGTTGTTATGTGAGGACTTTTACGATTTTCATGTAATCATCAAACAAGAGTTGAAATGCACAAACAACATATAATCATGTCATTGTAATTGAATTAGGTAATCATAATGTAATTGTAATGCAAACCCCAAGTTTTAGAAATCCGAAGATTTGAATAGGGGTAATAAACTCATATAAGTATGCCACTGTAAAAGAACTACGTAATATATTGATCTTATGATAAAATCCCCGAGTTTTAGAAAACAAAACATTAAAAGGAGAACTATGAAACTCACTGATGTTGTTGCAACGTTACACATAGCTTCAATTGAAATTTGCATATCATTAAGGTTCTATAAGTTCTTTGTATCCAATTTGGATTACCTAAACATTCCTAGATATTAAATATTAAGGATAATGTAATTCGATTCATTAAATTGATTCTGAATCACGTATTTATTCAGAATTAATGTAATAAGATTATCAGTTAATTTGTAATGTTAAAATCACTGATTCTGTTTAGCAATTGAGTTCTTATACTCATTTGATTGTAAATTAATGATAATTGCATTCCGTTATCAAAACCAGAATCTTAATCGATTTTCAAATCAAAAATCGGGTTTCCGGATTACGAAATTGATTACAAAATCAAGAAACTAAACCCAGTATTGAAACCGGAGTTTTAGTGAATACAAATCGGGTCACCAGTTTGCAAAATGGCTTGCAAAATCGAGTCCGGAACGCGAAATCGATTCAAAATATGTCCTTTTCATCGAAAGCGGATCGTCGGATTGCAAACCGGAGCGCGAAATGCAGTTCAGAAGGAACAAAACTAGGGTTCTGCCAGAATATTCCATCGACAGCGATCCTCGCCTGGGTTTTGGCCGGAATTTGGCCGGAGTCCGGCTTGTGGCAAGCAGTGCGGGGACTGCTCGGCAGTGGCTCGACGGGGCTGCTATGGTGGCTCAGGGCCTATGCCACTAGCCGGGTGGCTGAGGCTGTGGCCGGGTGGCTAGGCCATGGTCAAGCCATGGCTCGAGTTTGCTAGGCAACAACCGAGGGTGGCCGATGGTGGCTCGGTAGTGACCGAGAATGGTCGGCACCATGTGGGTCGTGATCCACTTTCGCTCGAAAACGGCCAAGGATGGCCGAGTTTCCTTGGCAATGCCTTGGTCGCGATCTGTTTTACTCGGAAACGGCCGACGTTGGCCAATGGTGGCCTAGTC
The DNA here is from genome assembly GCA_009363875.1 of Mikania micrantha. Lineage (NCBI taxonomy): Eukaryota > Viridiplantae > Streptophyta > Magnoliopsida > Asterales > Asteraceae > Mikania > Mikania micrantha. The sequence goes on from CM018686.1 coordinate 6,831,148, forward strand.
GCGACTTGCTTTGTCCGGGAATGGGGCCACGTTGGGGTCGCGCCCGGGCCTATGCGCCCATCTGTGTGCCATCCATAGTTTTTGTGTGCCAAACCCAATTTTTTTGTACTTTTGTGGAGCCAAAATTTCCAGATCCTAGTTTTTAACATATATCTAGTGTTTCGTGAAAAAAATCTCAATTTTGACATCTTTGAAAAATCCGGGTTTTGAACAAAACCACCCTTTCAATGGATTTTTGAATTCGGATGATTTTCAACCTTCACCAATCATTCAAACATGTTTATTTAAGTCATATTAAGCTATTAGAATCAAGGATTGAGTTTGAAACTTACTTGGTGAAGGATTTGCTTCAAAAATCACCAAAATCACACTTTTGGAAGCTTGATTCTTGATTTTACTTGTTCTTGGGTTTGGATATAACTTGGAATTGATGTTGGAGATGGGTTTAAGGTTCCAGAATTGGCAGAGGAGAACCTGGTCGAGATTGAGATGTTGGGGAAGGAAGAAAGTGGTAGAACTTTGACCAAAGTCAAGATTTTTGTATTTATATGCATTTTACTTGTTTTCCAAGTTTAAACATTTTATTTTCAACATAATTATCTGATTTTAATCAAATAGGATGGGTTAGACATGGAACAATAGGATAGGGATCGAACAAATCAAGGGTTTGCTTGATTTTGCCATTTCCGCAATCGTTTGTTCGGCTTTATGCGTATAATTTCAGGAATTGATAATAATGATCAACTATCATTGTCATGCTTCCAGTTATATCCCCTTATGATTATAATATGATTAGGAAGTTCGAGTTGTCATAAATTTGCCAATTACGCATGCCCAATTGCCTTTTCGCAGATTTTCGCAATCTGACTTATTGAACTTAAGGATTCTTTGATTTAGTTATGTTATCACATATTTCACTTTAATTCATCATATAATTGATATTAATTTAGTTTTGGACCCTTGAATTTGGTTTTAGGTCATTATTATAGAAATTTCGCGTAATTCGGCAATTCTGCGTAATGTCATTTGTGATTTGTTTCATTTTGTAATTTCCTTACATATATACAAAGATTCACATGTAAATACATATTCAAACATGATTCAATTAATTAAAATGTTAGTTTATGAATTTAGGAATTTACCTCACAGTAAAGAACAAAATGGCACGTCATTGTGTCATGTCCTACTAAAACGACAATAAATGTATTCGGTCTTGGAGCAACTTACCCTCATACCTTTGATCTCTAGTGTTGCTCATCACTCCTCTATGCACATGTTTAGACTCTGCTTATTTTTCACAACTAATACAATGTCATCCGTAAATAGCATGCACCACGAAACTATCCCCTATATTGACTTGGTTAGCTAGGCCATAGCAACTGGAAAAAGAAACACTCAGCACAAATCCTTAGTGAAGGCTTACCTCAATGGATTCTTACCATGATTCTTCAATCAAAGGGATGAATAACTACGATCAAATACTTGAAATCAAAAACAATTGTTAGATCAGATATTAATACAAACAAACTTAAAATTTTGATTTTCCACTTTGGTTGTTTCCATACATGCACATGTATGTCATCTTTATACTAATAAATAAAAATAAAATATACCTACTTTTATAAAGCATGTTTATATTAATGTTCTCACATCTCTCTCCTATCAAATGCATATATATATATCCTATTATATAATAAAATAAAAAAAAACAAGTTATATTATTTATATATTTTTCAAATTGAAAAACCAATTTCGTATTATATTAGAAAAAATATATTTTTTATTTAAAAGAACCAAATTATTATAAAATATGAAGTATATCTGGAACAATGAAAACTTCATAAAATACGAAATTATTAAAACCGGTTTTCTTAAATAAAAAAATTATTAAAATCAAAATTTTAAAATAACTTTTTGGAAGAAAAAATTATTAAACACCAAAGTTTTAAACAAGATATTTTCAAAAATTTAACATTGAAAAATTAGCCTCCTAAAACAAAATGTTTAAAAAGCAAACTTTTTAAAAACAAAAACAAAACAAAATAATTTTATTGATTTACTATTTCAATAATATTTTATATCAAAATATTCAAAATATTGTTTTTTTTTTAATGTGAATTAATAACTATTTGATATTATCTTTATTTAACCGTGTAATAAATAAGGTACTAAGACTACCCGCAATGCTAAATGTTGTATTTACTACATGCATTCTAGTAATCACTGTCACATCAGCTTTTTACCCATCCTTTTCATATGCATTCTCTCTCATTTTTTTAACTTCAACACATCCTTCTCACATACATTACCACTCTTTGACATCTTTTTCACCCTCTCTCTCTGCACTTAGTTACACTTCCGGAAGTGCAAAGTAGGGGAAGTGCGAGACACTCCATTGCATCCATTAGAGAGGTAACTGTCCACGTAGGACATGCACCAGCCTCTAAGAACAGCCTAAGCATAAACATATGTGACCTATTTGTTGCTTCCTATTGAAGCATTGTAACTCTTACGACTTATCTCTCAATCAGTTTCTAACTTACTAAGTTTACCTACCAACCCCTTAACTAAAGGTGTTCATCACTTTATTCAGTTCGGTTAGTTTATTTTCAATTTTTTTTATCTGTATCTGAATTCAAAAAATCATTAACGAATCAAATTCTATTTGGTTTAGGTTGAAAACCATACATACCAAATTCAACCAAATAAACATAGTAAAAACCAAATAAGTCGGCTCAAACCCAAATAAACTACCAATGATGTCTTGTCCTAGTGGTAAGATGTGGGTATGAGGGAAGTGATAGAAAACCCAGGTCCTGGGTTCAATTGTTGATCCCACCCGGTTTTACCGACTATTCCACCGTCGTGCCTTTGGGCGGGTGTTTGGGTCGGGCTTTCCCTGAAAATTGGTGGTTGGTAGGCTAGGGGCTCCGTCCGTCTGGACTAGTAGCCAGCTTGGGCATCCTTTAGCCATTGAGGGTCGCGTAAGGAGCACCCGGCAGTTGATTAGTTAGTCATTCAAAAAAAGACCCAAACAAACTATTAAGTATTAACCGAACCGGATAATCCGAATTCAACCAAACTGAACTAAATATGTTTATATATTATTAACAAAACTAATAAATCTATATCTGAATTCATAATTATTAAAATCGTTAGACGCTAGTCGGGCGGTAGGGTACCAACTAGGGACTAATTAAATTAAAATTTTATATGCAGTTTTTCAAATACACACACTTATATATATATATATATATATATATATATATATATATATATATATATATATTTAAAATATGTATGATTTTTCAAATAAATTAAAGGGAAAATTTCACTTTTATTCATTTATGTTTACATAAAATTTCAGATATGGTCCTTTTATGTTTAGAAATTTCAAAAGCAGTCCTTTAAGTTTCCAAACATTACAAACTCGGTCATTTTTCTGTTAACGTTGTTAAGTACTAACATAATCGTACCAAAATTTCTAAAAATAAAGGAACATCCCTAAAATTTATGTAACCAAAAAGGATTAAAAGTAAAATTTTCTCAATTATTTGTATAATTTTTTCTTGACATTTATGTCTCATATTCTATTAATACTTAACAGAGTTAACAAAAAAATGAACGAGTTTGCGACATTTAGAAACTTAAAGGACTGCTTTTAAAATTTTTAAACATAAAGGAACATTTATAAATTTTATATAAGTATAAAGGAACAAAAGTGAAATGATCCCTAATTTAAAAATACTACAACCAATTAACTTATGAATTATATGCTAATTAATACTAACTAGTTTTTACCAGTCGCATATTGCGGCGGAAACCCCGTGTACCGTTGCAATGGCGACAAACGCTGATGAGAAACATGTCACAATAGCTTACACTCTGTCGTAAAAGCTCTAAAGCATACTCGTCATAAAAGCGACTGCTACGTTGTCGTAAAACCCAAAAGTGTACTCTATTGAAAAAGTAATCGTCAAAAACATGAATGAAAACATAGACAAAAAGTTATGCATAAAGAACACAAATCAGAACATTAAAAAAATTTGCAATGAAAAAAACCATATATTAACTAGTTCAAACATAATTATACTTTGTTGTAAAAATGACCGTTACTTTGATATAAAATCCAAAAGCATACTACATCGTAAAAGTAGAGGTCAAAAACCTGATTGAAAATACAAACAAAACGGTAAGCACTAAGGACCCAAAATCAAAACATAAAAAAAACGTACAATTCAAAAATTATAAATTTATTGTAATTTCAGCTTCCAATGATAATGTTTTAGCTTCCAAAACTTTCAGTCCTGTGTTAAAAAAGAAGTTACCAATATGAAAACAAATATAACTTACTATTCATTAACCATTTTTATTTTGATATATATGTAACTAGCCTAGAAACTCATGTATTACATGGGTTGTTGAACAAATATAATATGTTATAAACAATAACATACAAAAAGATTTATATGTAGCATTTATCAATTATTGGTTAAATAAGAAATATGAAAATTTTAAAATAAGAAATAATTATAAATATTTAATAATTTTAAAATTATATAAACATATAAGTTATAGTTAAAATTTTATTACATTTTATTAATTTTTAGTAAATTAGTAAATTTTTATAATAAGAAAAATTATAATTATTAATATTTATTGTATAATTTAATTAGTAAAAATTATTAATATTTTTAGGAGAGATACGAGAAAAATTCTTTACTATTAATTAGAAGATGACACGTGTCTCTTAAAAATACTCTTTTATAAAAGTAGATAAATATATATTTTATAGATTTGAATTTTATGGATAAGTATTAAATTTAAATTTAAATTACTTTATTTTAGGTAAACATGGGTAAATAAATAATTTAAATATCAAATAATATTTACCGTAATTACAGCAAGCAAAATAATTAAAATTTTATTATAAATTACTGTATTATAATTAAAATTAATGTATTATATTTAAAATTGTATGTTTAAGTAATATGAAGGCTCATCTCAAAGAAGTTCAACAATCCTAAACCTAAGAAGAAGGTTCAACAATCATAACTTCTTTGGTTTTCGCCTGTGTTCATCATCCTAGAAATCCAGACATCGATTAATTAAAGCATAAATTGAATAAAAAATCCAATCTGGTTTCAACAAATAAAGAAACACATAAAACGATCGTATACGATTCAAAAGACAAGATTGAAAAGGAAAAGACGGTGGAAGATACATGAAGGGGGCACCGAATAAGCTTAGGGTAGCCACAGGAGGGCAAAGGCCTAACTCAAAAGCTGCTGAAAGGAGAAAGATGAGAAGAAACCCCCACCCATCGATCAACCGGTTGTGAAAATTAGCAATTGTTGTTGTAGAAGACGTAATTATGGTCGTCAAAGATGGACAGTGTTTTATGGGTATGCATAGGTAATATGGGGATTATATATGATAGGGACACGAAGATGATGGAATCAGCTGGTGAAAAACTTGTGTGGGGATGGAAGCGGCCGATGAAAAACTTGCGGGGGATGGAAGAACCGATGTTACAGATCTAGGGTTTTGGGTATTGAAATAGGAAGAAATGGGAAAACAATTGTGCATGGTGAAGTGAGAAACCGTATAACAGGTTAATTTGGGTCAAGTATTAGGCGGGAAACAAAAAATTGTAGTGGTGTAAAAAAATGACAAGTGTCCCCTAGTTATACTCCTTTATTAGTTTAAGAAGATTTCAGTTTTCATCTTTCTTCTTTTAAAAAGCTCATAATAAATTAATAATAAGGTTTAATTTCCAAATCCAATTAAAAAAAACAAACCCAAATAGGATAGCAAATCCATATAAAAAACCAAGATATTCTATTTTGGTTACTCTTCCTGTTTTTCTTCGTTCCCCCAATGTCTTACCAAGTTCTTTCTCTTTCTCAAGCTTTTGGTCAAAGATTCTTCGACCACTACCCCTCCAAAATCAGCTGTTTTTTTTTTTTTTCATTTTCATCTGTGTAGATCAAAGATTAAAGGTTAGTCTTACTCTTTTTGTTCTCGTGTAGATCACAGCCACTCCGGTCCTCTGATCGACTACCAATTTTTGGGTCCGATTACCAGAAATATCATCGGCTGCCTTGCGCTCAATGAATAATCAATTTTTACAACATTGTCTAAATTCGGTTTAATAGGTTTAACCGAATAAACAAACCGATTTAAGGAAAGTATGAAACCAATCATTGAAAACCGAATTCCAAATTCAGAAATATGGTTATGAACCGAACAAAAAACTGAATTCACAATTCAGTTTGGTTTTTTTGTTAGGGATGTGGTTCGGTTTTCTAAATGTTAGTCTAAATGTAACGATCGATTTTCAGTAATCGCACACGTTGATATAAACATTAATAAAATGATTGTGATTGTTACAAATAGAAAATATGCGAGTAATGATAAACATAGGCGAAAACCGTGCGCGAAACGGAGTTACGAATTGTCCGGAATCGCGAAATAAAGAAAATTATAAAGACAATGTTTTGAAATGCTTCGCGGTACGCGAAGGATTCAGGAGCACCTCTTCGCGGTACGCGAAGAACCCAAAATATCTAAGGATCCCGAATTGCTTCGCGGTACGCCGACGAGATGGCGCCGGAGTCATCTCCGACTTCACACGAACCGGCCAGCTGCTTCTACTGCTTACACTCTCATCTTCTAACTCAGAGCTGTTATAAAAAAACTCGATTGCAAGATCATCAAGACTAATTTCGGGAAACTCCGAACCTCTGACGGTGTTAACGAACTTGCGTCTCGGAGTAGGAATAACACCTGACTCAGTTTCCAAAGCAAATGAACGTGAGAATCTGCTCAAACTTGTAGAACGGCGTTGAGCTTTAGAAGATGAAGAATCCGGCGAATCTTCTGTCGACGGCGACGAATTAGCACCAATCGGAGTTCTTCTGGTCGTCGACTTGAACGCCAATGTAGCCATAGGATCACGGATTCACGAACAGAAAATTAAAGATTAAAATCACATAGAGAATATGATGAACATTGAACAACTCAGGAGCAAGGGTTTCGATGTAGACGAAGATTTTTGAAGATTACGCAGGGATAAAGGATGGCGCAAATCGTGAGAGAGAGGCACCAATACGTATAGAAGAGAATGTATCCCAAAATGCATTGATGAGTTGTAAACAAAGCATCCACAGCAGTACCAAATGAATAGTAATTTGTGAGGGCAGTGGCGGAGCTTGACCGAAACTTCAGAGGGGGCGAAATAAATTTTTTTTTTCAGAGGGCGAAATAAAGGTTTTTAAAAAATTTTACACTACGTATCGGGAAATATACACTACTGCACGAAAAAACAGGGGGGACAGTCGCCCCCTAGTCTTCACTAAGCTTCGCCTATGTGTGAGAGAAGAAAAAGTTGGTTTTTAATATATATATAATTAATTTGATATTGTATGTGTGCTTGATACGTTAAAAATTATCTGTACAGGTTAAAAAATAATTTTTAAATTTATTTATTTTAAATAATTTAACATATATTTTTCAAAGATAATTGATAAATCATTGTTTTCTTTCTAAATTAGTTAAAAGTAACTAAATAAAAGAAAACACTCCTTTTGGTAAATAAGTTTTCAACTACATTTACTTGGTAAATATTTTTCTCAACTACACTCATTTGGCTTATTTTATAATCATATTATTATCAGATTTATAAACCATTATTGTTTAATATAATATAAAAGAGAAAAAAATAAAGTTAAAAAGGATTTTTACAAATATTTAATAAATACAGGCATGAAACTCACTTTTATATAATCTATAAAGCTGATATGTGTTCTCTCAAAATATTTATTTATTATATAATATACCATGATATTCATATGTAGTAGGATCGTATAGAATATGATATATATGAATGATTGATATGATAGAATGCAACTTTAGTTCTAATAAAATTTTATATGGTTGAATCGTACTACACTATTGTATTGTAAGCTTGTATAATACCAGTATACCACAGTATTTGTATTCGAGGCATTCAGATACCACTATTTGTTGTACCTATAGCATACACATTTAAAAAAAAACAAAGAAAGGAAAAAGAGAGAGATAATATGTTGTCTTTCACTTGAATACATTGTCTGTAATGAATTTTTATATCTAGCTTTTATGCATATATAATTTTATGTTAAGTAGTAATTTTACCTATTATGCGTGATGGTTGCATCTCAAATTTATATTGTAAATGTATTATATTTGACTCAACTTGTTTCCGAAACTCGTGTAAGTTTGTAACTATAGAAACTCATGGGGGTCGTAGTGTAGCATCCTACATAAATTCAGGTATTTACTTGCCTAACTCTTTCTAGTAAACTAATCTTGACTTATGATTCTAGTAAAGATTTGAAAATAAATAAATCATGTCTAGTTATTAAGACAAATATCTAAAATACTAAGCAAAACAATATTATTATAAAACAATTATGTACAATATCGAAAGGGTGACAACTAACTAATGACATAACAACACGATGAATTATATTCGATAACCCAATTTTATGGGCTATATATTTTAAATACATACACAAATAAACCCTCACCTTTAACTCACTAAGTTTATCCTTCAGCCTGTCGAACTAGGCTACAACGAGAAACCAACTAAAAACAAATAAACCCTCACCTTTACCACATCCCCTTCCTCAATAAATATAGGATTCTCTGATGCAAAGATTAAATCACAATGGGACAGCATCATCATCCTACGGCTGATGTGGTGGCAGCACTTCCACCTTCTCTTCGGCAGCCACAAGGACAGTCCATCCCCACCCCATTCCAGCCGAGACAAGCAGCCATTCAAACATAGCTTAATTCTAGTTACAACTCAATTGAATGGTACTTTAGGGAAAAGATAAAACATAGCATCTAAGTACTTGAAATTTTTTTCTCATCAGCTATGACAGCCCATGTAGCCTCATTTCAGCCGAGAATTAGCAACCACATCACTAGGAAATTTGAAGGGATCTTTAGGTTAAGGTACTACCACCTTAATCCTAGTATTTTCCTTCTTGATTAAGGCACCATCAACCCACTAAAGCTGCACCAAGGACAGCCTAAAACTTCCACTACAACTGCCATTACAACCACTCCATATGACCTCTCCATACCCATGAAATCTGTCATAAGATCTTGCCATCATAATAATTAATAAACACTACACACCTTCCAAAGTAACATTTGAAACTCCTATAAATACCCTTAGGAACTTAGAAAATCTCACACCAACATCCACCCTTCTACCTCACTTGTTTTCTCGGTTGAACCATCACCAATACCCACCTGTTATCTCTCGACCAAGCAGCAGCCATGGCCACCCAACAGCCACGTCTAGCAGCAACCTCCGACCCAGCAATCTAACCGAGCACCACCCGTAACAGAGGAATCACCCAGCTGCACTTTACTCAGCCTCCAGCTACCTACTCTCTCGGATTTACATCCTCATCCGAACACCTTCTCCCAGCCACCAAGGAACTCTAGCAGGGCCGACGGTTACCAGCAGGCTCGGGGTGATCCATACTCCAAGCTCAGGTCGTGCTAAGAGCCAGAAGGTGAACACATAGCCATCTCAACAGAAGCCAAGTGCAGCCCCTCTCCCTTGCTTGTTCTGGTGAGCCTCTCTATTCCATCAAACTTTGATATCATTAACATCCTAATCATTTTCATTTCTTAAACCTTCTAATTTAAAAACTAACTCTAAATAACAAACGATGAGCCGAAGGAAACCACAGTAAAGTTCTAAAACACTAAAGTAAAAGGGTATTGTCTGGGTGGGAAACGAGAACTCTTGCATGGATGATCACAAAACCGATGTTTAATCCCTTCACTCTCTAACCCAATTGCTGGCTGAGCCAAAGAGTTACTAGTTGACTCATTATTGAGAATAACCAACCCAAGGATAATGCAGACTAAAATGACCTATAATCATCAACTTAATTCAGAATTTAAGTTGTTCTCCGATTCGAAAAACCATTCCTACCTGCAAGCCACAACAAGAATCAACTAATTAACCAGCCCTCTTGCTCACCCTCGACAGAAATGATACCCCTACAAACAGAACCTCAGAACTTGGCTTGACCTGTGAAAGCTTTCTTCACCTATGCGAACTCATATTATAACATGCACCCTAGATGGATCACGTGAGTTCTTCCTATATGTACTGCACATTTTAAGTTTTTTTTTTTCAAACACACATGTAAAAGATTTACTAACTGAAGCATGCATTCTAGACTAGTTACAAGGTTTTCCTAAATAAATAAATAAATGCATATGTAAACATCATCAGGCACATATACGTACAAAAATAAGTAAATAAATAAATACTCAAATAAAACATCACGATTTAGGAAGTTACAATTAATGTACATAGTAAGTCTTGAATGGAGCCACGTAAATCCCATGCCTTGAAATAAGTAACTATGTGTATATGGAGGCATGAATAAACAATCAACTCATGAGCCAATTGTCACATACAGAAAAAAGGACTTACAAAATAATGAGGATTCCTTGTTCTAAACGATTACAAAACCCAAGTGTAGGCCAATGGATGATTCAACATCCTAAGCCCTAATTCAAGGGTGTTAGTGAACTTAGTTTGGAGAAAGTTCTGGGTAATACAGATAGATATTTATGTACACAAGTAAATAAATATAAATTTACTAAGTAATTACTTGGTTACATGTATTTAAAAATCGAGAATTTGTCTTATTGACTTACCAAAATAATAATAATTACAATAATAATAATAAATATAATAATAATAATAATAATAATAATAATAATAATAATAATAATAATAATAATAGCAACAACAACTTATTTATTATAATCTTGGACGGTATAGTAAGTCCCCTATTTAAATTTGAGCAAATAGGTAAGACTCCTCAATTTAACTTTAAAGAAAACTAAGATTTAAAATTAACAAACACTAAGACAAAAATATATATCGATAACATAAGGGTTATTCCACGGATCTCATAAAGCGCCATACATTTTGTAGGGCCCGAGAAGGACACTGAACCCTAAACTCACAGTTACTTGGAACCTCCTCATTACTACTCAAAGTGAGTTTCGAAGCCCCCTTTTTATTTAGATATTTATACTCTTCGGGGTGACATACTTGCTATCTTACTTATCCATACGTGTTTATTAAAATGATACTTGTTTGAATGTTTATTGCATGAGTACTTATTTCAAAATCCTCATTGATATATATGTATGAATGTATGTATTATATCGGTAATTCCACAACTATTTAGCTCAATTGACGAGCCGTGGATTAATATGGATAGTGATATCGAGTTGACGACCCCATTCATTTCGAGATTTTGGTCGCACCAAATCGTTCCCAAGTGCCTGGGCTTAAATGAATGTATATTTCCATTTACTATATATATATATATATATATATATATATATATATATATATATATATATATATTTGATTGATTGTTGGCATTATGGGGCGAAGAGTCATAGGTTTGGTTATGGGCTCATGGTTAAGTAATCATTCACTTGTGCTAATTTTAATTCAAACATTATATGGATAAATTTTATAAATACTTTCCTTCAACATTTTATCAAGTAGTAAACCTACGGACTCACCAACTATTTTAGTTGACCCTTTTTATGCATATATTTTAGGAAATAACTAAGCTTGGATTATGCATGCTCTTTTGTGATACAACCGAAGATTCGGACAATATTGTTTTGATAGTTAGGCAATATGAAGAATCTTTATATGTTGTATTTATTTTGGAATATTGTAACTGACATTATGTATCGTTTATGGACCATGAATGCATGCTAGTAGTTTCTTTAAACACTGTGCGTTCATAGATCTGATTTCGTGACACCCTCGTGATTCCGCTTTAGCGGGGGTGTGACACGTAGTGACATTTTTGAAAGTTGATGAGCGAAAAGTGTCAACTTTGAAATAAAAAATGGAAAAATTAAGAAAAAAGATGGTAAATCTGAAACTTTAAAAACTTGAGAGGATTAAATGATTTAACTTAAGGGACTAAAAGTGTAAAACCTAAAATTTTTAAGGTTGGAGGTTAGAAATAGGAATAAAATTAGAAGAAACACAAGAAAGAGTAAATCCAAATGTAAGACACTATGTCTTTTTGTTTCTAACCATTGATAGTACAAGCTAGGAGCATGCAGTAAATGTTACAATTAGTGATATAACATGCTAAATGTGTATTATTGTCAATATTAATTATGGTTAAATGTCCAAACATATATGTTAGGCTTACATTTGAGTCTGTTATTTGTATTCATCAACACTATGTTGATATTTTATTTTCAAAATTTTTTAAGTAGTAATAAAATATAAAAGAAAAACAAGATTAAAGATTTGTGACATATGATGTCTTGAATAAGATCTTGTGTCAAGACTAATGAGCTATTGGATCTATGTGTCAAAGTCATGTATAAATCAAATATTATAAAATGATGTGTAATTATGTGTTTGCGAAAATCCGGTTTATTACAATATGAATGATGATATTCATACCTACACATATGAAATTTTATTACATTTTGAAAAGATTTTATGAAAAGTTAATTTACAAAAATGTAATAGCGACCTTTTCATATCTATGTGTATTACTATTTCTATAAATCATGAAAAACAGCTTTCTATATGTAACACCCCGACTAATGGCTGAATCATTACGGTGCCACGAAGTGTGATTGTTCATAAGTACAAGGTACTAAAATGTAATTTTTAAAAACACATCATTTAATGCAACATTGTAACTCAAACCATTAAATAAATAGTAGTTTATAAATAGTTTTGTTTTGAACAACGATGGTATCAATCGTGTAAACTCACTGTTTCCAGGTCATGTCACCAAGGTCTAGTTACCTGGACCTCCCATGAGCCACCACAACTAGCCAGGAGTAAACCCTACTGGGAAAACCCTGACCCCCTCAGACCCCTATGTAACAGCAAGTACCAGATCGTCCGGCAAGTCCGTACGGTACGTGTACTTTCTACAGTAACTATGTGTACTTATACGATTGTAAACAGTACTTGAATTAACAGGATCTTAAATACAAGAAATTGTTGTACGTATTTTCGTATAAACTTAAATACATTAAGTACAACGTACATTTGGAACATTTGTTACACTTATTAAGTGAAAACTTAATTACAGTTGACACAACAAATCACGAGAAACAACGATGCTCAAATAATATTCAGAAACATATCGGTTGCGATCTGATGTCCACAATTGACAGGAATCAGATGACCGACAAGTCAGTACAAAAACAATGTGAAAACAGGATGTTTAGTTGAGTCCGACAGTGAGCAAACACAATCTAAACACAATTACAGTGATATTTCAGAATAACGAACTGACAGTGTGTTTGCGTGGGTGACGATTCACACAAACATATATGTGAGTTCAGAGTTCTGAAATAATGACTGAAAAGTAGAAAACAAAAGTCAGATAGCAAAACCATCGTCGTATTCGTTCGGGTGACGATTCGAACGAATTACGCGCGAAGGTGACGCGATCTGACGAAAACGAAAACACAACACGAACGAAAGTAATTTAATAAAATAAAATAAATAAAATTTTCAATTTTGAAACTCATTAAAATAATTAATTTAAACTCTTTTTATTTAAATCCATTTAAATTACGCGTAATTTTCCGGAAACGTAACGAAAACGCGAACCGAGCAACAAAAACGAACCCGAATTCAACCGGAGTATAAAAACCATGAGTGAGCTCATTTTCACTCACTTTCTCTCCTTCTTCCCCACTCAAACCCTAAAATCCCGGTTTTGAGAAAAACCTCCATTTTCAAACTTCCAAAGCTTGTATCTCACTCGTTTCTTAACGAAATCGAGTGATTCTTTCGCCCACGCGTAGCTCTTGATGCCCTCTACCTGAAAGTACAACAGATCTAAGCCAATCTTCACTGAATCGCGAGGTAAGAGGCTGTGAAAGTAGCGAAAATTAGGGTTTTCTCACCTTTTTGTTCTATTCTTCTTCCAACCAGTCCAGCCCCTTACCCTTCGAACCTTACACCTTTCAACACCATCCCTGGTCTATCTACACCTTCGAAATCACCAAGTCAAGTCCCGGCCTGAGTGGGCCTAGCTGCGGCCGAAGCAGTGGCCGAATGGCCTATGGCCGAAAGGCCTTGGCCGAATGGCCCTTGGCCACCGATTGAGCCACATTCGAACCACACTCATTCGGTGATAGTCATTCGCTGGAACACTTCATTCGGCCCTATCCTCATGCGGCCAGGCCCTTCATTCGCCCATTTCCTTCTATATTCGGCCAACACCTTAGCCGAATCAGGCATTTCATTCGACCTAGGCACAGTATAGGGGGATAGCTAGTCACATACGGCTGGTAACCTTCTTAGATCCAGGAACAACAACAAAGAACTATTGTGACCTAGCATGCACTAACAGGCCCAACATCAAGTCCCTCGGCCCAACAATAGGCCCAAGCGTATTCTGGCTGGCCCAGGATGGGCCCAATCTCATACTATCCAGGCCCAATGATATCTCAGCCCAACTCTACTGTTCCAGCCCAGAACCTATAGTAGGCCCAGTAAATAACCTCAAAAACCTTGTTTGGCCCATGTTTATTAAGTAACTAAGGACAAAATAGGCCCACGATCGATTTCAGCCCAAATGAACCAGGCCCAGGTTGGCCCATGATCTATTTTACTACAGGCCTGGATGGGATTCAAGGGGCCCAGTAAAATCATCCCTTGGCCCACAGATTTTGGCCCAAGGCCACCATTTAAGGCCAACAGTCCAATCTTTAGGTCCATCATTGTTTCAGCACCATTTAGCAAGGCCCAACTTGGCTTATGAGTTATATTAGTGAAGGCCTGAGACAAATCTCAATGGGCCCAACAAAATCATCCCGAGGCCCACAGAAAACTAATTCAAGGCCTATTTTGAGGCCCATGTCCTCAATTTGAGGCCACCATGCTAATCCTTTGGCCAACAGCCCATTCTTGGCCCAATCTCAATTCCTACAGCCTTATATGACTCTTGGCCCAACAAATATTACCAAGGCCCACCTTGGGCCCGATAAATTCCTTAGAGGCCCAAAACAAGGCCCACAAGGCTACTTGAACTCTAGCCCTTGTAACTTTTGGCAAGGCCTTGGTATTCCATTAGTCCAAATCAATATCCTACACTTTCAAATAAGCCTCACCATCCTCAATTGTTCAAGAACTATTCCAAGGCCCATGTATTTGGGCCCAAGGCCCAACTTGTTACACAAAGGCCCAACAAGTAACTTGGTCACATTGTTCGGTCCATATGCTATGATTAGGCCCACATGGGTTCATTACATTTCATAAGATCAAAATAAGATATGCCAAAAGAATGTTTGCTTAATTAATCAATAATTATGCGATAAATGTTCAAAACGTACAAAGTCAACAAAGACGAGTTGGAAACTAAGCACTAAGTCTTTCATCAAAGCAAATGGCATATAACTAATGACAATATGATAACTTACAAGGTCATTAACTTGAATCAAACATATGGGACCGAACAGGGATCATGACCAAGTCTTACGCGTGTTAGCCAACTTTAGGGCTAACACATATATCCACACACAATTCCCTACAAAACTTATACTTGCGAGTCTTAACAACGTGAAATCAATACAGGAACGTGAAAACAAACCAAATTACAATACAGAGCGCGTGCAGTCTTTTGTTTAAGCTAAGTCAACTCAACAGCAACAAGGTGAGTTCATTGCCCCTTTTCTAACATTTTGTTTTAAAACGCGGGGCTGAGAAGCATGCGTAAACTGCTTTATGTAAATTGTTTACTTGAATGCTTTATTATGTTTACATGTATAAACGTTATCCTAGACTCATGTTTAGGTAAACTGTTTCAAATCAAAGAACTAGTTTCAAAGAACTATTTTCAAAGAACTAAAGATCTCAACAAAGAACTATTTTCAAAGGTCTATTTCAAAGAACTAATGGTCTATTCTCAAAGAACTAACGATCTATTTCAAAGAACTAAGTACAAAGAACTATTTTAAGGGAAAATCTGGGAAATGCTCAAAGATAACATGTGCCAAAGAACTAAAGAACTAAAGAACTATGGACGTTCTAAAGAACTATGAAAGCCTATATATCAAAAGATGTCCTAGCTAGACTGATTGATTATAGGTCACATGTTTGATGAGGTTTACAGATCTCCCATACTACTAAGTACCTTGATTGACAGACTAGTCTACTCGAGTTGACCAAAGGCCCCAATCGATAGGACTTAGATTTTATTGAATGTTTATTTATTTATTTAAATTAAGCATTTATAACAAATTCCACAATTGCTGCTTTAATCATATTTGTATGATGAACATATGAAATCAAGAGAGATTTCAAATGATTGCAATTACAGGAACAGAGAACAGAGGAATCATGGGTGTTTAAAGGTGTATGGTAGGTAAAAATGCTTAATTATCATTAATAACAATGTCCTATGCGGATTAGTATGTGGTGGGACGTCGTCTGGGCGGGGTTGTAGCCTTGACCCAGGGGTATGCCCTATATATAAGCATACCGATCTGGATGATACATGTGGTGTTAATGAGGTTAGGGTCTTTACCGAAAGAAGGGTTCAAAACATTTTCAAAGTTACAAAACTATATGAACTCACCAACCATGTGTTGACTTGATCTTTTTGCATGACTTCTCAGGTGACGAACAGGTCAATTAGGAAGTCATTACTTCTGGACTAGGACTTCAGATAGAAGACTTAGTATTTTGGACCTGCATATTTTGAAGACATCATTACACATATCATTTTGTATATCTTGTGTAAATACAAGATAGAAACTTATGATGTTAATAGTAGATTTACATTGTTAAATTATAAACAATACTGATGTAATTTAACTTTGTAATTCTATCATATTTAGCATTTCTCATTTATGTATCATGTGCCATATAATAATCTGATCAATCCGATTATCACTCACGATATCGCGCCCCGAGAACCTTTCGCCCGACGGGACAACCGATCCTATCCCGCCGGCTCGGGGTGTGACAGATTGGTATCAGAGCCATGGTTATAGAGAAATATAGGTCATTTATTTAAAACGGTTTGGCCTAGACTATAACCTAGGGACCCTACATGTAGAGAACATAGGAATTAGGAATTTATGTGTATTGTGTCTTCTGCATTCGATCATTGCACTAACCAATGTTCTATTGGTTATGATTAGAATGTCACCAAGAAGACAACCATCACCGCCTCTACCTTCGCAGGAGACGGACCCAGCAGTCGAGGCACTTGCAACTTTGATCACTGAACAGTTGATGGCGGTTCTCCCTAGAATCATTGCCCGGATCAGGAATAGTGAGGAGTTTGCTAAAGTCTTCCCACTACTTTCTACAGAGCAGAAGAAATCGGAAACAGGAGAGTCAAGCAAGAAGCGAAAAAGGTGTCATCCTGAAGAATCAAGAGACCTTGTAATCTACACTGAGGCCATTCCTCTTCGTCAGATGGTCGTTGCTCCGGAGTCAGAGGGTCATAAGCGTCATGCTGACAAATTTTCTTTATGTGCCACGTGCGGTCTCTACCATGCTAAGGGTAAACTGTGCAAACATTGTTTGAACTGTGGGAAAAAGGGACACTGGAGTCGTGATTGTAATAATCCTCCGACTCATAACCAGAATCCCGGAAACACTACATATCCTCTTCCTCGATACAGAAAGGATTGTTATGTGTGCGGATTATCCGGACACATTTCACGGGACTGCCCCGTGAGGATATCTTCCACAAGTCCTGTACATTCTACGGGAAAAGATCCCCTTTGTTCAGTTTGTCACCACCATCATCGAGCTGAACTCTCATGTGTATCATGTACGTTTTGTGGAAGATACGGACACTGGATTCAAAAGTGTCGGTTAAATTCGACCAGGAAACAGAAACAAAAAGCGAGCACCTCTACTTCCTCTCAACACAACAACAACTGCTACATGTGCGGAATGCATGGACATTTCGCAAGGGACTGCCCTAGGAAAATGCCTCCAGCAGATCCAGCAGTCACTGAGGAACTACTCGCTTTACCAGCTCCTGGGGAACACTCGGAGTCCGATGACTCCATAGGTATGCAAATTTCATTTTAGTGCATTAAGTTATTTATTGGTGTATTAATTAGAACTGCATGGTCTGTTGTAATTTTAGAAACAATAAATTTATGATAGCCGTAAACAAAGTTAGTGTCAAAAGATAGTCGTAATAGTAACTTAAGGAACCTTTAGGTTAAGTAAGCATTAAAAAATTAAATAAAGATAGAGAAATCCATAATTACATTTTAAATACAGTATTTAAGAAGAGAACTTCGGTTAAATAGAACACTAAAACTCATAGGAGTTCAAAATGTCAAAGTTAGTGTGTGAGCTTCCACCTTCCACCTAGACCTCTTAAAATTTTGAGTTACTTTAATTAAAGAGCTATGGTTCAATGGCGTTAGTAAAGCATGAATGTTAGGACAATGCTGAGTCTTATTTAAAACAAGATAAGTGGATCAGGAGAAACCAGTTGTGAGTGCAAGACGAGGATATGACAAGAGACAACATTCCGAATGAAATATGGGCATTTCAAGTTACAATAATGCCTTTCGGATAGAAGAATGCATTTATGATTTTCATGAGCTTCATGAACTGAGTATGCAAACTGTATCTGGATTAGTTTATCATTATCGTTAGGGATGACTTACTAAATCATTTTAATAGAAAGACAGAACGCGAAAGACATCTCAGGTATATTCTGGAGCTGTTAAAGGAATGACAACCCTATCCTGATTTCTTTCATTTGGAAATTAGGATGAGAATAAGTAACAGTTGGAACAACAGTTACAATGAGTTCCGAAAGACACATGACTTCCGGGTAAAAGTAAGATAAATATACATCACCTCACAGTGAGTATAGTATTACTTAGAAGGGATAGACCATTATCTTTATTCCAATAATAATACCATATCTTAAGTAGACCTTCCCGATATATAAGTCCACTTTCAAAGTTGAGAACAGATTAAACAAATGGTGAAGTATGTATACGGTTATATCAAATAACCTAAGAATTCACCATGTGACGTGAGAATCTTAACCAGACAATCAAGATTCAGAGTTGTCAGAGTCACTTATGAAAGCTTTAAGGAGTGTGTCAGGTGATAGAACAGAAAGACAATTTGAGATAAACTGGATGAAATGCCCACCACCAAAATGGTGATTTCGGCGACAGGTAAATCCAGAAGACCTACTTTTGAGAAAGCGCACGAACCAGATAATCAGTACATTCGGGCGCCGATAAAATAAACTGAGACTTACAGAAATTTTATTGGTGGCCGGGAATGAAGAAAGACATAGCTGAATACGTCGGCAGATGTCTTGCGTGTGCAAGAGTAAAAGCGGAACACCAGAAACCGTCTGGTTTACCGGAACAGCCTGAGATTCCACTCTGGAAGTGGGAACAAATAGCTATGGACTTCATTACCAAGCTACCCCGCACTTCCAGTGGTCACGACACAATCTGGGTGATCATCGATCGTTTAACAAAATCTGCTCACTTCTTGCAGATGCGTGAAACTTTCACGATGGATAAACTGGCAAGATTATACATCAATGAGATAGTGGTACGCCATGGTGTGCCATTGTCGATTATCTCTGATAGAGACAGCAGATTTACTTCAAGGTTCTGGCAATCACTGCAGAAATCTCTAGGGACACAGTTGAATTTGAGTACAGCTTACCATCCACAAACGGACGGTCAAAGCGAACGTACAATTCAAACCCTAGAGGACATGTTAAGAACTTGTGTTCTAGATTTTGGTGGTAATTGGGATTCTCACTTGCCACTAATTGAGTTCTCCTACAACAACAGTTATCACAGCAGCATCGGTTGTGCCCCATTCGAGGCTCTTTATAGTCGAAAATGTCGGTCACCGATCTGTTGGTCGGAAGTAGGAGATAATCGTATCACTGGGCCAGAACTTATACAAGAGACTACAGACAAGATAGCTCAGATACAACAAAGACTACAAGCAACACGAAGCAGACAAAAGAGCTATGCTGATAAACGACGCAAGCCGTTGGAATTCCAAGTGGGAGACCGTGTCATGTTGAAGGTTTCTCCATGGAAAGGTGTAGTACGCTTTGGAAAGAAAGGCAAATTAGCACCACGATACGTGGGACCGTTCGAGATCATCGAACGTATTGGTCCTGTGGCGTACAGATTGAGCTTACCAGATGAACTCAGTGGTGTGCATGACGTGTTTCACGTCTCGAACTTAAAGAAATGCCTTGCTGACGAATCACTCGTCATTCCACTTGAAGAGTCTCAAGTTGATGAACAGTTGCACTTTATCGAAGAACCTTTAGAGATTATGGATCGCAAGGTTAAACAACTGAGGCGAAGCCGTATCCCCATTGTAAAGGTTCGTTGGAACTCAAGACGCGGACCCGAGTTTACTTGGGAACGTGAAGATCACATTAAGTTAAAGTATCCCCAACTATTTGAAGAAGAAGCTGTACCCGATAACAACTCTTAAATTTCGGGACGAAATTTCTTTAACAAGGGGAGACTGTAACAGCAAGTACCAGATCGTCCGGCAAGTCCGTACGGTACGTGTACTTTCTACAGTAACTATGTGTACTTATACGATTGTAAACAGTACTTGAATTAACAGGATCTTAAATACAAGAAATTGTTGTACGTATTTTCGTATAAACTTAAATACATTAAGTACAACGTACATTTGGAACATTTGTTACACTTATTAAGTGAAAACTTAATTACAGTTGACACAACAAATCACGAGAAACAACGATGCTCAAATAATATTCAGAAACATATCGGTTGCGATCTGATGTCCACAATTGACAGGAATCAGATGACCGACAAGTCAGTACAAAAACAATGTGAAAACAGGATGTTTAGTTGAGTCCGACAGTGAGGAAACACAATCTAAACACAATTACAGTGATATTTCAGAATAACGAACTGACAGTGTGTTTGCGTGGGTGACGATTCACACAAACATATATGTGAGTTCAGAGTTCTGAAATAATGACTGAAAAGTAGAAAACAAAAGTCAGATAGCAAAACCATCGTCGTATTCGTTCGGGTGACGATTCGAACGAATTACGCGCGAAGGTGACGCGATCTGACGAAACGAAAACGAAAACACAACACGAACGAAAGTAATTTAATAAAATAAAATAAATAAAATTTTCAATTTTGAAACTCATTAAAATAATTAATTTAAACTCTTTTTATTTAAATCCATTTAAATTACGCGTAATTTTCCGGAAACGTAACGAAAACGCGAACCGAGCAACAAAAACGAACCCGAATTCAACCGGAGTATAAAAACCATGAGTGAGCTCATTTTCACTCACTTTCTCTCCTTCTTCCCCACTCAAACCCTAAAATCCCGGTTTTGAGAAAAACCTCCATTTTCAAACTTCCAAAGCTTGTATCTCACTCGTTTCTTAACGAAATCGAGTGATTCTTTCGCCCACGCGTAGCTCTTGATGCCCTCTACCTGAAAGTACAACAGATCTAAGCCAATCTTCACTGAATCGCGAGGTAAGAGGCTGTGAAAGTAGCGAAAATTAGGGTTTTCTCACCTTTTTGTTCTATTCTTCTTCCAACCAGTCCAGCCCCTTACCCTTCGAACCTTACACCTTTCAACACCATCCCTGGTCTATCTACACCTTCGAAATCACCAAGTCAAGTCCCGGCCTGAGTGGGCCTAGCTGCGGCCGAAGCAGTGGCCGAATGGCCTATGGCCGAAAGGCCTTGGCCGAATGGCCCTTGGCCACCGATTGAGCCACATTCGAACCACACTCATTCGGTGATAGTCATTCGCTGGAACACTTCATTCGGCCCTATCCTCATGCGGCCAGGCCCTTCATTCGCCCATTTCCTTCTATATTCGGCCAACACCTTAGCCGAATCAGGCATTTCATTCGACCTAGGCACAGTATAGGGGGATAGCTAGTCACATACGGCTGGTAACCTTCTTAGATCCAGGAACAACAACAAAGAACTATTGTGACCTAGCATGCACTAACAGGCCCAACATCAAGTCCCTCGGCCCAACAATAGGCCCAAGCGTATTCTGGCTGGCCCAGGATGGGCCCAATCTCATACTATCCAGGCCCAATGATATCTCAGCCCAACTCTACTGTTCCAGCCCAGAACCTATAGTAGGCCCAGTAAATAACCTCAAAAACCTTGTTTGGCCCATGTTTATTAAGTAACTAAGGACAAAATAGGCCCACGATCGATTTCAGCCCAAATGAACCAGGCCCAGGTTGGCCCATGATCTATTTTACTACAGGCCTGGATGGGATTCAAGGGGCCCAGTAAAATCATCCCTTGGCCCACAGATTTTGGCCCAAGGCCACCATTTAAGGCCAACAGTCCAATCTTTAGGTCCATCATTGTTTCAGCACCATTTAGCAAGGCCCAACTTGGCTTATGAGTTATATTAGTGAAGGCCTGAGACAAATCTCAATGGGCCCAACAAAATCATCCCGAGGCCCACAGAAAACTAATTCAAGGCCTATTTTGAGGCCCATGTCCTCAATTTGAGGCCACCATGCTAATCCTTTGGCCAACAGCCCATTCTTGGCCCAATCTCAATTCCTACAGCCTTATATGACTCTTGGCCCAACAAATATTACCAAGGCCCACCTTGGGCCCGATAAATTCCTTAGAGGCCCAAAACAAGGCCCACAAGGCTACTTGAACTCTAGCCCTTGTAACTTTTGGCAAGGCCTTGGTATTCCATTAGTCCAAATCAATATCCTACACTTTCAAATAAGCCTCACCATCCT
Source organism: Mikania micrantha (assembly GCA_009363875.1). Lineage (NCBI taxonomy): Eukaryota > Viridiplantae > Streptophyta > Magnoliopsida > Asterales > Asteraceae > Mikania > Mikania micrantha. The sequence continues at coordinate 6,854,034 of CM018686.1, forward strand.
CAATTGTTCAAGAACTATTCCAAGGCCCATGTATTTGGGCCCAAGGCCCAACTTGTTACACAAAGGCCCAACAAGTAACTTGGTCACATTGTTCGGTCCATATGCTATGATTAGGCCCACATGGGTTCATTACATTTCATAAGATCAAAATAAGATATGCCAAAAGAATGTTTGCTTAATTAATCAATAATTATGCGATAAATGTTCAAAACGTACAAAGTCAACAAAGACGAGTTGGAAACTAAGCACTAAGTCTTTCATCAAAGCAAATGGCATATAACTAATGACAATATGATAACTTACAAGGTCATTAACTTGAATCAAACATATGGGACCGAACAGGGATCATGACCAAGTCTTACGCGTGTTAGCCAACTTTAGGGCTAACACATATATCCACACACAATTCCCTACAAAACTTATACTTGCGAGTCTTAACAACGTGAAATCAATACAGGAACGTGAAAACAAACCAAATTACAATACAGAGCGCGTGCAGTCTTTTGTTTAAGCTAAGTCAACTCAACAGCAACAAGGTGAGTTCATTGCCCCTTTTCTAACATTTTGTTTTAAAACGCGGGGCTGAGAAGCATGCGTAAACTGCTTTATGTAAATTGTTTACTTGAATGCTTTATTATGTTTACATGTATAAATGTTATCCTAGACTCATGTTTAGGTAAACTGTTTCAAATCAAAGAACTAGTTTCAAAGAACTATTTTCAAAGAACTAAAGATCTCAACAAAGAACTATTTTCAAAGGTCTATTTCAAAGAACTAACGGTCTATTCTCAAAGAACTAACGATCTATTTCAAAGAACTAAGTACAAAGAACTATTTTAAGGGAAAATCTGGGAATCTGAAAAAGAACTCAAAGAACTAAAGAACATGGACGTGTCCAAAGAACTAAAGAACTATAAGAACTATGGACGGTCTAAAGAACTATGAGAAGCCTATATATCAAAAGATGTCCTAGCATAGACTGATGAGATTATAGGATCACATGTTTAAGTACCTTGATTGACAGACTAGTCTACTCGACTGACCAAAGGCCCCAATCGATAGGACTTAGATTTTATTGAATGTTTATTTATTTATTTAAATTAAGCATTTATAACAAATTCCACAATTGCTGCTTTAATCATATTTGTATGATGAACATATGAATATTAAATTTAATTATCATATTTTATTATATAATTAGCTGAATATATATATATATATATATATATACTAGCCGAACACCCGCGCGATGCTGCGGCGGTGGCAACGGCAATATAAAACGCCTTGTTCGTTTGTTGTTAACTTACTAATGTTCTTGTGATATGGATTTTGTGCTCGTTAGTTTTTTCTTAATCAAAATTGCTTTATTGTCACTACACTTCATAAGCAAGATGATATTATAAGGAATGCAAATCGAATTCGACTGAATGCTACAACTGATGATTGTCGACTTTGTTTGAAAAATGCATTGTTGTTTTGTGGTCTGGATGAGAGCAAAAAGTCTCTTTGCAAAGGAAATATTTTAGAAATAATGGACTTAATCCTACGTCATAACAAGGAACTTCATGAGTTACCAAAAGCTGCTGGTAATAGTCAATATCTATCTCCAAGTATTCAAAAGGATGTTGGTAATTGTTTCGAGGAAGAAATTCTAATTCAATTTTCAAAGAAATTGGAGATGATGTGTTTTATTTGTTAATTGATGAGTCTAGTGATGTGTCAAAAAAAAAGAACAAAATGGCAATTGTTTTACGATATGTTGATGCACATGGACTTGTTAAGGAAAGATTTGTTGGTCTTGTACATGTGATGGAGACATCTTCTTCAGCCCCCAAGTTTGCTATTGATACTTTTTGTTGCAAAATATAGGTTATATTTTAGAAAGCTGGTAGGCCAAGGATACGATATAGCAAACAATATGTGTGGCGAATTCAATGGGCTAAAAGCAAGGATCTTAGAAGAAAATAACTTGGCATATTATGTACATTGTTTACTCACCAACTTCAATTAGTCATTGTGACGGTGCAAAAAACATTTAGGTGTTGTGATTTTTTTTTGACAATTTTATCATTGTGATGAATGTGGTTTGCTCTTCTTGTAAAAGAACAGATATTCTTCGAGAAATTGAGACAAAGAGAGTGGAAAAGGAAATTGGTAGTGGTATACTTAAAACAGGAAGCAGGTTAAACCAAGAGCTTTCTTTTGTACAACCAGGAGATACAAGATGAAATTCTCATTACAAAACACTCATACGTTTGATTGATATGTTTCCTTCCATCATTAGAGTGCTTGAATATGTTAGAGAGGAATGCACAAACCCTTCTTCCCAAAATCAAGCAATTAAAATGTTACATTTTTTGAAACTCATTTGAATTTGTGTTTTATTTAACATATGTTGAAATTTGAGATTGTAAAGACAAATTTGCGCAATCTAATTGGTGATGATTTTTTGAAAGCTTGTGTGATTAGTACTGTGGAAAAAGAAGCTCTTGAAAGAGTTACGAATGAAGCTGTAATTGATCTATTTCTAAAGATGAAATCACGTAGAGGACAATTACTGAAATCGATGGCACTGCACCCATCCGATGGTGTTTTTCACACCTCCAAAGATTTAATTTCCCGATATCAGTGGCACTACACCCCTTCGATGATGTTTTTCCTCCTCCAAGGATCTATTTTGATAGGTGCTTTTTTCCGTCTACATTGGTTACTTTGTGCTGGCGTTACTAACAAAAGATGGCACTAGATGGTTGGTGGAACGATTGGACATAAGTGTGAATCCATATCATTAGGTATCCTCTAATAACCAAGGGCTTCTAGTCTAATGGTTAGCACCTTGACTTCCCTATGGAAAGTCTTGGGTTCGAATCTGGGCTGAGGCATATTTGCTGAAGCAAGGTCGGGGGTTTACTCAGTTGTGGGGTTCCTCCTGGGGTGGGCTCGGGCATACGCTCATCCAAGGGGACGGTTGAAATCCCGTCTTGGGTGTCGTTGTACCAAGCCATTCAAAAAAAAGGTATCCTCTAATTATCAAGTAAAATAAAAATAATTAATGATAGTGCATTTATTCTGATCTTTTGTTAATTGTTTTATTGTTGTAGCCTTAGAAGATGAATTAATGATAGAGGATAATACATATGTTTACATAGCTCTGTGGGTTTAATTTTTTCTCACTTTTAATTTGCAAGCAATGTGAATGTACTTTTTCCAATGTCAGATACCATCTATTTACTACAATTAGGTGTTGAACCATTTGAAAAATGTCATATAGGATCTCAAGAAGAGCTTCAGATTCCGATTATATTAACATGGTATATCATCCTCCTAAATTAAGGTAGGGTAGGGTCTGAGCAGAGTAAGATATAGACAGTCTTACTTCTACCCCGTAGGAATAGAGACCGATTCCAACTAGACATCTGGGTTGTTAACAAAATATAGAAGAGGTAACCATCCCACAGAGTTTTTTAATAAGCTAGTGATTGTGGTAAAAATATGTACTAAAACGGTGTTCTTTAAACAATAATTACAAAAATGGTGTTTCCTAGCCATCAAAGATTATTTTTTGAGTTTAACTTTGATTAATTACACTCTCTTTATAGTTATTTTTTTCATATAATTGTCATTACGATATTTGAAAAAATAAAACTAATCAAGATTTAGAATTCACTTTATATATATTAAAAATATATGTAAAAATAGAAAATAAAAAAACTTTTACTATTACGTATGTAGTTTAGAATAAATGTTGACAAATATTGTATATAATTTACAAAAACTTTTGAATTTAATTTTCCTAAATACGAATGTTTAAAATGAATTTTTACAGAAAAATATTATACATAATTTATAAAAAAAGAGTTATTTTAATATTTATATAAAGTAAAACATTTGAAAACATATAGGGTTATCCAACATGTTCGTCGTTCGAGGCTGGCTCGAAAAAAGCTCGAAAAAAGCTCGTTCGAATTTCTCTCGGTTTTGAACGAGCCGAGCACGCTCAGTTCAGTTTCTAAACAAGACAAGGTAAGCTCGCTCGTACTACTTATTTTAAGAGATTCGAGACATACTAATTTTAATTCTTCGCTTTTAGCCATGGCTTGAATCAAATATAACAAATGACGCAATATATTTTAATTGTTATCCTAATTTTTCAATAGGATTATTTGATCCAAATATTTTAGACACTTTAACTTTAACTATTAAAACAAAAAATCTAGAATTTAAAGAAAAAAAATGTTGCAGTAATAATATATAGAGTTTGTTATAAAACTATTGTAAAGACTAATAAAGGCTGATGCTCACCAAACTTCAATTTTGTTTAAGTATAGAGGATACAGCCTTCGGAAGGAAGGAGTTCCTCTTTGGAAGCCACATTGCTTCCGAAGAGTAACTCATTCTTACTTAAGGCTGTACAAGACAAACTCTTCGGAAGATTGACACTTAGAAGATAAAGTTTCATGACTTCCGAAGACATAAAGCTTCCGAGGAATCTCTTTTGCACCAAAGATAAAGACAATGACTTCTGAGGTTTAATCTCTGACAAAGACTGTAGCTGATTACTTTCATAGTACAAAAAGGGACTGACACAAGACATGCTGGTCTGAGTAAATAGAAAAAGAACATACCGAAAGTCAGACAACACCTTACTTCCCTTCCTCAGCATTAAAAGCAAAAGATTATCTGAAGCCTTGAAGATCAACAACATTAAATGTCTTTTGTATTTAGCTAGTCTTTGTAAAGTCAATGTCTATATTTGTAATGATTGTAAGTAAGTGTCTTAGCCTGTTAAGACAAAAAAATACTAGAATAAGCTTTACTTTATGTACTGTCTAGTATACCCAACTTGTATACCTACGTGTATACGGTTGTAGCCTTAGCTATATAACCTCTCATTGTAAACTTGTTAAGTGTGCTTGTCCAGTTTTCCACTTGTAACACTTTGAGAGAAATATATCTTTGAGCTTGAATTTACTCTTGTGTTCTTATTGTTATTCAAAGATTATTTGTTCATCGTTTGAGTGTTTGTGAGATCCTTCTAACAGACCTTCCGCATCTGTTAGATTGTATTAGAGAAATATTTGTGAAGTGTTGTTTAGATTAAACAAGCCGATCTAACAAGTGGTATCAGAGCTTTGGCTCTTGAACTTAAGAGACTAACCATCCTTAAGTTACCAGTTTCATTTATTCTTAAATCTCACTACTACAAGAACCATATTCTGTGTATTTGTTATAATGGCTGCACTTAACAAACACGATACAGAAAATGGTACTCTCAACAAGCCACCAATGTTCACTCCAGAAGACTACGACACTTGGAAGGTTAGAATGGAAGGTTTCATCAGGAACGAGGACTTCAAACTTTGGAAGTTAGTTCTTGAAGGACCTTTTATCCCAACTATTCCTGCTGCTGGTGCTGGTGGAGCTCCTGTGCCTAAAGATCCAGCTCTCTATTCTGATGAAGACTACAAAAGAACGGAAGTGGATTCGAAGGCATTGTGGCTTATCCAAATGGCCATTCCAAACTCAATCATACATGCATTCAAAAAATGCATGTGACAATCCGGCATTTCGGACTAACACCGTTAAACAAAAATTAACACAAACAATAAGAAATCATACAAAAGTAAACTAAAAGGGTTAAAATTGAACAAAACGAGTTTAGAAACACTTTACATACAAAGAATTAACTTGAAATTAGTTAAAATACACAATTTTGACTTGTATCGTCAAAATTCGCTCATAATATAAGTAGGAATTCGAAATTCGAATTAATACACCATAATTAATGAAATTAATCCTTCATAAAACGTGTAATGATGATGAGTAACCGTTATCATCAGTTATTGAATCTATTAAACATCGAATTAAACCAATAATAACTCAAAAGTTTCGAAACCTTCATTGATTATCAACAAAAACATATAATTCGATTTCAACATCACAAATTGAGCATTCACAGCTCTAATTCGGAACCCTTAGAGACTATTACACACCACAATTTGAGCAGAAGGACGTCGGACAAATGATTGGTTCAAAAGATTGGCCGAACTCAAGACTTTAATCGAAATCCATCAATTCGAAGTTAAACAAGGTAAAATTTCATTCCCACACAACCTAAATGGGCCGACTAAGCATAGCCCTATGCTAGTTTTGTTTACAAACATCGAATTTCATGAATCCTAATTCTAGGGTTCATCGTTGGTGGTGAATTGGGGATTCGATCAAAATGAATTCAAAAACACAATTGGATCATACTAACAGTTTCTAAATAAGCTAGTTAAAGAAAACCATATCACAATTTCATCTAATTATATCGAATTATATTATTTCGAATTCTAGGGTTCTTGTTATAGAACGAATTGGGGGTTTCTACTAAAATGTGTTTTAAAACCAAATTAAACCACACAAGAAGATTCTATAGGACTCGATTAAAGTAAACCCTAACTTAATTTTGTATTACAATGTCGAATTGTATGATATGGAAATCTAGGGTTCATCGACTAAGGTAAATTGGGACTTTCTATTCAAATGGTTTTAAAAATCATATTAAATACTACAGAAAATTTCGAAATCTTTGCTTCAATAAAAACCCTATGACATTACAGGTTAACATAAACAAATTAAACAAAATTGAATCATGGGATTAAGAGGTTAGGTTCGAATCTGTGTAGATCATAAAATCGAATGATTCGACCAAAGTAATCCAATTAAATTCACTGATGGACTCGTTTGGGCCCATAAAACAAAATCCCTATGGGTTGCGGATCGATCGGATTGGATTCGGAGTCCAATTGAATCGTTGGGTTCGGTTAAAGAACAAAGGAGAACCAGGGAGTTTTAGGTTAAAAGAATTGATTCTGGAATCAAATTGCAAACGTAAAGATAGAACAACTTGTACGGTGGGTGTGATTTGAGGGGGAGGTCACGGGTTCGACCCAACCTCCACTGGTTTTTGAGATTAAAACCAATTTTTGTATTTTGTTCATATCTTTCACGTTTTAACTCCAAATCGAACCGTTCGAATTTTGTTGGAACTGAAATTGAAATCCGAACATAATGAAACAATAAAATGTTAATTTTTGACCAAAGTCTAATCGCGTACAATTATGCATTGTAAAATGAAATCGTATAGGTTTATACGATTTAAACAAACAAACTTAAATTCGTACACGATTTCGTATGTACGTTTCAAACAACCAAGTATACGTGTGTAGACACGTATGTAACCACAAAAACGATTTGGACATTCTGAATAACACAACGTTATTGTTACAACACAGATTCTTTGTAGAAGTTAATCTACGTGATTTCGCATACGTTTGATCATTCTACTCACATTCACAGGTGCGTACACGGCCCCTTTTTACTTTTACTATTTTGGGGGAGAAAACATGTGCAAACAAACATTTTAGATACATATCACTTGCATGAGTTAGCTGTTTATTATAAGTGCGAACATAACACTAAAAGTCCTTACATTTCGAACCGTTTAGTTTGCCGTAGTGCAAAGCGTGGTAGTTGAAGATAGATCTATTGGGTTTGACAAACCTCACTTGGTAGATTGTAGGTCTACGCAAGTGTTTAACTAGCCAAAACAAACATTACTATTGTTTGTGTTATACAATAGTGGAAAGGCAAACAAAACAACAAACAGTCAGCTTCGGTGTCGACCGCTTATGTAAATAGTACAATGACTAGCTATCATGACTATGCAATGTGTGATTATGTGATCTGCAAATATTATTTACAAACAGCCTGTTCAAACAATTGATTCAAACATTTGTGATTATTCTTACAAACCTGTGTATGCACCAACCTTTGTGTTGACTTGATTTGCATGTTTCCTCAGGACACTAAGGCACAAGCAGGGACTAAGACGTTGAGTCTCATGCATACAGTTTATTTTGATTGTTGATTTAAAACATTGAACATTGTATTTACGGTTTTACAATTGTTATATTTGGATAATGATTTTCAAACGTTTCCGCAAATGTTAAACTCTGATTTTACAAATTAAGACTGAATTATGTTTGAACGTATATAGAGGTCTTTCGTTATGTCTAATGCTTGAGATCCTAGTTTGTCACGCCCTAAACGATATGATTCCGTTAGTTGAAATTTGGGGGTGTGACAATGCAAATCTGCTCAAGAGTTGTGGAACTCTCTACAGCAAATGTATGAAGGTTCTGAAGATGTCAAAGAAAACAAGAAGGACATGCTGAAACAAAAGTTTGAAAACTTCTGTCAACTGAACAATGAGAAGATGACTTCTCAATATCTAAGGTATGTACAACTTGTTGATGAGTTGGTTGCTGCAGATGTCAAAATGGAAAATCAGGATGTGATCAGGAAATTTCTTAGATCACTTCCACATGCTTGGAATATCTATTTTGTTGCCATCAGAAGAACAGAAAATCTAAGGACTCTGAAACTTGATGAGTTGTTTGGCATACTCAGTGCATACCAGATGGAGATAGATGCTCAGGAACCCAAACCATTACATGTAAATTCTGGTTCAGCCGCACTATATGCACCCATCAACAACCCTCCTTACCAGAACTATCCACCCATATATCACCCTACTTCTACGCCCCTTTCCACCTTTACTGAAACTTCAACTCAATCATCCACACACTTAAACTCCTTCACTAACCCAACTCCACCTTTAACCTCTGGACAAGGAAACTAAGTACTTTCATCTTTGCCAAGAATACTTAGATGGTATTCCTGCAGATGATTTAGAGGAGATGGACATCAATTATCAGATGGCCATGATCTCCTATCATGCAAAGAAGTTTTATCAGAGAACTGGCAGGCAGTTCAAAAAGCATAATATGAAAACTGGATTTGGCCTTGACAAATCTAAGCTCAAATGCTTCAATTGCCAACAGTTAGGCCATTTTCCCAGAGAGTGCAAGTCCATAGGAACTCAGTCATCAACTTCTGGGCAGCCACAGCAAAGACCATCAAGCTCAACAAACAATGCAAACATAGCAGAACAAGATTTTGCAGATTGGAGCTTTCAAGCTGAAGATACTTCTATCTCCAACAATGCATTGATGGCACATGATTCTACTTCCTCATTCAAGGTAACTGATGACATGTGCACACCTGAATGTTTAGAGAAGTTAAATGTTTTTAAAAGAATAAACTCTCAACTCTGTAATGAACTTGAGTCATTACAAGTAGTCAAGGCAATTTTTTTTGAATGTGAAAGAAATTACAAAGAAAAGATTGAAGAAATGGAAAAGACTATTTCTAGCTTAAAACATGAAGACACTAACAAACAGTGTCAAATTAACAATCTTTTAGAAAGATTAACCACTGCAAGACTGAACTTGTATTGGCTGAGTCTTATAGAGATAAGTTTTTAAGCCAAGGAGAAAAGTATGAGAAGCTTTTCAAAATGAGTAGCACAACTGAACTGGTGAATAAAAATGGGGCTGGTCTAGGTTATAACAAAGTGGAGCCTCCATCTGCATACACTTCCATTGTGGATGTTACGTGCAAACCAGTAGTTGACCTTGTGTATGATGAAGAATTAGACATACACAAGGTGACTCAAACTGCAAATCTTTCTGATCTAAACCCAAGTACATCAACATGCTCAGATGAAGATGATATTCCAATTAAACCATAAAAAGAAAAATTAGCTTTGAAAAGTAATAAAAGAACTAAGAAAACTAAGAAACATCAATCAGTTTTTGTCAAGGCTAAAAACATTCAAAATGGAGATATCTCTTCAGATGATTATGTTACTTGTCCATCAGACAAGTCCAAAAGGGGTAGGTCAAAAGAAAGAAAGGCTAGTTTTTCAGGAAAATAGGTAAATCATCAAGGTAACAAGTCTGCTGGAACATCCAAACCATCAACTGCTGTGAATCAAAATTCATCATCCATCAATCAAAATCAGCATCAACCTCTTCTAAACAATCAGACTGTATGTATGATGTGTGGTGATAACAATCACTTTGCTGCTGACTGCTTCTACAATCCAAGAAGCAGAGTGTTTTCTAAGAAACTAGGAAAAGGAAGAAAGAAGAGTTGGAGCATGTCATCTTCTTCGGAAGAGCAAGGAAGAAAACCAGTGAAGAAGGTCTCAGAAGCCAGCACCTCTGATTTTCGGAAGAAACAAAATAAGAAGGCTTCCGAAAAGAATGTTTCGGAAGATCAGGAAAGAAAGGCTTCCGAAGGTAAAAGATCATCGGAAGCACATAGCAAGAAGATTTTCTATAAACCAAAGAAATCTTTTCCCTTCGAAAGAAGAGGAACTTCGGAAGCAAAGCCCAACTGGTCAGCAAAAACTAAGTCATCGAAAGGAAAGGCAAAAAGTGCTTCCGATGACTATCAAAAGAAGTCAACTCTTCCGAAAATTCTAAAAACCAAACAGATATGGAAGAAAAGGGAAATAGCTGGACCATCTGTTCAATCACCAGTTCCACCAACAACAAGCACATCATCTGTTCCACCTAAGATGATGTCAAAGAAATTTACTTACAATGATGCAAATGGAAAACCCAAGACCACATGGGCTTGGGTTCCCATCAGGAACTAATTCACTTCTGGTCATGTGCAGGGGCAGTAGGAATCATCAAGCAACTTGTGGATAGTTGACAGTGGCTGTTCCAGGCACATGACAGGCAATAAGACTCACCTGCACAAATATGAACCATTCTTTGGTGGGTCTGTTGCTTTTGGAAGTGATCCAGTGGGAGGATACATCACAGGTAGGGGCACAATCACAACTGGAAAGGTAAGCTTTGAGAATGTGCATTTTGTAAAAGAACTAAACTATAATTTACTGAGTGTATCACAGGTGTGTGATCAGAAGCACAACATGTTGTTTACTGAGCATGAATGCATTGTATTAAAACCAGGATTTGTTGTACCGAATGATCAAATTCTGCTCAGAGCCCCAAGAAGAAACAACATGTATATGCTAGACATGAGCACAGCTGCACCTCTTAGTAATATAAGTTGCTTTGTCTCAAAAGGTTCACTTGATGAATCATCTCTTTGGCACAGAAGACTTTGTCATGTAAACCTCAAAAATATGAATAAACTTGTCAAAAATAACTTAGTAACTGGTTTACCAACAAAGGAATTCATATGTGTTGATAAATGTGTTGCATGCTTAAAAGGTAAGTAGCACAAGTCATCTCATCATGCCAAAGAGATAAATTCTATAACCACAGTCCTGCATTTGCTTCATATGGATTTGTTTGGCCCCACAAGTGTAAAAAGTCTTGGTAGAAAGTCATATTGCTTGGTGGTCACTGATGATTTCTCTCGGTATACCTGGGTATTTTTTCTAAATACCAAAGATGAAACTGCTGAGACCCTGAAGTCATTAATACTTAGGGTGGAGAATGAAAGTGATCATCATGTAAAAATAATCAGATCAGATCAAGGAACAGAATTCAAAAATCATGTTTTAAATTCTTTTTATAAATCTAAAAGTATCACAAGACAATTTAGTACTCCTAGGACTCCACAACAAAATGGTGTTGCTGAGACAAGGAATAGGACACTAATTGAGGCTGCAAGAACCATGTTGTCTGATGCCAAACTCCCAATAACTTTTTGGGCAGAAGCAGTCAATACTGCCTGTTATGTTCAAAATAGAGTATTGGTAGTTAAAACTCATGGTATGACTCCTTATGAAATTTGGCATAAGAGAAAGCCATTCATTGGATTTCTCAAACCATTTGGATGTCAGTGCACCATCTTGAATACTAAAGATCACTTAGCCAATTTTGCTGAGAAATCTGCACAGGGTTACTTTGTTGGATACTCTTCACATGCAAAAGCATATAGAGTATATATCAAAGCTTCCAGAATTATTGAAGAGTCTGCAAATGTTCAGTTAAATGAGCATACTGTCAATAAGCCTGGAACTGGTCCTGATTGGCTATTTGATATTGATAACTTTACATCTGCATTTAATCGTGTGAAAGAGTTTGTTCCAGAATCACATTCAACTACCATAGGCTCCTCCCAGTCCACAATAGAAGAAGACTTTCGTGTTGAACTGCCAATAGCTTCAAGACAAATTCTCGCAGAATCCACTTCAGCACACATTGATGTATTACAGTCTGAGACAACAAACACATCTCATGCAGTTCCATTGAGTGACTCTACTTCAGTTCCATTGTGTCAAGAAGAAGATGTGAATCCCTCAGCTGATACAAACCCTCTAGAAACTACATGTTCCAGAGATTCAACTTGAGGTGGTACTTCCTAATCTTGAGTTGGTGAATTCGGATTTAGCCTCTCAGCTGGATGTGATTCCTAGAACTCGCATTCATAACACTCATCCAGTTGAGAACATCATTGGTAATGTTGAAGAAGGAATAAGGACCAGAAGCTCTATGCATGAGGCAAACATTTGCTTGTTTTCTTGCTTTCTATCCCAAGTGGAACCGAAGAAAGTTGCTGAGGCATTGAAAGACAACAGCTGGGTAGAGGTCATGCAGGAGGATCTTCTTCAATTTGAAAGACAAGATGTTTGGAAACTTTGCCCTTTACCTAAAGGTAAGTATCCAATTGGAAAAAATGGGTTTTCAGAAATAAGAAGGATGAAAAGGGTGTGGTCATTAAGAATAAGGCAAGGTTGGTTGTACAAGGGTATACACAGGAAGAAGGAATTGATTATGATGAAGTTTTTGCTCCAGTTGCAAGAATAGAAGCAATCAGAATATTTTTAGCCTTTGCAGCTGCCAAAAACTTCAAGGTTTTTCAAATGGATGTGAAGAGTGCCTTCTTGTATGGAAGGATTGATGAGGAGGTGTATGTGTGTCAGCCTCCTGGTTTTGAAGATCCAAGGTTTCCTGACCATGTCTGTAAACTTGATAAAGCTTTATATGGGCTGTATCAAGCTCCCAGAAAATGGTATGAAACTTTGTCTTCATTTCTATTGGCGAATCACTTCAAGAGAGGAACAATCGACAAGACTCTCTTCTTCAAGAAGTCCAATCAACACATTATGTTAGTACAAATCTATGTTGATGACATTATCTTTGGTTCAACTGATGAGTCTCTCTGCAAGGAATTTGAATCACTAATGAAGTCCAAGTTTGAAATGAGTTCAATGGGTGAACTTACCTTCTTTCTTGGACTCCAAGTGAAACAAACTCCTACAGGGATCTTCATTAGTCAATCAAAATATGTCAAGGACATTCTTGAAAGATTCAAACTCACTGATTGCAAGGCTCTAGGTACTCCAATGTCTAAGACAACATCTCTTAGCTCTGACCTTGAGGGGGAGGATGTTGATCAACATCAATACAGAGCTATGATTGGTTCCCTGATGTATCTCACAGCAAGCAGGCCTGATATAATGTTTGTAACTTGTTTGTGTGCAAGATTTCAGGCCAATCCCAAGGCTTCACACATGCTTGCTGTGAAAAGAATTTTTAGATACCTCAAAGGAGTACCTGGTCTAGGATTATGGTATCCTAAAAATGAAGACTTTCAGTTCATGGCTTATACTGACAGTGATTATGGAGGTTGTAACATTAGCAAGAAATCCACATCAGGTAGGTGTCAATTTCTTGGATCCAGAATTGTGTCTTGGCAATGCAAGAAACAATCATGTGTTTCTACTTCTACAGCAGAGGCAGAATACATAGCTGCTTCAAGTTGTTGTGCACAAGTTATATGGATTCAAAATCAGATGAAGGATTATGGAGTATAGCTGTTCAATACTTCTATACAGATAGACAATTCCAGTGCAATCTCCATCACTAATAATCCTGTCAAGCACTCCAAGACCAAGCACATTGATATCAGGTATCACTTCATCAGAGATTGTGCAGAGAAGAAGTTAATTCATCTAGTCAAAGTTGATACATAACATAATTTGGCTGATCTATTCACCAAAGCATTTTATGAAGGAAGATTCAGGTATTTAATAACAGCCATTGGCATGATTAACTTTGAATAAATAAATTAATAAGGAATTAATAATTCTTCAGAAGATAAACTTAAATTATCTTCTAATCAGTAATCACTCTTCAGAAGATAGTTTAAATCTTCGGAAGCATTATTCCTTCCTTATATCGGAAGATGTCACACTTCAGAAGATAACTTTCCTTCTGAAGTACTATACTTTCGATACATTATAACTTCGGAAGCAAAAATCTTCTGAATCTTCTATTCAGAAGAAGGTGTCTTCCGAAGAACAATTCTGATGAATTTATATAAGTTTTCAGAAGATACACTTCTAATAATATACTTGTATATTCCTCGGAAGTAAGTATCTTCCGAAGAACATTCTTGGTCTCATGAACCTTTTCTGATACATAACTTCTCGGAAGAACTTTGTACTTAGAAATTTTGAATAATAAATGAGCTGTATTCAGAAGACCTTTTTCTGACACTCGGATCTCAAAAATTTAATGTGCTTCTATATTAAATGCTGACATCCGAAGGTATAAAAGGTCTCCCTCTCATTCAGTTTCTCTCACCGTTTCATTTCAAATTGCTTTTCTCTCCTCTTTTAAAATCTACCCTAGAAACTGCAGATCTCTAACCTAAAGGCCGTCAATCATCATGGATCTTCTTCCGTTCAAACATACACACAACCTTCCAGCGGAACTATCAGCAGATAACGATGCTGATTTCGCACCCATAGTCTCCTTTCTTCAACGTAGTAGGTATAATTTTGCTCTTACTGTTCAGCCCGTGGTGTATGAATCTCATCACCAGCAATTCTGGGCTTCATGTTCGGTTTCTTCTTCTCCCAATGGTAGGCTTCTTCATGCCACCATTGATGCTCATCCTATCTCCATAACAGTGGAGACCATGTGTCGGCATCTTCAACTTTGTGATGCCGGGGGAAGGGTCTCATTCACTAAGGATGAGGTAGCATTGACCTTTAGGTCAATGGGGTACGAAGGTCCTCTTCCTTCAACTACATATTTGAAGGGTAGAGTGTCCTATAATTACAAGTACATCATACATTTATTTTTGCATTGTCTTTCTAATGAAACTGGTGGTTGGGATCAAGTTCCATCTGACTTAGCTTCGGCTTTCATATTCAATAATTTGGTTGACAATATTTCGACACCAAAGAAGTTATGTATGTATCCCAGATTTTTGCAGCACATCTTCTATGGTGAGTTGGGATCTGCCCTCTCCCTTTCTGGGAATATATACAAAATTCCCTTGGTCACTTCCAAGGTTGTTGTTCAACTGAAGAAGAAGAGTGTCTAGTTTTCTGGAAAATTCACTCCTCTTCTTCCTTCTATGGAGATACCTACTCCAGAAGGTGACAGCTCTGTTGCACCCACAGATGCTGAACCCACACCTTCCACCTCTGTTCCACACCCTATAAAGATAACCTACAAATGCAAACGACCCCCTGTGCAGCTCTCTATAGCTGTTCAGTCCCGTCTTTCTGAACCCATTAAGAAAAAGGTGAAAAATACTGCTAAGGGCACAGTTCCACCTAAAGTGAAAACCACACTTGTTCTTGCTCCACAGGTTCTTCCTCTGAAACCTGTGGCTGCCCTTAACCAGCCTGAAAGCCCTCAGAGTATGTCACAACACATACCTGAGAATATCCAAAGGGATGCCCCTATTATTGAGTCTGCTTCTGATGAAGCAACTCCATTAGATCATAGACTGTCTCCCAAGTCTCCCGGCTCTTACCATCCAAAAATGCCCCCACCCATACTATTACCCAGACTCAAGGAACACTTGCTGCAACTGTGGAGGAACCACTCTCTCCCATTACCCAAACATTTATGAAAGTGGTGACACAGTTACAAGCCAGGTTCCCTGACCCAGAGCCTATTATGTCAGAGATTGGCCCTAGTAGTTATGAAGGGGTCAATGCAGGTGAGGCTGCCACTACTGTTGATCTTAATCAAGGTCTAGGACCTCACCTGCGGCAACCTTGATTGGGGAGGACTTCTTTGAAGCCCTGCTCAATAAAGGGAATCCAGGGCGCCAAGAAACCACATCTGGTGATGGAGGTGCAGGGGCCAGGCTCAGGACTCCATCGCCTAGTGATTCTATTCCGGTAGATGAGGGCACCATAACAAAGGAATTGACGGATACCATTTCATCCCTTCAAGCCAGGGTAGCTCACCTGGAAGCTGAGGCTGCTGCCCTGCGGTTTGAGGTCCAGGTTAAAGATGCCACTATTCTGGACCTTAGGAGGCGTCCCCTAGTAATTCTTCAACCCTTCCATCCTGATCCTGCTACAAGTTCTTTCCTCTCCCCTGATGCTACCAAAAGGGGGAGAATGCACCTTCTGCAAGGTGAGGACCTGAAGTAAGAGAAGAGGAAGGTGCATAGGAGGTTAACCCATCCATAGTCACTTTGACTGCTGAATGGGATGACTTCTTTAGCACATACTTTCATGACTCCAGTATTACTTCCTCCTCCTCTTCTTCTTCTGAGGATACCATGGAGGTTGCCAAAGAGACTGAGAAACATACAACAACCATCTCTTTGGAACCTCAGTCCCCTGCTGGGACTCAGTCTCCTGCTGAGACTACAGCCCAGGTTGCCATGGAAGAAACTACTCAAGAAGAACCAATCTCCATGGAACCTGTGTCCACCGTCTCTTTGGAACCTCAGTCCCCTGCTGGGACTCAGTCTCTTGCTGGGACTCAGTCTCCTGCTGAGACTACAGCCCAGGTTTCCATGGAAGAAACTACTCAAGAAGAACCAATCTCCATGGAACTTGTGTCCCCTTCTGGAACAATGGCTGTTGAAGACCTCTCTTCCACTCCTGAGCACTCTATGGATACTAATAAGGAATCACCCAAGATGGTTGGTCAACTGGAGGAGGCAGTGAATGCCGAGGTTAATTCCGAAGCTGCAGCTGCTTCTGAAGGCCCAGTCATTATTGATGATTCCTCCACAGAGGAGCTATTGGCCAATGAACCAGTTGGTGAGGCCACATGATCTGTCTCCTCTGGGGTAAAACTGACAGCAGATGACAAAGGAAAAAGAAAGCTCACCCCAGAGGAGGAAGCTGAACAAGAGAAGAGGATTCCAAAGAAAATGAAGGGCCGACCAGACACTGCACAAGAAGAAGAGCGGATCAGACTCTCTGCTCTACTTGAGGAGAAGGGATATGATTTTGATGCAGTACTGCTCTGGTCGGTACCTCAGATGGTTGCCGAGCTGGACAAAGTGCAGCAACAAGAACATGCAGCTGCTGCATCCAAAGCCCAAAAGAAGCTAACAAAGACACAGAAGGATAAGGCTTACAGAGACAATCTGAAAGCCTTCCTACTAGAATATGGATTCCATGCTCGGCAGCTAGGCCCTATGAAGACCTCAACCATGGACATGCATGTCAGAGATATAAAGGCTAAAATAGCCAGAGGTGAGTTGCTTTCAATTGAGCAGATACGGGCTCAAAAGGCAAGCCTAATTAAAGGCTTAGGTTTAGGGGGAGGGGCAAGAATAGAGTTTCCCCTCTCTGGTATAGGGATCAGAGAGGGAGAAGAAGTCATGTGTGGGGAAGTAACAAGGGCCATGTTCCCCAACATGTTCCCCCTAAACCCTAAAGAAGAACAAACATCTCCTCCATCAAGTCCCTCTATGGACAACATGCCAATCTCTTTAGTGATCAAGATCAATAAGGGCAAAAGACTACAAGGAAACAACCATCACTAAACCCTGATCCTGAGAGACAAACACAGGCTGATGAGAGGAGAACATAACCCTCAATAACTGAGGATGCTTATCCACAGCCTACTGCAACAACAGGTGCAGCAGTGGGCTCAAATGAGGAAATTCAGCAGGCCAGAGATCAGAGGAGTCAAGCCACTGCTCAAGAGAGACCAAGACTCATAAGAAGAAAGAGCATGGCCTGAAGGAAAAAGAGAACATCTGCCATCTCCTCTTATTCTGAGCCAGAGTCACCTCCCCAGGACCAAAAGCCAAACCGGCAGCCAGACCCTATGAACATCCAAAAGATCTATATGATCTAACACATCATCATACCTACAATCCTATTGTAAAGTGGAGCTATAATAGAGTTCACAAAGAGTTTACTCTCACTCTGCTCAATGGAGGAATAAAGGTTGTAACCTTGGCACAACTGATTGTGCTAGCTGCACCCTTCGTTTTTGATTTAGAGAAGCTCCCTCTTGATAATCCAGATGATGGATCAGAAGGGAGACAAGAACTCAGATGGGTAAAGGCAAGGGCTCAGGTCCTGAGGGGAGAAAAAGTTGTAAGGAGAGTCCCATAGGAAGTTTTGGTAGCATCAGCCTAGGGGGAGACTGTAAAAACTAATAAAGGATGATGCTCACCAAACTTCAATTTTGTCTAAGTTTAGAGGATACAGCCTTCGGAAGGAAGGAGTTCCTCTTCGGAAGCAACATTGCTTCCGAAGAGTAACTCATTCTTACTTAAGGTTGTACAAGACAAACTCTTCGGAAGATTGACACTTAGAAGATAAAGCTTCATGACTTCCGAAGACATAAAGCTTCTGAGGAATCTCTTTTGCACCAAAGATAAAGACAATGACTTCCGAGGTTTAATCTCTGACAAAGACTGTAGCTGATTACTTTCATAGTACAAAACGGGACTGACACAAGACATGCTGGTCTGAGTAAATAGAAAAAGAACATACCGAAAGTCAGACAGCACCTTACTTCCCTTCCTCAGCATTAAATGCAAAAGATTATTTGAAGCCTTGAAGATCAACAACATTAAATGTCTTTTGTATTTAGCTAGTCTTTGTAAAGTCAATGTCTATATTTGTAATGATTGTAAGTAAGTGTCTTAGCCTGTTAAGACACTTAATATACTAGAATAAGCTTTAATTTATGTACTGTCTAGTATACCCAACTTGTATACCTACGTGTATACAGTTGTAGCCTTAGCTATATAACCTCTCATTGTAAACTTGTTAAGTGTACTTGTCTAGTTTTACACTTGTAACACTTTGAGAGAAATATATATTTGAGCTTGAATTTACTCTTGTGTTTTTAATGTCATTCAAGGGTATTTGTTCATTGTTTGAGTATTTGTGAGATCCTTCTAACAGACCTTCAGCATCTGTTAGATTGTATTAGAGAAATATTTGTGAAGTGTTGTTTAGATTAAACAACCCGATCCAACAACTATGACTACTAATATAGAACCAAAAACTAAGTTAATATCTCCTAGAGATTAAACTATATTATCTGAAGCAAATACTATGCATGCAAAAATAAAAACACCAAAAAGTTTAAAATGTAATGAAACTACGCAATCATTATCATGGAATTTACAATAAATACCCCAAAACCTATAGAAACAGAAAATCAAACATCTAATATAATTGAAAATTATGACGGATCAGTAGAAATAACTTTTCGTAATGATTTTCTGGACATTTTATATCAAACACTAGTACACATTTTGCAAAAGAAAATACTCTTAGAAGAGCACAATCCATGAAAATTTCAGGAATAGATTTTTCTAACTCTATATCCAAACCCTTATATGAAGAAAGTTTGAATGATAGCAATACATATGCACCAGCTAGATCAGATATGAGGAATTACGAAGAATTATCACAAAATGAGTGATACAAAATTTCAAATAAAAAATAATTGGATGAAATTTAATATATCAATATTAAAAGATTGTTTCAATAAAATAAAAAATTTACAAAAGGAATTAATAAAAGTAAAAAATTATTTTGATAAAGAAAAATTTAGTAATAATATAGAAGAAGAAGTAAATATGTTACTTTATATGACAAATTATCAAATGTATTTAATAGAAAATTTAGAAGAACAAAGGAAACTTACAAGAATAATTTTTACAGAAATATCAAAATTGACTTGTTAAGATGAATAATGACATGTTAAATTATCTGAAATGTGAAATATTAAATGTTTATAATAAAGAAAATTTAAAATAGTATTATAATAATTTTGATGAAAATTCTAGATTTATTCATAATATAGATCGGCAATTATATATTTTAGAAAATAATGAAAATATTACTTTCTTTACCTAGTTTCCAATATATTGTGTAAAAACAATATTAAATACCCTAAAATTGAACAAATAGCTGTTAATACTAAAATTACTAAAACTTATATCAAGATAAGTAATAAAGAGGAATTAATAAGTATTCACCCACCTCATGAGAATATAAAAATTATAAAAGATAATGAAGAGTATATAGGTAAACCATTAGCAAAAACTACTAATGATACAACTAGAGTACTAAATACAGTTATTTTTCAAAACAATTATACAAATGAAAAGTTAAATACAATAGGAGAACAATTAGAAAGAATAGAAATTAATTATAAAATTAATGATAAGGCAAGTACATCAAAATTTATAATAGAAAACCCTATATTTAAGCCTTTCAATATAGATACTCATATAAATCTTAATAATGAAGATAAGACATTAAAACTACTAGAAGAAAAATTAAAAAAGCTAAATATAAACACAATTAAAGATGAATTAGAGTTCTCTGATAATGAATTCGAAGCTCAATTTAATCATGATCATAATATTATAAACAAATTCAGAGGAAATAGTTTTAATACTTATACTCCAAAACCAGAAACAAGAAATTGATACTACAAACCAACTCCCCCAGATTTACAATACAAAGAAAATAATAGGACTTATAATCAATATGATGGAAAATCTTTATATGAATGAAATATTGATGGACAATCTGAATTTCAAATCTTAAATATATTACAAAAATGACTATGACAGCCAATGCTTATAAAACAATAGGAAATGATGAATTCCAAATATTTACTATGATTATTTCCGGTTTTACCGGAACCCTTAAAGGATGGTGGTATCCTTATATTATAGAACCAGAAAAACAAACCATAATTAATGCAAAGAAAACTATAATAAAAATAGAAAACAATATACAAATTCCAACTCAAGAAACATATATAATAAACATTCTTATATATGCTATTATAAAAATTTTTATAGGAAATCATTCATATTATCAAGAAAGAAATTCATTAATAATACTAAATATAACATGTAGAAAATTAAAAGATTTTAGATGGTATAAAGATGTGTTCATATCAAAAGTAATGACAAGAGAAGATTGTAGAGAAGTGTATTAGAAAAAAAGATTTATTGCAGGATTACCTAAATTATTTACAAAAAAAAATAGAGAAAATATTAAAAAAGACCATAATAATAGTATAGGATATAAAGATTTAACTTATGGACAAATTATAAATTCCATAAACCATGAAGGATTAACAATATGTAATGATTTAAAACTAAAACAAAAAATGAAAAAAAAAAGATGGAATTAACGGAAGGAATGAATTAGGAAATTTTTGTCAACAATACGGTTTTGAAAATACAAAATTACCAGAAAGTTTTAAATGAAAAAATAATTTTATAAAAAGAAAAAAATTTAGAAGAAATTATAATAAAAAAGAAAAACAAGAAGATAAACAAAAGTTTTATAAAAAAGGTAAAAAAAAACAAAATGTGTATAAAAAACGTGATATAATTATTTGTTACACTTGTGGAAAAAAGGGTCATACATCAAAAAACTGTTATACAAAAAGAAAAATCAATAAATTAAATATCTCAGAAGAATTAAAGGAACAAATTAATAAAGTATTAGAAACTAATACTAGTGAAGAAGATATGTCTGATTATAATAGTAATGATTTAAATTATATTGATAGAACTAGCAGTGATAATAATTCTCAAGAAGAAGAATGCGAATGTATTGGTCCTTGCATATGTAATATAAATAATATCGATACTATAAATATGATAAATGATGAAACTAGACTATTATTAAAATTATCAGAAGAAACATATTATAAAGAAATTAAACAAGTATATTTAAACAAATTAAGAGAAAATTATGATAGTACACCAATAAAAGGTAAAGAAACCAAGATATATAATTTAGAAGATATTTTTCAAAAATTGAATAAAAAAGAAAGACCAATAACTATACAAGAATTATAGGAAGAATTAAAAATTATAAAACAATATATTAATATAATCAAGATGCAAATTAAAAATCTGTAAAAAGAAAAAAAACAATTAAGAGAACTGAAAAAGAAAATAATGGTGAAGAGGAAACCAATAATATTAATATCTTGAAAGAATTAAATTATCAAAAATGGTTAACAATGAATTTCGATTAACATTAACAGCCTTAATAGATAGTGGGTTGATATGAATTGTATTCAAGAAGGAATAATACCTAACAAATATTATGAAAAAACTTCTTATAGATTATCTACTGCAAGTGTATCAAGACTTATAATAAATTACAAATTATCTAATGTACATATATGTAAAAAAATTATTGCTATCAAACTCAGTTAATCTTAGTAAACAATTTAACTTCTTAAATAATTTTAGGAACACCTTTTATAACACAATTATATCCATTTACTATTAAAAGCAAAGGAATAAGTATAAAGATTTTAAATAAAGAAATTATTTTTGGATTTATTGAACTAGTATTAGCTAAGCAAATAAATATGATAAGTTTAAAAGAAAAACAAAAAGAATTTTTAATTAATGAAATAAAAAGTGAAAGAATAAAAAATCAATTAAATGATACTAATATTATAACAAAAATAAAAAATATTGAGAATAAATTTAAAATAATTTATGTTAAGATATACCCAATGCTTTCTGGCAAAGAAAACAACACATTGTGACTTTGCCATATATAAAAAATTTTAATGAAAAGGATATACCTACAAAATCTAAATCAATTCATATGAATCAAGAATTAGAAAAAAATTGTAAAAGAGAAATAACAGAATTATTAAATAAATAATTAATAAGACCCTCTAAATCTCCCTGGTCATGTTCTGCATTTTATGTCAATAATAGTGCAGAAATATAAAGAGGATCTCCTGTATTAGTATGTCACACCCCAAGCCGGCGGGGTAGGATCGGGTTTCCCTGACGGGCGGAAGGTTCCCGGGGCGCGATATCAAGAGTGATAATCAAAGTGATCAGATTGTTTACATTGCACATGATATCTAAATGAGAAACTTGCTAAAATAAAATAGAATTACAAAGTTAAATTACATCAGTTAAGTTTATAATTTAACAATGTAAATCTACTATAACATCATAAATCTTAAATCTTGTATCTGCACAAGATATACAAAATAATAGTGTATGATGTCCAAAAATATGTAGGTCCAACAGCTAAGTCCTCTATCTGTAACCTAGTCCAAAAGAAACAACTCTTCAGTTGACCTGTTCGTCACCTGAGAAGTCATGCAAAAATAAAGTCAACACATGGTTGGTGAGTTCACATAGTTTTAGTAATTGAAAATGATTTGAAAACCTCCTTTGGTAAAGACCCTAACCTCATTAACACCACATGTAATATCCACATCGGTATGCTTATATATAGGGCATATGTAAGGGACAAGCCCTAGCCAACATCCCACCACATACTAATATGCATATGACACTGCTGTTAATGATAATTAAGCATTTTTACCCTTAACACAATCCCATAAGTTCTTCTGTTTGTTGTCCCTGTCATTACAATCATTTGAAATCCATGTTGATTTCTTAAGTTCATCACAAAATATGATCAACCACAGTAATTGTATAAACAGTTATAAATGCTTAATTAAGTAAATAAATAAACATTTAATAAAATCTAAGTCCTATTGATTGGGGCCTTTGGTCATACTCGAGTTGACTAGTCTGTCAATCTAGGTACTTAGTAGTTAGGGAATCTGTAAATATCCTCAAACATACGACCTACAAGTCAAACGGTCTAGCTAGGACTTCTTGAAATGTAGGGTTTATGTTTCGTCTGTTTTGGCGTACGTTATCTCTGATATTTCCCAGGCTTTCCCTTGAAAATGATTTATTGATTCGTCTGATTTTGTTACAAGATGTACTTGATTCGTTGATCATAGAATACTAGATTCGTTGATCAATTGTACTCTTGATTCATTGTTCAACAAACACTGGGTTTGTAAAACATTGAATATAGTCTTTGCAAAGATTGATTCGTTTGATTCGTTGAAATCCCACACTTGTTTCGTCAAAATGTTTCGTAAGATTCGTTGAACTCACCCACTTGATTTGTCAAAAATGTTCCGTTTGATTCATTGAAAACACCCATTTGATTCGTCAAAATGTTTCGTTTGATCCCTTGAACTCACCCACTTGTTTTGTCAAAATGTCTAGTTTGATTCGTTTGAAATGTTTTGATTTGTTGAAATGTTTAGTTTGACTTGATTATTCACTTAATTTATAAGTAAATAAGCTTAATAAAACCTGCATAAAATCTTCCTAGACATGGTCTAGGATAACATTTATATATATGTAGAACATATAAATTTAAAAGCATTTAAATAAACAGTTTAAATAAAAACAGTTTACGCATGCTTCTCAGCCCCGCGTTTTAAAACAAAATGTTAGAAAAGGGGCAATGAACTCACCTGTGTTGCTATGTAATTTGTCTATCACAAAATGCGCGCTCTTGTTTGTAGCTAAGTTTTCTTCAGTTCATGAGTTATTTTATAAGAGTTCGAATACAATAAGTACGCGTAGTAGTCGTTGTGCCTAAGGTTGGGTCTTGTTGTGTGTGCAACTAAGTGTCTTAGTAATAAGTGTATCTAGAATCTAGTCTAACTTAGTTACCCTTTTATGATCCCAAATCCATTGTTTAATCATAGAAACTTACTTTTAAAATTTTACAAAATTTGGGCAGAGTTTCCTTTGTTTTTTTTTGTCCAAACCAGACAATAGTATTGTCTATTTTCAACAATTTCCCAATCAATTATAATAAACTAACTTTAAAATCAATCAATGACATTTATAAAATTTAATAATGAGCTATAAATTAAAGTCATGTTATTTTATTAAAACATAAGATATTTTTATGAAAAATACAAGTTAAACATGTTAGAACTTGAATTAACCAAATTTAGGTCAATTCCAAGTCTCTTGGTAGTTCTTTGTTTTCCCAACTTGATTCTTGTTCTCCCAAGTTTACAACTTAGCTTGGAGTGCACAATTGAACAATCCAAATTAGTCGTATGCATTCGTATGAATTTTCTAAGGGTTAGATGTAAATATTGAGATTTACACCAACACCTTGTGGTATATCCCCCACTAATGCATGTTCCTCAGTTCGTTCTAAGTTTCGAGTGCTCGTATGATCATTTCCTTGTTCTTACAACTAAGTTCAATAGCCCTAAGTACTGAATTTCCTTGATTAGCCTACACTTTGAGGTTCAACCCACCTTGGGCAGCGAACCTATTGGCATTTGGGCATAGGTTCGGCGAACCTTTAGGGTTCGTTCGACTAAGGTTCGTCAGCTTAGAGGGTTCGTGGCCAGAGGTTCGTTGATTGAGGGTTCGTCTTACTTAGGTTCGTCGATCAAAGGTTCGGTTAATACAGGTTCGTTGCAGGTGGTAACAGGTTCGGCTCAGACTCAACAGGTTCGGTGCAGGTTCGTTGCAGGTCAACAGGTTCGTTTCCCAGTAGAAAGGTTCGGCGAACCTGCAATAGGTTCGTCTGATCGCATTTGGTTCGCGAACCTGCACTTTCTTCTTCCTTTTTCGATCCAAATCTGTTACAAATCAATTCCTACCACTTCCTAGTCGTTCATAATTGTTTATCTATGTGTTTCTAAGTGTTCAATGTGATTAAATTCACAAAAATCCACAAGGGTTCGTGATAACCACTAAACCGAACTAAAAATGAAGATTTACCTCAAATTCGATGGTGAAAATCTGTGATTTCTTGTACTTTCGTAATCTACGTGTTGAGATGAACGTCTTGACACCAACTATGCTCGAATCCGGCTTGAAATGAGCTTCCAATTATAGAGAGAAGTTGAAATTCTAGAGACAGAGACGACTTAGAGAGAGAGAGAGGGAGGTTGGTGAAGTGAGTTATGGCATTCACTTGCCATAATAAATGCTTCACCATACCCGGTTGATCGGTCTCGGTCGGTTTCGCGTAAAATGCCATTTCGCGTGATTTTCGCGACGGAACGATACGATTTTAAAAATAGAATTTATTTAATTATTCCTAGTTGTGATTCCTAATAAATTAACTAATATCTTCTATTTATTTAAAATTTACAATATTAATTAACTGTTTAAATCGAAATGTACGGTCGTCGCGCGCGTTCGTTCGGATCGTCACCCGTACGAACACGGCGATAACTATACGTTTCAATCTTGTGTTCTAATTATAAAATATCATTCAGAACGTTAAACTTTCAGATATATTCGTACAGATCGTCACCTATACGAATAACCCGTCGATTTAGCATTCACATAACAATATTCGTGTGTTTTGTTCTTTAAAGTCTCGTATACGTTTATACATAATAAATCCTAAACAAATAATCACATGATGGTTCTATATTGTCAATTATTTATCTGACTCAAGAACCGTTGTTTTGAACTGTGTTTCTGTTAAATGTTTCTGAATTTGTTCTATGACACACAAACTGATAATGGCAACTGATATGAATATGAAATGTATTGAAATGTATATGATTTGTACATGTTTACTGTTCATGCTACTGTTTAAGATCACTGTTCCGGTGACGGTTCCGGCACTGACGTTACAGTCTCCCCTTGTTAGAGAAATTTCGTCCCGAAATTTAAGAGTTGTTATCGGGTACAGCTTCTTCTTCAAACAGCTGGGGATACTTTGACTTCATGTGATCTTCGCGTTCCCAAGTAAACTCGGGTCCCCGTCTTGAATTCCATCGAACCTTTACAATAGGAATACGGCTTCGCCTCAGTTGTTTAACCTTGCGATCCATAATCTCCAAAGGTTCCTCAATGAAATGTAATTGTTCATCCACTTGAATTTCTTCAATCGGGATGACGAGAGACTCGTCAGCAAGGCACTTCTTTAGGTTTGAGACGTGAAACACGTCATGCACACCACTGAGTTCATCAGGTAATCTCAGTCTATACGCCACAGGACCAATACGTTCAATGATCTCGAACGGTCCCACGTATCGTGGTGCTAATTTGCCTTTCTTTCCAAAACGTACAACGCCTTTCCACGGGGATACCTTCAACATGACACGGTCTCCCACTTGGAATTCCAACGGCTTGCGCCGTTTGTCAGCGTAGCTCTTTTGTCTACTCCTTGTTGCTTGTAGTCCTCTTTGAATCTGAGCAATCTTATCAGTGGTTTCCTGAATTAGTTCTGGCCCAGTTATTCGATTGTCTCCAATTTCAGTCCAACAGATCGGTGATCGACACTTCCGGCCATAAAGAGCCTCGAATGGTGCACATCCGATACTGCTGTGGTAACTGTTATTGTAGGAGAACTCGATCAGTGGCAAATGGGAATCCCAATTCCCACCGAAATCCAATACGCAGGTTCTTAACATGTCCTCTAGAGTTTGAATAGTACGTTCGCTTTGACCATCCGTTTGTGGGTGGTAAGCTGTACTCAAATTTAACTGTGTCGCTAGAGATTTCTGTAGTGATTGCCAGAACCTTGATGTAAATCTGCTATCTCTATCAGAAATAATAGACAATGGCACACCTTGGCGTACCACTATCTCATTTATGTACAATCTCGCCAGTTTATCCATTGTGAAGGTTTCACGCATAGGCAAGAAATGAGCAGATTTTGTCAGACGGTCAATGATTACCCAAATAGTATCATGACCACTGGAAGTGCGGGGTAGCTTGGTAATGAAATCTATAGCTATTTGTTCCCACTTCCAGAGCGGAATCTCAGGCTGTTCCAGTAAACCAGACGGTCTTTGGTGTTCCGCCTTTACCTTCGCACACGTTAGACATTGACCGACGTATTCGGCTATGTCTTTCTTCATTCCGGGCCACCAATAAAATCCACGCAAGTCTTGGTACATTTTATCAGCGCCTGGATGAACAGAGTATTTGGTCTTGTGTGCTTCATCGAAGATAAGTTTTCTCAATTCATCTATCGCCGGGATCCATATACGATCCTGGTAGTAGATCATTCCATCAGGCTTAGTCTCTAAGTGTTTCTCTGCTCCACAGTCGAGTTCTTTCTTCAAATTTCCCCGATCAACTGATTCTTGTTGTGCCTGAATGATCTTGTCTTCCAAGCTTGTCTGCACAGTCATTCCCATTGCTCTAACGCACAGAGGTTTGACCCGTTCCTTCCGGCTCAAGGCATCAGCTACAACGTTCTCCTTTCCCGGATGGTACTTGATTACACAATCATAATCATTCAGAAGTTCAACCCAACGGCGTTGTCGCATGTTGAGCTCCTTCTGATCGAAGATGTGCTGCAGACTTTTGTGATCAGTGAATATGGTACACTTGGTGCCATATAAGTAATGCCTCCAAATCTTCAGTGCGAAGATTACGGCTCCCAATTCAAGATCATGAGTAGTGTAGTTCTTCTCATGAACCTTTAACTGTCTTGAGGCATAAGCGATAACTTTGTCACGTTGCATCAGTACGCAACCAAGTCCCTGATGAGATGCATCATAGTAAACAACAAAGTCATCACATCCTTCTGGGAGAGACAAGATTGGAGCATTACACAGCTTCTGTTTCAATGTCTGAAAAGCATCTTCTTGTTTCTGCTCCCAGACAAACGGTTCACTTTTCTGAGTTAGTTTAGTGAGAGGCAAAGCTATCTTAGAAAAGTTTGAGATAAACCTTCTGTAATAACCCGCCAATCCCAGAAAAGACCGTATCTCCGTCGGTGTCTTCGGAGCGTCCCAATTCTTTATCGCCTCGATCTTGGCAGGATCAACGTGTATTCCCTCGCTGTTGACAACATGTCCCAGAAATTGAACTTCTCTTAGCCAAAATTCACATTTGGAGAATTTGGCATAGAGTTTCTTTTCCTTCAACAGCTCCAAGATCTTCCTGAGGTGTTGTTCATGCTCCGTCTTGGTCTTGGAATAAATCAGTATGTCATCAATAAAGACAATGACAAACTGATCCAAATACGGCTTGCACACTCGGTTCAAGAGATCCATGAAAACCGCTGGTGCATTTGTCAACCCGAAAGGCATCACCATGAATTCGTAATGCCCGTATCTGGTTTGGAAGGCCGTCTTCGGTATGTCTTCGTCTTGATCTCTCAGCTGATGATATCCAGACCGCAAGTCAATCTTTGAGAAGTATTGCGCTCCTTGCAGTTGGTCAAACAGATCATCAATCCTCGGCAATGGATACCGATTCTTAATGGTCAGTTTGTTCAGCTCCCTGTAATCTATGCACATTCTGAACGATCCGTCTTTCTTTTTCACGAACAAGACCGGAGCTCCACAAGGTGAGTAGCTCGGTCTGATGAAACCCTTGTCAAGTAGCTCCTGTAATTGATTAGACAATTCCTGCATCTCTGAAGGTGCTAACCTGTAAGGAGATTTAGCAACTGGGGTTGCTCCAGGAATTAAGTCAATACGAAACTCTACCGGTTGCACAGCTGGCAGACCTGGTAGGTCTTCAGGAAACACTTCAGGATATTCTTTTACTATCGGTACGTCTTGAATCTTTTTCTTATCCTTCTCCTTTTCTACCACATGAGCCAAGAATGCCACGCACCGTTTCTATAGACACTTACGCGCCTTTATGCAAGAGATGATTTTGACACTTCGTTTTGCTTGATCCCCTTTAACTTCCAATACACGATCACTCGGCAATGGGATTCGAAGCAGCTTTTCAGAACAGATGACTTCCACTCGGCTAGAAGAAAGCCAATCCATTCCCACAATGATGTCGAAACTACCCAACTCCATCGGTATCAAATCGATGGTAAATGTGTGACCATTAAGTGTCAATGGGCAATTCCTATAAACTGTACTAACTGAAATCTGTTTCCCGTTAGCTACTTCTATGATGTAAGGGGAATCTAACTGTTCCTCTATGGAATCTAATCGGCATGCAAAATCGGTAGAGATAAAACTCTGATCCGCACCGGTATCAAATAGAACAGATGCATAAAAGTCATGCAAGAGAAACGTACCAGTGACCACATTTAGGTCCTGGCGTGCAGCTGGTGCTCCGATGGCAAAGGCTCGTCCACGGGGTGCTTGAACTGCTGGTTGTGCCTTCTTCGGGCAGTTCTTCGCAAAGTGGCCTTGTTCGCCACAGTTGAAGCATCCACCATTGTTCTGATTTGCTGGTGGAGGAAGAGCCAAAGCAGCATTGTTGACTGCTTGGTTAGGTGTCATCCAGCAGTACTGGACCCAATGGCCCTTTCTTCCACATCCCGTGCAATGCTTGCAGGGAGTGTCAGCAGTGTGGTGATACTGACACTTGGCACACAAAGGAAACGTGCCAGTGTAAGGTTTGCGGTTGGGGTTTTGTGGTGCTGCTGCTATTTGTTGAAGAGGTGTGGCTACCGTGTAATTCTTGATAGTCTTCTGTTTCTTCTTCTGGTGGTGGTGGGGTTTCTTGGAAGACTCAGCCTTGTTCTTGTTAGGTTCAGCCTCCTTCTTTAGGACTCCAGAGGCTATCATGAGGTCAGTGAGTTTACCAGACAATCTCACTGCAGATTCAACCGTGGTAGGGTTGGCTGAAACAACCATACCCTGAATGCAGGCGGGAAGTCCACCTACATAACGATCAATTATCTTCTCTAAAGTTGGCACCATGTCTGGCACCAAAGCAACCAACTCGTGATAACGAGTAGTGTACCCCATGTGATCAGCCCCCTTCATCACATGGTTGGATAATTCAACCTCCAGTTTCTGCAGCTCATTCTTGGGGCAGAATTCTGTTCTCAGCAGTTGTAACATTTGCAAATTTCCATTTTTCTTATTTATTTATTTTGTAATTTCTAAACATATTATTATGGGAATTGTTTCTTTTTAAACCATTTCAATATGCACACACACATATGTTGCTTGTTTTAAATTAAAATATTTTAAACCTCATTGGACATGTGCTATTACATTATTTATTAATTTTATTTCTTTAAGGATTATAAAACTTAAAATTTTATTTAACAATCAATAAACCTTTTATATGGTAATATTAATAATTATAATAATTAGCAAAACAATATTTTTAAAGCATTATATATGATTTTTATAAACATAACACTTTTATAAAAATTAACATTTAAGCCTTTATAAACCTTATTTAATAATAAGACTTTATAAATTTTATCTAAATAACAAGTTTACTAACTTAGTGAAATATTATGTTTTATAAACTTTATGTAAGGTTTAAACCTAAAACTAATGGGTTATTTAACTTCATGGGTCATTTATGTCAAAAATCGAAACTTCTATGTGTGTGAAGGACATTTTAAAACCCAAACAGCAAAGAGGCAAAAGGGGAGGGGCCTGTTTTGTTTTTTTTTGAAAGTTTCAGCCATGCCCAACCCCCCCTCCCTCGTTCGAACCAGCCGACCACCAAACTCCACACCAATCGACGAATTCGAGCATTTAATTCATCAACCACGCTCGGTCGACCTCAACCACCCTCCAACGAACTCGTTTAATGCCTTAATTGCATTTAATCACGCGTTAAGCCCATGATTACACTAACCGAACGTTGAGCATAAATCTATCAATCGAATTCATTTCTCTGGTCCACCACATTCGAATTAAACTCACACCTACGCTCGCGACAGCCTTCTGAAGTTAACCGAATCATCAATCGCATCTCAGAACGAGTGGAACTTCGATTCAAGATCAAGAACAACGAAGAACTAAACCGAACTCGAACTCCTTCGAACGAAACTATTACAGGTTAGTATTATAATCATCAGATTCGTAGTTGATTGTAGAACAAAAGCCCTAAGGTTCTAAGAGCTCACGATCGAGCATCGAATCGGATTAGAAAGGATTAAGAGTTAGGGTTCCTTTTTTTTGAATCGGGGATGAACAACACGTGTGGTTTAAAACAATTCTGATTTCATTTCCCTCAACAAAACCCCACCCAGCCGAGTGGTTAAGACACTCGGGCTGGGCGGGGCAGACCAAGGTTCAAATCCCATACACAGCATCAGAAACCGTTTTTTTTCTCCTTAAAACCCATTTTTTTTACTTTAAACACATTTTAAAATTCTGAAAATTATAAAAAAATTCTATAAAATATTTTTTTCAACATTGTAAAGCTTCTGTTAATTTTTATAAGTTCCTAAATATTTTTATTTACTATTATTTCTTTAATTAAGTTATATTATAAATACTAAAATAATTATTTTTAATAAACTAATCTATGAAAATTCTAAAAATGATTTCTAACAGCTTTAATATTTTAATTTTATTTATTTTTATTAGTTATCTAAATACTAATAAAGGTTTTATATTATTTTCCTTTAAAACTTTGTAAAGTGATATATGATATATGGTAAATTGTAAAGTTTTATAAAAAAAAATTATAAACTTTCTGTTTTATAATTAAAATCATTTTTATCACTTTATTTTTATAAGGTATTTTAACTTAAACTCTTAGGTTAATAAAAATTAATTATTTAAATTTCTAACTAATTATTTGATCTTATAAATTTACTTATTTGAACTTTTAAAATTACTTATTTAAATTTATAAATTATTTTATAAACCTAAGCCTTATAAGTCTACTTTTGTGACTTTAAAAGTCTATGCTAAATAGCCCAATTAAATCAAACCCAAATCTTTAGTAGTTTAAGCTTACCTATGCTTAGAAATTCATAGTTACATTCTTTTATACATATGTTCAAAACAGGTTGACAAGTGTTGTTATTGCACTACTAGCTTAGCTTGTATTTTGGAAATTGCTTAGCAAACAAGTGAGTTTTCATATTCCCTTTTAGTTTTACATTATTTTGGGGTGTCACACATGTCATATTTCAAATGCTTAAACTATGTACTCTTCTTGAAACTTATGCAAACTATGAATGCTTTGTTGTTGAATTATTATTAAGTGTTGGACTTGTATTTGTATACTCATTTATTCTTTTGCATTTTTGCACGTATTCTAGTACTTAATTCCTAAGAGACTCGCACTCTCTTCGCTTTTAGTGTTAAAAAGGGACGGTACACCATTTACACATGCTTGTTTCATTCACTATATGATATTCAAACTCAATGCTATTTAAGTTTGCATGCTTTTATACTTATGTTATCAAAAATATGACTACTCACCAACTATTCAATTAGTTGACATTTACTTTACATGTGTGACAGGTTAA
Organism: Mikania micrantha; assembly: GCA_009363875.1. Classification (NCBI taxonomy): domain Eukaryota; kingdom Viridiplantae; phylum Streptophyta; class Magnoliopsida; order Asterales; family Asteraceae; genus Mikania; species Mikania micrantha. The sequence continues at coordinate 6,887,137 of CM018686.1, forward strand.
GTGAAGGACTATAGTGCAAATCTAGGAAGAATGGACCTAGATAGCTTATCAAATTATTCATGTTTTAAATCTTGTATTTGACTTTGATGTTGTATTGTAACTTTTGTGTTAGACTCTGAACTTTTAGTAATTTAAGTTATGAAACTTTGAATTTATATCATGAGCTTTTGAAACAATCTTTCACATATCATGCCTCGACATATTCCGCCACCGGTCGGGGTGTGACAGATTGGTATCAGAGCCATGGTTATAGGGAATTAGGTGATTAGAAATAGTGACCTAGACTATAACTAAGTTGCTTACTTATATGAACCCTTATTGAACCTTTGCTTAGTGAACTTTTATGATGAACTCTTATTTATTGAACTTCCATTATGAACCTATACTTGGTGAACTTATATCATGAACTTTTGCTTAGTGAACTCTCAATTTGAACTATTGCTTAGGCGAACTTCTATTTTGAACCCTTACATGTTGAACTCTAATTACGAACCCCCATTAGGAGAACCTTCTCTTAGTGAACCACCTTATGAACTCTATCATTGAACTTTTAATGATCCTCCCCAATGAACCTTCAATATTGAACCTTAGAAAACTCTCATATGAACCTTGTGATAAACTTCTATTCTAAACCCTCTACATTCTCGCAAGCTCGTGGACTCTACGTGGACTTTGGAAGTACGCGACCTTCTAAACATCAATGGTACATATGAATATCTTTGTGATCTTATTCTCGTTAGAACTAGGTTTGAAAGACGGACATGTACTAACTGGAAGGGTGAACTACCGGTAGTTGAGACTCCTGTCTAGGAAAGCTATTCGTATAAATCCCCGATGTACTGTGGGACCAGTTTAGCTTTCCTGGGGACTCTCGATGAGAGTATTTTCACTTATAGGCCAAAGCATGTTATACCAAACGTCTAACAAACAATAAGCTCTAATATGTCAAAGGGTCCAAATTGGATGCCACTCCTTGACCTCAAACAATTTCAAGCAAGTTCAAATGAACCTCAATCTTATGGTTTAAACAAGTTCAAGTGAACCATCATCCTTATGACCTTCTATAGCTAAGGTTCAAAAATTTTGATTTCTCACACTTAATGAACCCTATATTATTCGAATTCTTGGTATCCAAATTCTAACTAAACTTATAATTTCAGCTTGATCAAAATGAGTCATAGACGTGGTGGATCTTCAAGCAGGAAGATGGCAACTGAAATTGCCCGTCAAATGGAAGCTGTGCTACCAAATATGGTGGTACGAATGCAACAACTACAACAACAATTGAACCCTATACCCATCAACCAAGTTCCGATCAATCCTCCTCAGTGTTCTTTCAAAGATTTCAACTCATGCAACCCGACAAAGTTCAATGGTTCTGAGGGAGCCACGGGTATGCTTCAATGGTTCGAGAGCATGGACAGTGTGTTCTTGAACTGTGAATGTCCAAATGAGCTCAAAGTACGGTATGCCACATCGACCCTTCAAAAGAGGGCCCTTACTTGGTGGAATGCCGAGAAACGAACCCTCGGTGAAGAAGCCACAACCGCCTTGACTTGGGAGCAACTGAAGGATGCTATGACTCGGGAGTTTTGCCCCCGGAATGAAATAATGAAACTGGAGCACGAGTTTTGGTTACTAAAACAAGATAGCGGTGAAAATATGGCCTACAATAATCGTTTTCATGAACTAAGTGCTCTAGTTCCTGAAATGGTGACCCCTTTGTCTAGAGGGATCGAAAAATACATTAGCGGCCTGCCGATGCAAATTCAGGATTCAGTTTGGAGCAGCAAACCCGCTTCTATAGCGGAGGCCATTCGGCTGTCGGCAACACTTACCGACAACCATGTTAAAGCCGAGACTCTCACTCGAAAGGGGTCCAAGAAAGAAGAAAAGAAGAGTTCGAATGAGCCATCCAAAGAAGTTCAAACCGGTTCTTCCATCCCCTTCAAGAAGCATAACAACAAAAGGAAGGCCAACCACATGAACTTTGCAGCTACTCAAGCCACCCCAATACAACAAGTTGCACCCGCCACTCAAGTCAAAAAGGTTTACACTGGTTCCGCACCTTTGTGTCCGACATGTAACTACCATCATATGGCTGTGTATCCATGTCGGGTTTGCACGAACTGCAAACGCTATGGCCACTTCTTCAACACCTGTCGGTTACCAAAAGCCACCATGAATCAAGCTACTATTCCTCGCATCACAGCTCCGAATGCACCCCCAACGGTTAGAGTTCGCTATATCTGTGGTGATCCAGGCCACATGGCTAATGTCTGCAACTTGAGGGTCAACCGGAATAACATACCTACTAATATGCCAAACCAAGCAAACCAGGGTGCTCGAGCTAGAGTTTTCAACATCAATGCCGATCAGGCACAAGCCAACAATGACGTGGTCAACGGTACGTTCCTTGTTAACGGTCATTATGCTTCTATTCTTTTTGATACAGGGGCCGATAAAAGCTTTATATCTTTGCAATTTGAACCTTTACTTGCTTTGCCTAGAACTAGATTAGAAAATCCGTTTACGGTTGAAGTAGCTAATGGAAAGCTTATTAAACTTGACTCGGTAATCTCCAATTGCACATTGAACCTAAACACGCACGATTTCTTCATCGATTTAATACCTATGCAATTGGGTAGTTTCGATGTCATAGTAGGCATGGATTGGTTATCGAAGAACCGTGCCGAAATCATTTGTGGTGAAAAGTACATCCGTATCCCGCTCACGCAAGGCCAAGAACTCAAGGTTTATGGTGAACGAAAGGCTAAGGGTCTTAAACTTATGACTTGCACGCAAGCCCAACGATACTTACGAAAGAAATACGTGGCCTTCTTGGCTCACATAGTGGAAACGAAGACTGACGAACAAAAGCTTGAAGACATACCGGTAGTCCGTGAGTTTCCCGAAGTATTCCCCGAAGACGTTGCCGGTTTACCTCCGACTCGACAAGTCGAGTTTCGTATCGATCTTATTCCAGGTGCAAACCCCGTTGCAAAATCCCCTTACCGTCTCGCACCGTCTGAACTTCAAGAACTTGCGAGTCAACTTCAAGAATTATCCGATAAAGGGTTCATCCGACCCAGTTTCTCTCCTTGGGGTGCACCCGTTTTATTTGTGAAAAAGAAAGACGGTTCTTTTCGTATGTGTATCGACTATCGTGAACTTAACAAGCTCACGATTAAGAACCGATACCCCTTACCTCGGATAGATGACCTCTTCGATCAACTTCAAGGTGCAAAATGTTTTTCAAAAATTGATCTTCGTTCGGGCTAGCATCAATTACGTGTTCATGAAGACGACATACCAAAAACCGCATTTCGTACGAGGTATGGACACTACGAGTTCATGGTGATGCCTTTTGGCTTAACTAATGCACCCGCGGTGTTTATGGACTTAATGAACCGAGTTTGTAAACCGTATCTTGATAAGTTTGTCATCGTCTTCATTGATGACATCTTGATTTACTCCAAGTCCAAAACCGTGCATGAAAATCATCTTCGAACCATTCTGGAACTCCTAAAGGAAGAGCAACTTTATGCCAAATTCTCAAAATGTGAATTCTGGCTTAAAGAGGTTCAATTTTTGGGACATATTGTAAACGAGCAAGGGATTCACGTGGATCCTGCAAAGATTGAAACCGTGAAGAATTGGAAAGCACCAACAACTCCTACTGAAGTTAGATCATTTCTCGGTCTAGCTGGTTATTACCGTCGGTTTATTTCAAACTTCTCCAAGATAGCCTTACCACTTACTGCCTTAACTCACAAAGGCAAGCCATACAAGTGGGAATCTGATCAAGAGCAAGCATTTCAGACTTTGAAGCACAAGTTATGCAATGCACCGATCCTTACTCTTCCCGACGGGAACGACGACTTCGTAGTTTATTGCGATGCTTCGAATCAAGGTCTCGGTTGTGTACTAATGCAACGAGGAAAGGTCATTGCATACGCGTCCCGCCAATTGAAAATTCATGAAAAGAACTATACGACTCACGACCTCGAGCTCGGTGCGGTCGTGTTTGCCTTAAAGATATGGAGACATTACCTATACGGTACCAAGTGTGTGGTGTTCACGGATCACAAAAGTCTCCAACATATTCTAAACCAAAAGGAGCTCAACATGAGGCAAAGGCGTTGGGTTGAACTATTAAACGATTACGACTACGAAATCCGTTACCACCCGGGGAAAGCTAACGTCGTAGCTGATGCGCTTAGTCGAAAGGCGTATAATGAATCAATCGTACTCCATAGCATTCAAATCACATCGGACCTTCAGAATCGTATCCTTGAAGCGCAACAATTGACAATCACCTCGGGCAAATTGCACAAGGAAATACCGAATAGCGCTGAACGTCAATTCGAGACTAAGCCAAATGGTTTGGTTTACTTGCACAATCGTTTATGGGTTCCAAGTCAAAACGAGTTACGGGGATTTGTCATGCAAGAAGCTCACAAGTCTCGATATTCCATTCACCCCGGTGCCGACAAAATGTACAAAGACCTTCGGGTTCAGTATTGGTGGCCGGGAATGAAAAACGATGTTGTTCTTTTTGTAGCCAAGTGCCTTACGTGTTCCAAGGTCAAAGCCGAACATCAACGACCGTCAGGATTACTTGAGCAACCGGAAATTCCCGTTTGGAAATGGGAAGGTATTGCAATGGATTTTATAACCAAACTCCCGCGCACTACCAAGGGTTACGATAGTATTTGGGTGATCGTTGACCGACTTACGAAATCTGCTCATTTCCTCCCTATTCGTGAAACTTATCGAGTGGAAGAACTAGCTCGAATTTACATCAAGGAAATTGTGTGTAGACATGGCATTCCTCTTAACATCATCTCTGATCGGGATGGTCGTTTTATATCTCATTTCTAGCAATCGTTACAATCTGCTCTCGGGACTCGATTAAATCTTAGCACCGCCTATCATCCACAAACGGACGGACAGTCCGAACGAACCATTCAAACCTTGGAAGACATGCTACGGTGTTGTGTGATAGACTTCGGTGGGAATTGGGATTCTTACCTACCTCTTATCGAGTTTTCATACAACAACAGTTATCATAGTAGTATTAATATGGCACCTTTCGAGGCACTTTACGGTCGGAAATGCCGATCTCCCGTTTGTTGGAACGAGCTTGGGGAAGCTCAAGTTACAGGTCCGGAATTGATACAAGAAACTACGAACCAGATTCTTCGTATTCGTGAAAATCTTACTACCGCTCGGAGCCGGCAAAAGAGTTATGCCGACAAACGGCGAAAGCTGTTAGAGTTTCAAGCTGATGATCTCGTCCTTCTTAAGGTATCTCCTTGGAAGGGAGTTGCTCGTTTTGGGAAAAAGGGAAAGTTAGCTCCTCGATACGTTGGCCCGTTCAAAGTCTTGGAAAGGGTTGGTAAAGTTGCTTACCGACTCGAACTGCCTGAAGAACTGTCGAACGTACATCCGACATTTCATGTGTCAAACCTCAAAAAGTGCTTAGCCGATGAAAACTTACACATACCCCTCGATGAAGTTCGAATTGATGAATCAATGCATTTCGTAGAAAGGCCAGCGAAGATAGTAGATAGAGAAGTCAAGAAGCTGAAAAACAAGCGTATCCCGTTAGTTTTGGTACGTTGGGATTCTAAACGCGGACCGGAACTTACTTGGGAACGAGAAGACCAAATGAAGACAAAATACCCTCATCTCTTTGATCAAGACTCCTCGTAATTAATTTCGGGACGAATTTTTCTAAAGTAGGGGAGACTGTAACATTTGCAAATTTCCATTTTTCTTATTTATTTATTTTGTAATTTCTAAACATATTATTATGGGAATTGTTTCTTTTTAAACCATTTCAATATGCACACACACATATGTTGCTTGTTTTTAATTAAAATATTTTAAACCTCATTGGACATGTGCTATTACATTATTTATTAATTTTATTTCTTTAAGGATTATAAAACTTAAAATTTTATTTAACAATCAATAAACCTTTTATATGGTAATATTAATAATTATAATAATCAGCAAAACAATATTTTTAAAGCATTATATATGATTTTTATAAACATAACACTTTTATAAAAATTAACATTTAAGCCTTTATAAACCTTATTTAATAATAAGACTTTATAAATTTTATCTAAATAACAAGTTTACTAACTTAGTGAAATATTATGTTTTATAAACTTTATGTAAGGTTTAAACCTAAAACTAATGGGTTATTTAACTTCATGGGTCATTTAAGTCAAAAATCGAAACTTCTATGTGTGTGAAGGACATTTTAAAACCCAAACAGCAAAGAGGCAAAAGGGGAGGGGCCTGTTTTGTTTTTTTTTGAAAGTTTCAGCCATGCCCAACCCCCCTCCCTCGTTCGAACCAGCCGACCACCAAACTCCACACCAATCGACGAATTCGAGCATTTAATTCATCAACCACGCTCGGTCGACCTCAACCACCCTCCAACGAACTCGTTTAATGCCTTAATTGCATTTAATCACGCGTTAAGCCCATGATTACACTAACCGAACGTTGAGCATAAATCTATCAATCGAATTCATTTCTCTGGTCCACCACATTCGAATTAAACTCACACCTACGCTCGCGACAGCCTTCTGAAGTTAACCGAATCATCAATCGCATCTCAGAACGAGTGGAACTTCGATTCAAGATCAAGAACAACGAAGAACTAAACCGAACTCGAACTCCTTCGAACGAAACTATTACAGGTTAGTATTATAATCATCAGATTCGTAGTTGATTGTAGAACAAAAGCCCTAAGGTTCTAAGAGCTCACGATCGAGCATCGAATCGGATTAGAAAGGATTAAGAGTTAGGGTTCCTTTTTTTTGAATCGGGGATGAACAACACGTGTGGTTTAAAACAATTCTGATTTCATTTCCCTCAACAAAACCCCACCCAGCCGAGTGGTTAAGACACTCGGGCTGGGCGGGGCAGACCAAGGTTCAAATCCCATACACAGCATCAGAAACCGTTTTTTTTCTCCTTAAAACCCATTTTTTTTACTTTAAACACATTTTAAAATTCTGAAAAATTATAAAAAAATTCTATAAAATATTTTTTTCAACATTGTAAAGCTTCTGTTAATTTTTATAAGTTCCTAAATATTTTTATTTACTATTATTTCTTTAATTAAGTTATATTATAAATACTAAAATAATTATTTTTAATAAACTAATCTATGAAAATTCTAAAAATGATTTCTAACAGCTTTAATATTTTAATTTTATTTATTTTTATTAGTTATCTAAATACTAATAAAGGTTTTATATTATTTTCCTTTAAAACTTTGTAAAGTGATATATGATATATGGTAAATTGTAAAGTTTTATAAAAAAAATTATAAACTTTCTGTTTTATAATTAAAATCATCTTTATCACTTTATTTTTATAAGGTATTTTAACTTAAACTCTTAGGTTAATAAAAATTAATTATTTAAATTTCTAACTAATTATTTGATCTTATAAATTTACTTATTTGAACTTTTAAAATTACTTATTTAAATTTATAAATTATTTTATAAACCTAAGCCTTATAAGTCTACTTTTGTGACTTTAAAAGTCTATGTTAAATAGCCCAATTAAATCAAACCCAAATCTTTAGTAGTTTAAGCTTACCTATGCTTAGAAATTCATAGTTACATTCTTTTATACATATGTTCAAAACAGGTTGACAAGTGTTGTTATTGCACTACTAGCTTAGCTTGTATTTTGGAAATTGCTTAGCAAACAAGTGAGTTTTCATATCCCCTTTTAGTTTTACATTATTTTGGGGTGTCACATATGTCATATTTCAAATGCTTAAACTATGTACTCTTCTTGAAACTTATGCAAACTATGAATGCTTTGTTTTTGAATTATTATTAAGTGTTGGACTTGTATTTGTATACTCATTTATTCTTATGCATTTTTGCACGTATTCTAGTACTTAGTTCCTAAGAGAGTCGCACTCTCTTCGCTTTTAGTGTTAAAAAGGGACGGTACACCATTTACACATGCTTGTTTCATTCACTATATGATATTCAAACTCAATGCTATTTAAGTTTGCATGCTTTTATACTTATGTTATCAAAAATATGACTACTCACCAACTATTCAATTAGTTGACATTTACTTTACATGTGTGACAGGTTAAGTGAAGGACTATAGTGCAAATCTAGGAAGAATGGACCTAGATAGCTTATCAAATTATTCATGTTTTAAATCTTGTATTTGACTTTGATGTTGTATTGTAACTTTTGTGTTAGACTCTGAACTTTTAGTAATTTAAGTTATGAAACTTTGAATTTATATCATGAGCTTTTGAAACAATCTTTCACATATCATGCCTCGACATATTCCGCCACCGGTCGAGGTGTGACAGCAGTGTCTTGAAGTCTTCCCATGGCATGCCCATAGCTTCTTCTCTTCCTCGGGCATTGATCTGACCGTTCCACCAGGTCAGAGCCCGTTTGTTGAATGTTCCTGATGAGTAGCGGACCTTGTGGTGTTCAGGGCAGCTGCAAAGATCCAAGGTTGTCTCGATCTTCTCAATCCATTGGATTAATCCAACGGCGCCTTCAGACCCACTGAAACTGGGTGGTTTACATCCTACAAAGGACTTGTAGGAGTAATGAGATGAATCTCCAGTATTTCCACTAGCTTCTCCTGATGTGTTGCCAGTGTTGAGGATTTCATTACGAAGACGAAGGAACATCTCCGGTATGGCTTCTTTCATCTGATTTGTCATCTGGCTACTCAGTAACGTCACCAGGGCGATAGTAGCAGGATCTATAGTCGGCGTTGTGCCTGAACCAGATGCCTGGGTTAGCAGTGGAGGAGGAGGTGGAGGCGGTGGAGGTGGTGAGTCAGCTGGGGATGGTGTTGAGGAGTGTGGAGCTAAACTATGATGTAGCAACGAGGGAGTCTGCCTTCGCGGTGGCATTCTGATCATAATCAAAATAATATTGATTAGTGCAATGATCGAATACAGAAGACAGTATGCAAGAAATTTCCTAAGTCCTATTTTCTCTATATGCAGGGTCCCTTGGTTATAGTCTAGGCCAAACCATTTAAATATGTGACCTATATTTCTCTATAACCATGGCTCTGATACCAATCTGTCACACCCCGAGCCGACGGGGTAGGATCGGGTTTCCCCGACGGGCGGAAGGTTCCCGGGGCGTGATATCAAGAGTGATAATCAAAGTGATCAGATTGTTTACATTGCACATGATATCTAAATGAGAAACTTGCTAAAATAAAATAGAATTACAAAGTTAAATTACATCAGTTAAGTTTATAATTTAACAATGTAAATCTACTATAACATCATAAATCTTAAATCTTGTATCTGCACAAGATATACCAAATAATAGTGTATGATGTCCAAAAATATGCAGGTCCAACAGCTAGGTCCTCTATCTGTAACCTAGTCCAAAAGAAACAGCTCTTCAGTTGAACTGTTCGTCACCTGAGAAGTCATGCAAAAATAAAGTCAACACATGGTTGGTGAGTTCACATAGTTTTAGTAATTGAAAATGATTTGAAAACCTCCTTTGGTAAAGACCCTAACCTCATTAACACCACATGTAATATCCACATCGGTATGCTTTTATATAGGGCATATGTAAGGGACAAGCCCTAGCCAACATCCCACCACATACTAATATGCATATGACACTGCTATTAATGATAATTAAGCATTTTTACCCTTAACACAATCCCATAAGTTCTTCTGTTTGTTGTCCCTGTCATTACAATCATTTGAAATCCATGTTGATTTCTTAAGTTCATCACAAAATATGATCAACCACAGTAATTGTATAAACAGTTATAAATGCTTAATTAAGTAAATAAATAAACATTTAATAAAATCTAAGTCCTATTGATTGGGGCCTTTGGTCATACTCGAGTAGACTAGTCTGTCAATCTAGGTACTTAGTAGTTAGGGAATCTGTAAATATCCTCAAACATACGACCTACAAGTCAAACGGTCTAGCTAGGACTTCTTGAAATGTAGGGTTTATGTTTCGTCTGTTTTGGCGTACGTTATCTCTGATATTTCCCAGGCTTTCCCTTGAAAATGATTTATTGATTCGTCTGATTTTGTTACAAGATGTACTTGATTCGTTGATCATAGAATACTAGATTCGTTGATCAATTGTACTCTTGATTCATTGTTCAACAAACACTGGGTTTGTAAAACATTGAATATAGTCTTTGCAAAGATTGATTCGTTTGATTCGTTGAAATCCCACACTTGTTTCGTCAAAATGTTTCGTAAGATTCGTTGAACTCACCCACTTGATTTGTCAAAAATGTTCCGTTTGATTCATTGAAAACACCCATTTGATTCGTCAAAATGTTTCGTTTGATCCCTTGAACTCACCCACTTGTTTTGTCAAAATGTCTAGTTTGATTCGTTTGAAATGTTTTGATTTGTTGAAATGTTTAGTTTGACTTGATTATTCACTTAATTTATAAGTAAATAAGCTTAATAAAACCTGCATAAAATCTTCCTAGACATGGTCTAGGATAACATTTATATATATGTAGAACATATAAATTTAAAAGCATTTAAATAAACAGTTTAAATAAAAACAGTTTACGCATGCTTCTCAGCCCCGCGTTTTAAAACAAAATGTTAGAAAAGGGGCAATGAACTCACCTGTGTTGCTATGCAATTTGTCTATCACAAAATGCGCGCTTTTGTTTGTAGCTAAGTTTTCTTCAGTTCCTGAGTTATTTTATAAGAGTTCGAATACAATAAGTACGCGTAGTAGTCGTTGTGCCTAAGGTTGGGTCTTGTTGTGTGTGCAACTAAGTGTCTTAGTAATAAGTGTATCTAGAATCTAGTCTAACTTAGTTACCCTTTTATGATCCCAAATCCCATGTTTAATCATAGAAACTTACTTTTTACAAAATTTGGGCAGAGTTTCCTTTGTTTTTTTTTTGTCCAAACCAGACAATAGTATTGTCTATTTTCAACAATTTCCCAATCAATTATAATAAACTAACTTTAAAATCAATCAATGACATTTATAAAATATAATAATGAGCTATAAATTAAAGTCATGTTATTTTATTAAAACATAAGATATTTTTATAAAAAATACAAGTTAAACATGTTAGAACTTGAATTAACCAAATTTAGGTCAATTCCAAGTCTCTTGGTAGTTCTTTGTTTTCCCAACTTGATTCTTGTTCTCCCAAGTTTACAACTTAGCTTGGAGTGCACAATTGAACAATCCAAATTAGTCGTATGCATTCGTATGAATTTTCTAAGGGTTAGATGTCAATATTGAGATTTACACCAACACCTTGTGGTATATCCCCCACTAATGCATGTTCCTCAGTTCGTTCTAAGTTTCGAGTGCTCGTATGATCATTTCCTTGTTCTTACAACTAAGTTCAATAGCCCTAAGTACTGAATTTCCTTGTTTAGCCTACACTTTGAGGTTCAACCCAACTTGGGCAGCGAACCTATTGGCATTTGGGCATAGGTTCGGCGAACCTTTAGGGTTCGGCGAACCTTTTTAGGTTAGGCGAACCTTTAGGGTTCGTTCGACTAAGGTTCGTCAGCTTAGAGGGTTCGTGGCCAGAGGTTCGTTGATTGAGGGTTCGTCTTACTTAGGTTCGTCGATCAAAGGTTCGGTTAATACAGGTTCGTTGCAGGTGGTAACAGGTTCGGCTCAGACTCAACAGGTTCGGTGCGGGTTCGTTGCAGGTCAACAGGTTCGTTTCCCAGTAGAAAGGTTCGGCGAACCTGCAATAGGTTCGTCTGATCGCATTTGGTTCGCGAACCTGCACTTTCTTCTTCCTTTTTCGATCCAAATATGTTACAAATCAATTCCTACCACTTCCTAGTCGTTCATAATTGTTTATCTATGTGTTTCTAAGTGTTCAATGTGATTAAATTCACAAAAATCCACAAGGGTTCGTGATAACCACTAAACCGAACTAAAAATGAAGATTTACCTCAAATTCGATGGTGAAAATCTGTGATTTCTTGTACTTTCGTAATCTACGTGTTGAGATGAACGTCTTGACACCAACTATGCTCGAATCCGGCTTGAAATGAGCTTCCAATTATAGAGAGAAGTTGAAATTCTAGAGACAGAGACGACTTAGAGAGAGAGAGAGGGAGGTTGGTGAAGTGAGTTATGGCATTCACTTGCCATAATAAATGCTTCACCATACCCGGTTGATCGGTCTCGGTCGGTTTCGCGTAAAATGCCATTTCGCGTGATTTTCGCGACGGAACGATACAATTTTAAAAATAGAATTTATTTAATTATTCCTAGTTGTGATTCCTAATAAATTAACTAATATCTTCTATTTATTTAAAATTTACAATATTAATTAACTGTTTAAATCGAAATGTACGGTCGTCGCGCGCATTCGTTCGGATCGTCACCCGTACGAACACGGCGATAACTATACGTTTCAATCTTGTTTTCTAATTATAAAATATCATTCAGAACGTTAAACTTTCAGATATATTCGTACAGATCGTCACCTATACGAATAACCCGTCGATTTAGCATTCACATAACAATATTCGTGTGTTTTGTTCTTTAAAGTCTCGTATACGTTTATACATAATAAATCCTAAACAAATAATCACATGATGGTTCTATATTGTCAATTATTTATCTGACTCAAGAACCATTGTTTTGAACTGTGTTTCTGTTAAATGTTTCTGAATTTGTTCTATGACACACAAACTGATAATGACAACTGATATGAATATGAAATGTACTAAAATGTATATGATTTGTACCTGTTTACTGTTCATGCTACTGTTTAAGATCACTGTTCCGGTGACGGTTCCGGCACTGACGTTACAGTCTCCCCTTGTTAGAGAAATTTCGTCCCAAAATTTAAGAGTTGTTATCGGGTACAGCTTCTTCTTCAAACAGCTGGGGATACTTTGACTTCATGTGATCTTCGCGTTCCCAAGTAAACTCGGGTCCACGTCTTGAATTCCATCGAACCTTTACAATAGGAATACGGCTTCGCCTCAGTTGTTTAACCTTGCGATCCATAATCTCCAAAGGTTCCTCAATGAAATGTAATTGTTCATCCACTTGAATTTCTTCAATCGGGATGACGAGAGACTCGTCAGCAAGGCATTTCTTTAGGTTTGAGACGTGAAACACGTCATGCACACCACTGAGTTCATCAGGTAATCTCAGTCTATACGCCACAGGACCAATACGTTCAATGATCTCGAACGGTCCCACGTATCGTGGTGCTAATTTGCCTTTCTTTCCAAAACGTACAACGCATTTCCACAGGGATACCTTCAACATGACACGGCCTCCCACTTGGAATTCCAACGGCTTGCGCCGTTTGTCAGCGTAGCTCTTTTGTCTACTCCTTGTTGCTTGTAGTCTTCTTTGAATCTGAGCAATCTTATCAGTGGTTTCCTGAATTAGTTCTGGCCCAGTTATTCAATTGTCTCCAATTTCATTCCAACAGATCGGTGATCGACACTTTCGGCCATAAAGAGCCTCGAATGGTGCACATCTGATACTGCTGTGGTAACTGTTATTGTAGGAGAACTCGATCAGTGGCAAATGGGAATCCCAATTCCCACCAAAATCCAATACGCAGGTTCTTAACATGTCATCTAGATTTTGAATAGTATGTTCGCTTTGACCATCCGTTTGTGGGTGGTAAGCTGTACTCAAATTTAACTGTGTCCCTAGAGATTTCTGTAGTGATTGCCAGAACCTTGATGTAAATCTGCTATCTCTATCAGAAATAATAGACAATGGCACACCGTGGCGTACCACTATCTCATTTATGTACAATCTCGCCAGTTTATCCATCGTGAAGGTTTCACGCATAGGCAAGAAATGAGCAGATTTTGTCAGACGGTCAATGATTACCCAAATAGTATCATGACCACTGGAAGTGCGGAGTAGCTTGGTAATGAAATCCATAGCTATTTGTTCCCACTTCCAGAGCGGAATCTCAGGCTGTTCCAGTAAACCAGACGGTCTCTGGTGTTTAGCCTTTACCTTCGCACATGTTAGACATTGACCGACGTATTCGGCTATGTCTTTCTTCATTCCGGGCCACCAATAAAATCCACGCAAGTCTTGGTACATTTTATCAGCGCCTGGATGAACAGAGTATTTGGTCTTGTGTGCTTCATCGAAGATAAGTTTTCTCAATTCATTTATCGCCGGGATCCATATACGATCCTGGTAGTAGATCATTCCATCAGGCTTAGTCTCTAAGTGTTTCTCTGCTCCACAGTCGAGTTCTTTCTTCAAATTTCCCCGATCAACTGATTCTTGTTGTGCCTGAATGATCTTGTCTTGCAAGCTCGTCTGCACAGTCATTCCCATTGCTCTAACGCACAGAGGTTTGACCCGTTCCTTCCGGCTCAAGGCATCAGCTACAACGCTCTCCTTTCCTAGATGGTACTTGATTACACAATCATAATCATTCAGAAGTTCAACCCAACGGCGTTGTCGCATGTTGAGCTCCTTCTGATCGAAGATGTGCTGCAGACTTTTGTGATCAGTGAATATGGTACACTTGGTGCCATATAAGTAATGCCTCCAAATCTTCAGTGCGAAGATTACGGCTCCCAATTCAAGATCATGAGTAGTGTAGTTCTTCTCATGAACCTTTAACTGTCTTGAGGCATAAGCGATAACTTTGTCACGTTGCATCAGTACGCAACCAAGTCCCTGATGAGATGCATCACAGTAAACAACAAAGTCATCACATCCTTCTGGGAGAGACAAGATTGGAGCATTACACAGCTTCTGTTTCAATGTCTGAAAAGCATCTTCTTGTTTCTGCTCCCAGACAAACGGTTCACTTTTCTGAGTTAGTTTAGTGAGAGGCAAAGCTATCTTAGAAAAGTTTGAGATAAACCTTCTGTAATAACCCGCCAATCCCAGAAAAGACCGTATCTCCGTCGGTGTCTTTGGAGCGTCCCAATTCTTTATCGCCTCGATCTTGGCAGGATCAACGTGTATTCCCTCGCTGTTGACAACATGTCCCAGAAATTGAATTTCTCTTAGCCAAAATTCACATTTGGAGAATTTGGCATAGAGTTTCTTTTCCTTTAACAGCTCCAAGATCTTCCTGAGGTGTTGTTCATGCTCCGTCTTGGTCTTGGAATAAATCAGTATGTCATCAATAAAGACAATGACAAACTGATCCAAATACGGCTTGCATACTCGGTTCATGAGATCCATGAAAACCGCTGGTGCATTTGTCAACCCGAAAGGCATTACCATGAATTCGTAATGCCCGTATCTGGTTCGGAAGGCCGTCTTCGGTATGTCTTCGTCTTGATCTCTCAGCTGATGATATCCAGACCGCAGGTCAATCTTTGAGAAGTATTGCGCTCCTTGCAGTTGGTCAAACAGATCATCAATCCTCGGCAATGGATACCGATTCTTAATGGTCAGTTTGTTCAGCTCCCGGTAATCTATGCACATTCTGAACGATCCGTCTTTCTTTTTCACGAACAAGACCAGAGCTCCCCAAGGTGAGTAGCTCGGTCTGATGAAACCCTTGTCAAGTAGCTCCTGTAATTGATTAGACAATTCCTGCATCTATGAAGGTGCTAACCTGTAAGGAGATTTAGCAACTGGGGTTGCTCCAGGAATTAAGTCAATACGAAACTCTACCGGTCGCACAGGTGGCAGACCTGGTAGGTCTTCAGGAAACACTTCAGGATATTCTTTTACTATCGGTACGTCTTGAATCTTTTTCTTATCCTTCTCCTTTTCTACCACATGAGCCAAGAATGCCACGCACCGTTTCTGTAGACACTTACGCGCCTTTATGCAAGAGATGATTTTGACACTTCGTTTTGCTTGATCCCCTTTAACTTCCAATACACGATCACTCGGCAATGGGATTCGAAGCAGCTTTTCAGAACAGATGACTTCCACAAGGCTAGAAGAAAGCCAATCCATTCCCACAATGATGTCGAAACTACCCAACTCCATCGGTATCAAATCGATGGTAAATGTGTGACCATTAAGTGTCAATGGGCAATTCCTATAAACAGTACTAACTGAAATCTGTTTCCCGTTAGCTACTTCTATGATGTAAGGGGAATCTAACTGTTCCTCTATGGAATCTAATTGGCATGCAAAATCGGTAGAGATAAAACTCTGATCCGCACCAGTATCAAATAGAACAGATGCATAAAAGTCATGTAAGAGAAACGTACCAGTGACCATATTTGGGTCCTGGCGTGCAGCTGGTGCTCCGATGGCAAAGGCTCGTCCACGGGGTGCTTGAACTGCTGGTTGTGCCTTCTTCGGGCAGTTCTTCGCAAAGTGGCCTTGTTCGCCACAGTTGAAGCATCCACCATTGTTCTGATTTGCTGATGGAGGAAGAGCCAAAGCAGCATTGTTGACAGCTTGGTTAGGTGTCATCCAGCAGTACTGGACCCAATGGCCCTTTCTTCCACATCCCGTGCAATGCTTGCAGGGAGTGTCAGCAGTGTGGTGATACTGACACTTGGCACACAAAGGAAACGTGCCAGTGTAAGGTTTGCGGTTGGGGTTTTGTGGTGCTGCTGCTATTTGTTGAAGAGGTGTGGCTACCGTGTAATTCTTGATAGTCTTCTGTTTCTTCTTCTGGTGGTGGTGGGGTTTCTTGGAAGACTCAGCCTTGTTCTTGTTAGGTTCAGCCTCCTTCTATAGGACTCCAGAGGCTATCATGAGGTCAGTGAGTTTACCAGACAATCTCACTGCAGATTCAATCGTGGTAGGGTTGACTGAAACAACCATACCCTGAATGCAGGCGGGAAGTCCACCTACATAACGATCAATTATCTTCTCTAAAGTTGGCACCATGTCTGGCACCAAAGCAACCAACTCGTGATAACGAGTAGTGTACCCCATGTGATCAGCCCCCTTCATCACATGGTTGGATAATTCAACCTCCAGTTTCTGCAGCTCATTCTTGGGGCAGAATTCTGTTCTCAGCAGTGTCTTGAAGTCTTCCCATGGCATGCCCATAGCTTCTTCTCTTCCTCGGGCATTGATCTGACCGTTCCACCAGGTCAGAGCCCGTTTGTTGAATGTTCCTGATGAGTAGCGGACCTTGTGGTGTTCAGGGCAGCTGCAGAGATCCAAGGTTGTCTCAATCTTCTCAATCCATTGGATTAATCCAACGGCGCCTTCAGACCCACTGAAACTGGGTGGTTTACATCCTACAAAGGACTTGTAGGAGTAATGAGATGAACCTCCAGTATTTCCACTGGCTTCTCCTGATGTGTTGCCAGTGTTGAGGATTTCATTACGAAGACGAAGGAACATCTCCGGTATGGCTTCTTTCATCTGATTTGTCATCTGGCTACTCAGTAACGTCACCAGGGCGATAGTAGCAGGATCTATAGTCGGCGTTGTGCCTGAACCAGATGCCTGGGTTAGCAGTGGAGGAGGAGGTGGAGGCGGTGGAGGTGGTGAGTCAGCTGGGGATGGTGTTGAGGAGTGTGGAGCTAAACTATGATGTAGCAACGAGGGAGTCTGCCTTCGCGGTGGCATTCTGATCATAATCAAAATAATATTGATTAGTGCAATGATCGAATACAGAAGACAGTATGCAAGAAATTTCCTAAGTCCTATTTTCTCTATATGCAGGGTCCCTTGGTTATAGTCTAGGCCAAACCATTTAAATATGTGACCTATATTTCTCTATAACCATGGCTCTGATACCAATCTGTCACACCCCGAGCCGGCGGGGTAGGATCGGGTTTCCCCGACGGGCGGAAGGTTCCCGGGGCGTGATATCAAGAGTGATAATCAAAGTGATCAGATTGTTTACATTGCACATGATATCTAAATGAGAAACTTGCTAAAATAAAATAGAATTACAAAGTTAAATTACATCAGTTAAGTTTATAATTTAACAATGTAAATCTACTATAACATCATAAATCTTAAATCTTGTATCTGCACAAGATATACAAAATAATAGTGTATGATGTCCAAAAATATGCAGGTCCAACAGCTAGGTCCTCTATCTGTAACCTAGTCCAAAAGAAACAGCTCTTCAGTTGACCTGTTCGTCACCTGAGAAGTCATGCAAAAATAAAGTCAACACATGGTTGGTGAGTTCACATAGTTTTAGTAATTGAAAATGATTTGAAAACCTCCTTTGGTAAAGACCCTAACCTCATTAACACCACATGTAATATCCACATCGGTATGCTTATATATAGGGCATATGTAAGGGACAAGCCCTAGCCAACATCCCACCACATACTAATATGCATATGACACTGCTATTAATGATAATTAAGCATTTTTACCCTTAACACAATCCCATAAGTTCTTCTGTTTGTTGTCCCTGTCATTACAATCATTTGAAATCCATGTTGATTTCTTAAGTTCATCACAAAATATGATCAACCACAGTAATTGTATAAACAGTTATAAATGCTTAATTAAGTAAATAAATAAACATTTAATAAAATCTAAGTCCTATTGATTGGGGCCTTTGGTCATACTCGAGTAGACTAGTCTGTCAATCTAGGTACTTAGTAGTTAGGGAATCTGTAAATATCCTCAAACATACGACCTACAAGTCAAACGGTCTAGCTAGGACTTCTTGAAATGTAGGGTTTATGTTTCGTCTGTTTTGGCGTACGTTATCTCTGATATTTCCCAGGCTTTCCCTTGAAAATGATTTATTGATTCGTCTGATTTTGTTACAAGATGTACTTGATTCGTTGATCATAGAATACTAGATTCGTTGATCAATTGTACTCTTGATTCATTGTTCAACAAACACTGGGTTTGTAAAACATTGAATATAGTCTTTGCAAAGATTGATTCGTTTGATTCGTTGAAATCCCACACTTGTTTCGTCAAAATGTTTCGTAAGATTCGTTGAACTCACCCACTTGATTTGTCAAAAATGTTCCGTTTGATTCATTGAAAACACCCATTTGATTCGTCAAAATGTTTCGTTTGATCCCTTGAACTCACCCACTTGTTTTGTCAAAATGTCTAGTTTGATTCGTTTGAAATGTTTTGATTTGTTGAAATGTTTAGTTTGACTTGATTATTCACTTAATTTATAAGTAAATAAGCTTAATAAAACCTGCATAAAATCTTCCTAGACATGGTCTAGGATAACATTTATATATATGTAGAACATATAAATTTAAAAGCATTTAAATAAACAGTTTAAATAAAAACAGTTTACGCATGCTTCTCAGCCCCGCGTTTTAAAACAAAATGTTAGAAAAGGGGCAATGAACTCACCTGTGTTGCTATGCAATTTGTCTATCACAAAATGCGCGCTCTTGTTTGTAGCTATGTTTTCTTCAGTTCCTGAGTTATTTTATAAGAATTCGAATACAATAAGTACGCGTAGTAGTCGTTGTGCCTAAGGTTGGGTCTTGTTGTGTGTGCAACTAAGTGTCTTAGTAATAAGTGTATCTAGAATCTAGTCTAACTTAGTTACCCTTTTATGATCCCAAATCCCATGTTTAATCATAGAAACTTACTTTTTACAAAATTTGGGCAGAGTTTCCTTTGTTTTTTTTTGTCCAAACCAGACAATAGTATTGTCTATTTTCAACAATTTCCCAATCAATTATAATAAACTAACTTTAAAATCAATCAATGACATTTATAAAATATAATAATGAGCTATAAATTAAAGTCATGTTATTTTATTAAACATAAGATATTTTTATAAAAAATACAAGTTAAACATGTTAGAACTTGAATTAACCAAATTTAGGTCAATTCCAAGTCTCTTGGTAGTTCTTTGTTTTCCCAACTTGATTCTTGTTCTCCCAAGTTTACAACTTAGCTTGGAGTGCACAATTGAACAATCCAAATTAGTCGTATGCATTCGTATGAATTTTCTAAGGGTTAGATGTAAATATTGAGATTTACACCAACACCTTGTGGTATATCCCCCACTAATGCATGTTCCTCAGTTCGTTCTAAGTTTCGAGTGCTCGTATGATCATTTCCTTGTTCTTACAACTAAGTTCAATAGCCCTAAGTACTGAATTTCCTTGTTTAGCCTACACTTTGAGGTTCAACCCAACTTGGGCAGCGAACCTATTGGCATTTGGGCATAGGTTCGGCGAACCTTTAGGGTTCGGCGAACCTTTAGGGTTCGGCGAACCTTTAGGGTTCGGCGAACCTTTTTAGGTTAGGCGAACCTTTAGGGTTCGTTCGACTAAGGTTCGTCAGCTTAGAGGGTTCGTGGCCAGAGGTTCGTTGATTGAGGGTTCGTCTTACTTAGGTTCGTCGATCAAAGGTTCGGTTAATACAGGTTCGTTGCAGGTGGTAACAGGTTCGGCTCAGACTCAACAGGTTCGGTGCAGGTTCGTTGCAGGTCAACAGGTTCGTTTCCCAGTAGAAAGGTTCGGCGAACCTGCAATAGGTTCGTCTGATCGCATTTGGTTCGCGAACCTGCACTTTCTTCTTCCTTTTTCGATCCAAATATGTTACAAATCAATTCCTACCACTTCCTAGTCGTTCATAATTGTTTATCTATGTGTTTCTAAGTGTTCAATGTGATTAAATTCACAAAAATCCACAAGGGTTCGTGATAACCACTAAACCGAACTAAAAATGAAGATTTACCTCAAATTCGATGGTGAAAATCTGTGATTTCTTGTACTTTCGTAATCTACGTGTTGAGATGAACGTCTTGACACCAACTATGCTCGAATCCGGCTTGAAATGAGCTTCCAATTATAGAGAGAAGTTGAAATTCTAGAGACAGAGACGACTTAGAGAGAGAGAGGGAGGTTGGTGAAGTGAGTTATGGCATTCACTTGCCATAATAAATGCTTCACCATACCCGGTTGATCGGTCTCGGTCGGTTTCGCGTAAAATGCCATTTCGCGTGATTTTCGCGACGGAACGATACAATTTTAAAAATAGAATTTATTTAATTATTCCTAGTTGTGATTCCTAATAAATTAACTAATATCTTCTATTTATTTAAAATTTACAATATTAATTAACTGTTTAAATCGAAATGTACGGTCGTCGCGCGCATTCGTTCGGATCGTCACCCGTACGAACACGGCGATAACTATACGTTTCAATCTTGTTTTCTAATTATAAAATATCATTCAGAACGTTAAACTTTCAGATATATTCGTACAGATCGTCACCTATACGAATAACCCGTCGATTTAGCATTCACATAACAATATTCGTGTGTTTTGTTCTTTAAAGTCTCGTATACGTTTATACATAATAAATCCTAAACAAATAATCACATGATGGTTCTATATTGTCAATTATTTATCTGACTCAAGAACCATTGTTTTGAACTGTGTTTCTGTTAAATGTTTCTGAATTTGTTCTATGACACACAAACTGATAATGACAACTTATATGAATATGAAATGTACTGAAATGTATATGATTTGTACCTGTTTACTGTTCATGCTACTGTTTAAGATCACTGTTCCGGTGACGGTTCCGGCACTGACGTTACATAGTAATAAATTATAAACAATTAAATAAAGTTTTAGAATGGATAAGATATCATATATCAAACAAAAGAGATTTATTAAAAAAGATATATGACACTAGAATATTTTCAAAATTTGATATGAAATCCGGATTTTAGCAAATACAAATTGCTGAAAAAGACAAAAATAAAACTAGCTTTAATGTTCCATTTGGACATTTTGAATGGAATGTAATGTCCTTTGGTCTAAAAAATGCTCCATCAGAATTTCAAAATAATGTGAATGATATTATTATTATTATTATTCCTATAGGAAACTTTGCAATAGTATATATTGATGATGTTTTAATATTTTCCTATTCTTTATAACAACGTTTTAAACATTTGAATATATTTTATGATATAATTCATAAAAATGGATTCGTAATTTCTCATACTAAAATGAATTTATTTAAAACTGAAATAAGATTTTTAGGACATAATATTAATCAAGGAACTATTATACTAATTAACAGAAGTTTAGAATTTTCTAATAAATTTCCAGATGAGATAAAAGATAAAAAGCAACTACAAAGATTTTTAGAATGTCTTAACTATATACATGACTTTTTCAAAGACTTGGGAATAATATGTAAACCATTATATGATAGATTAAAGAAAAATCCTGAACCTTGGTCACAAGAACAAACTAAAATAGTACAACATATTAAAAGTAAAATAAAAAAACTACCATGCTTAAATATTTCACATCCTAATGCTAAATTAATAGTCGAAACAGATGCTAGTGATTTAGGATTCGGTGGAATTTTAAAACAATTATTAAATAATAACACAGAACAATTAGTTAGATATTACTCTAGATCATGGAATGATATAGAAAAGAATTATTCTACTAAAAAAAGGAAATTTTGAGCATTGTTTTATGCATTAAAAAATTTGAAGATGATTTATATATGAAACACTTTTTATTAAGAATTGATTGTTTATCTGCTAAGCATATTTTAGAAAAAGATATAAAAAATTTAATTTCTAAACGAATTTTTGCAAGATGGCAAGCATTAATAAGCAATTTTGATTTTCAATTAAGAGAATTTTATTAAGGTGAAAACAATTCTTTACCAGATTTTTTATTAAGAGAATTTTTACAGGAAACATGAGCTCAAACTCCAAGAAAAATATTGTACGATTATCAAGAACAATGCCATTATCAAGTTCTTCTCAGCCATCTTTGCCAATTATCAATAGATTTGCTCCGTTATCTCTAGCTCCTAAACTTAGACCTTTATATTCTTCTATTGTTCAAAACAAAACTCCTTCTACATCTATAATCCGTCCCAATGTACCAAAACTTATTAATATAACTCCCTCTTCTTCCACTCAAAAACCCGAATCGATTCCTTATTCTGTCAACCCTCATTATAAAGTAATAAAAATTTTAGAACCATTAGACATAGAGAAAATTACACAAAACTATTTGAGTCTTATTGATTACTTGTATCCTAGAAATTGTCATTTCTATACCAGTGACCAAAAGAGTAGAGAGTATTATCAATCTATTCTTGTAGACACGAGATCTATTGATATTCAACATATTGTGAATTCAAAAGACCCGTCAAAAATTGACTACTTTAAGGTAAAAATTACAAGAGTCTTATCTTCAAAAGACTCTTTCTAATTTTCATTCATACCCTCAATACAATTATTATGATTATCAAGAAGCACGGGAAAAAACCTTTTTATTAAGAAATTTTAACCATTCATGGTTCTTTTATTTCGATGATCAATTTTCTAATTGTTGTCCACGATGGTTTACAAAATGGTTCAAATATGTGAAAATTATTCCAAAGGCATTCCAAAAGAGATATCCACGGCCTTTGCTAAATTTACAGACTATTTTAAGCATGAAGGAACCCCTATTTTTTAATATACTTTACAATTTATGAGTGTATTCATAATCCCATGGATTTCATCATGGACGTATCATTATCAAGAAGAAAAACCTGCATAATTATCTCCTCCATTATTATTAAGGCATTATAGAAGTAAATGGTGGATAAAATTTTCTATCACCAAAGCCGACTTAAAAGCAGTCCAAGAATATTATAAGGCCATTACAACTTAAGAAAATTTTATAAAGAATTATGTTTCCTCCTATACTCAAGAATTGGAAGACCAAGACTATATAGTAAGACTACAAATTTGTTCAACTCCTGAAGAAATGCAACGCATAATAAGTGAAATCATACATTCTCCATCTCCTTCCAAAAGATCTACTATGGAAGACACTGATATTTTTCAAGATTTTCAAGATCCCTTTTATGATGTAGAAATATAAAAGTTACTATAAATTAATGTAATTTTCATTTTCAAAATGTAAAAAAAAAATTATGTTCATTCATGCAGAGGTTGGATAATGTTTATAATTTCTCATAATGCTCCATAATCATAATGGAGATAAAATAATGTTTGTAAACATTTTCTATATTTATACTCTGATTTTACATGTTTATAATATGTGCTCATCATATATATTCAATAATAAAACATTCTGCATTCATGTTAAATCTTCATGCTCTTCGATCCATGAATTATATATATACATATACATACATACATACATATATATATATAGGAAAGTGTTCAAATGATAACCCATGGATAGAGCAATAACCTATTAACTCAAATTTAATGACTAATTAAAAAGTTAAGTGTATAGGATTGTGTCATGTGTCATCTTTCATATTTAAATATAAAAGGGTATCTTAGTCATTTGCACCATATTAAAAAGCTGGAATTAATTTGGTGGTGCCATGTGTTGTGACAATAGCATTTGAGAATTACGTCATCAATGACGAGAGCACATTTGGTCGTGCTTGAAATTTACAATGATTTAGCTATTGTAATTATTACAGGTTGATAGTATGCGAGAAATGGTGAACATAGGCGAATACCGTGAGCGAAACGGAGTTCCGGATTTTCCGGAATCGCAAAAACGAAGAAAATTACAAAAATGTCAAAGTCAAACGCTAGGCGGTACGCGCGGGTCAAGAAAAATATCTGGGATTCTCGTCTCGCGTGCTATGCCTCGGCCCAAGCGGCCACGCGAACAAAACTCAAGTTTCATCATCAAAACTGAATCTTAAGACCCTCAGATCGTATATTTGAAGCTAGGGAACGTACCTGCAAGTCCTGATCGTTGTTCTACACTCAGAAATCCGTCAAATTAGGTAACGGTTTGTTTTAAGCTTCTAGTTTGATAATGGTTGATTAGATCTTGTTTTTGAACATAATGATATAGTTAGGGTTGTTGATTATTGCCTAGATGATGGCAAGGATTGATTATAAACGAAGAACTTGATGTTTTAACGGGTAAATCCTTGTTTTGATATGTTGTAATGCCCGGTTTTCATGAAATCATAACTATGATTATAATGGTTTAAACCATTTGATTGTGACAATGTAAGTGATTAGTTTGATTAATCTTTGAAATGCAAGATTAAATCCAACTTTTTAACCTAACCACAATCATTAACATACTCATTGGAATGATTCTCTGATGTTTATGATAACAGTCAGATAAGTATGTTAAACATGGTTATTAAACCTATTCTAATGTCACATTGTGATATTTCATGATATTTGGGTAATCAATAACAAGGATTGGTCATTTCTAAGCCATAAATTCATCTAGAAACTGTTTTAGCATCATAATCGACAACATTAACTATTTGGTTAATTTGAGATTATTCTGATTAATCAAACGTGTCATCAACTTTATATTAGGAACCTGAATCAGTATAGGTTCCTACATTATCATACATTGTATGATATGACGCTAAAATAATTAATTAAAAACCTAATATCGGTTTAATGACTTTCAGGGCAGTGTTTCCGACATTAAACGTTCAGGAAGATCTAATCAGTAAGTTAAAACATAAATAACTCATTTAACCTAAACAAATGCAGCATTTAGCTACCATTACTATTCTGCGTGTGATTTCACCACTCTCCTTACTTCAGGTGAGTTTCGTACAACCCCTATTCTTTTTAATGTTCTATAAACACCGGGGTATTACTGTGGAACTATTCTTGATCATATGATATGTATCACTGTTATCTATGTGATTACATGTGATTTGTTGAGAACTTGTGGATTTCATGGGATTTTGCCTGTAAAACATAACTTTATTACAGAACTTAAAAGTCCTCACTCGTTGAACTGTATCTAGTGAACCCATGTGGGGCCGAACAGAAAACAATGATAGTACTATCGGCTGACAACCCATTTTCTTGGAGCTTGCAACTCCCCTTGGTGTAAATGGTTGTTATCTGTTTTCAGAACTTCTTAATGTAGTGATAGACATTAAGACAATGAGGCACTAAGATATTTACCGATGGGTAGTATCTTTATAGAACGAGAACGGAGTAGTCCGAAAGGAACTAGATACGGTTCCCATGGTTATCTCGAACTGAACATTTTGAGAACCTACATATCATATCATATTGTTGAACTTGAACTTTACGATCTCACCAGCTTTGTTCTGATCTTTTAAACTTAAACATTTTGCAGGAAGATAGTGACCAACGGTGAGGATGCACTTCAGGCTCTTGTAATAAAATAAATCAGATTGTGTAATAAACATAGTTGATATACTGTAATGTTGAATGTAATGACAAACCTTGTAATGTATTTATTTTAAGTTAATGTTTGTGTTGTGATACCGGATCAAGTAAGTCACCCCTCATCTCTGACACATAACCACTATGCTTCCGCAACCTTATCAGAATGACGAATGACATCATATGAGGAAACGAGAGGTGGGGGTGTGACAGAGTGGTATCAGAGCCACAAATTATAGAATTTAGGTGGATTTAGAGACATAGACTATAACCATAGGCTCGTATAGTGACACAGAGAGCACCGAACATAACTAATGAATATAACTTGTTTTGAATTAAGACAGGATAATCAGGTGGTACGAATTCCAGTTATGAGTGGCCAGCATAACTGAAATTTGCAACACGTGTGCATTCTAGTGAATTTCAATGCAAGCAGAACAATAATAACTATAAGGACGATTAGCTGTTTTGAGATAGGAAGATATGCCATATCATGTTTATGTTGAATATTATTATTCAATAGTTATTTCATGATACTGATCTGAAAACTTTGTATATACAGCGATGGCCAATCCGGGAGAACGATATATCTACCAGCGATTTCCCTATGTTATTCTAGACGATACTCCTAGTTCGAGTTCTGGGTCAGATTTGGACCCATCAGAGTCTTCATCTAGAGCATCCCAAGCAGTAGTGCCTTATACACCATCACCGGTACCAGTTACACCACCACCACCAGCACCATCATGATCACACGGACATTCTCAGCCGCATGCTGAGAATGCCTCAGCCGGTAGACGATAGAGTTCGTCATCGCAGAGAGTCCCAGTTTGGGATGGTTTGAGACGGTGCAGGGTCAGGCCCGCAAGACCACTGGACTGCCTCCTAGTCACCAGATGGAACCGAGAGACGAGCCTCTGGTGATACACGAGGTGGGAGAATCCTCCCACCAGGTCGATATTAGAGCCCAGTTATTGCAGGTTTCTAAGGACCTACAAGGTGCGCGGTAGGAGTTGCAGCAGCAGCGAGCCACCAAAGAGGATACCCGTACCAAGGTACTGGATATCCTTACCTCCCATCTGACCCTTATGGATCAGGTGAGCACATTGGATACGGATACACGGGCTTGGAGATTACTGTAGAGGATCGTGTGCGGAGGACATGGAGGCATATGGTCATTGTTGCGTTCTGACAACAGATTGATGTGCTGAGGGTGGGGATAGTTAGAGTGAGGGAGTTTATGGACTGGTTTGGGATGGTGAGTTTTGAGACCAGGATGATAGTGTTGGTTGTAGTTATGGAAACCGTAGCTATGATATTTTCATGCTTATCATATTTCTTACGATAAGTATGTTAAGGAGGCGGTTCTTTTGGGATATCCATTGTGAATATCATTGATTATAGACGGATACGTTGAAGGTACGTAGTGTGGTTTGGGGATGTTTGGGTGTGAAATAGAATATCAGTTGCTAGTTAGTGGTAGTATGAGTTTTCTGGCAGTCCTTGTATCGAAAACTTCATGGTTGTACAAAACTTATATCGCAGTAATAAAATGGTTGTTTTTGTATATTTGTTTTGTGTGTGAATGTATGAACTATATATTAATAAAGAACTGTATGAGAACATTTATGTGTGAGAACATATCTATTGCTGGTGTGGCAATGTATCAAAGAACTGTATGAGAACATTTCTGTGCAAGAACATATCTATTGTTGATGTGGCAGCGTATCAAAGAACTATATGCGAACATTTTTGTGTGAGAACTTATCAGTGTCTTGTATGTTAATATATCAAAAACATGTGAATGACATATCTATATTACAATGTTGTGACCTGTGTAACACTCTAACATGTTTTTGAAATAACAGGACTAAGTATAACAACAAACATTTGTATGATTACTGTGTACTGAGAACATATTTGGATCTTTGCAATGTAGTTATACTATATATATATTTTATATATATAATCACATTTCAACATAAATTTTTAAAGTACGACTGAATATGGTTGAACTAATGTGATCAACCAGGTTATATCTTTAATGTTCTTGAAATGACCTGAGTTTGTCTGCATGTGAGCAAAATAATGGCTCCTAAAAGAGGTCTACCAGCTAAGAAAGCTGCCAAGAATGTTATCAAACCTGAGCAGAATCAAGTTCCACCTGTGAACGTAGAATCAAATCCGGATCCACATGTCAATCCGGAAATGAACATGGTTCCACCTGTGAACCCTGAAGTGAACACGGTTCCACAGGTGCAAGTGGATCTGAACTAAACGAAGCAACGATAACACGAATTGTGAGAGCACAACTATCTGCTTGTGGTGTTTTGACACAACACCAATCACATATCACCGTGGGTTCTGGTGGGGACCACGATCATACATCCACAATGAAAACAACTGTTCCTCATCCACCACAGCAAGGATGTACTTACAAGTACTTTGCTTCTTGCAACCCTCCTACTTTCACGGGTAAAGAAGGAGCGGCTTGACTCTTGAAATGGATCGAGGAAATGGAAACAAAACTCAAAATCAGCCAGTTTCTGGCGAAGCATAAGGTGTATTATGCTGCTTGTTCTCTGAAAGACTCTGCTCTAACATGGTGGAATACCCAGGCTAAAACTTTGGGCTCATCTACAGTCGACTCGATGGGCTGGAACGATTTCAAATCTCTGATTATGTCAGAGTACTGCCCAATCGTTGAAATTCAAAAGCTCCAGGAGGAATTCTGGAATCACTCGAAGGTCGGTGCTGATTGTTTAGCTTATACTGATCGTTTTCATGAACTCACCTGCTTACTTCCCAATATGTTTCCTACAGAAGCAGCTTTGATTGAGAAGTATATCAAAGGGCTGGTTCCTTAGATTCGGGGAATGGTGATTGCAGCTGAACCTTCCACTCTCAAACGTATAATCTTGTTAACCATTAAGCTTACCGATGAGGCAGTAAGGAGTGGTACTTAATCATAAAAACTCTGACGACGGCGGGCCGTAGTGATGCCGGTACCTCGAATGTTTCAAAAGATACCAAACGAAAGTGGTTTGGTAAAACCAAAACGAAAACTCCGGTTGAGACCAGTCAGAACAAACCAACGGTGAAGAGTTGTGGTGCAACTGTTCTCGAGAGGAAAGCTTACACTGGGCAAGTGCCCAAATGCAACAAGAGTCCATACCATCACACAGGACCATGTCCTGTTTGTTTGAACTGTAATCGAGTATGAAACTACGCTAGATATTGTAACTAACCTGTTCAACCACTAAACCAAGTACCATGACAAATCACTCAAACAAATCGGTCATGCTTCAAGTGTGGAAGCCCTGACCATTTCATGAGAAATTATTCGAACAAAAATAACATCAATACGGGAAATGAAGCTAGGGGAGAGATTTTCCGATTTATGCGACTGAGGCAAGGCATGATGCGAACATTGTCACTGGTACGTTGAACATTGTCACTGGTACGTTTCTTCTTAATAACCTATACGGATCAGTTTTGTTTGATACAAGGGCAGATAAGAGTTTTATCTCTCCGGAATTTGCATCATTACTCTCATTGCCTACGGTAGATCTAGAAACTCCTTATGCTATTGAACTTGCTAATGGCAAGTTAATCAAAACTAACAGTGTCATTCAAGGGTGTTTTTTGAATCTGAATGATCACCTTTTTAATATCAATTTACTTCCTATTGAGCTTTGGGAGCTTTTATGTCGTTTTCGGTATGGACTGGCTTTCTGATAACCAAGCGAAAGTTGTATGTCAAAACAAGGTGATCCACATTCCATTACTTAACAGTAATACACCGATAGTTCAAGGAAAACGAGCCGGTAGGAAACTTGGTATCATTTCTTGTATGCAAACTCAGAAATGCTTACGAAAAGGTTGTCAGACCTTTCTGGCACATGTAATTGAGAACTGTTCTTCACAAAAACGTATCGAAGATATTCCGGTAGTCAAGAATTTTCCTGAAGTTTTTCCTAAGGATATATCAGGATTACCCCAGTGAGACAAGTGGAATTTCGAATTGACTTAATTCCAGGTGCAGCATCTGTAGCTAAAGCTCCTTATCGTTTAGCACCGTCGGAAATGCAAGAGCTTTCATGTCAACTGTAGGAACTGTTTGACAAAGGTTTTATTAGACCTAGTTTCTCACCCTAGGGAGCACCAATTCTTTTGTGAAAAAGAAAGATGGTTCATTCAGGATGTGTATTGACTACTGGGAACTCAATAAACTGACAATCAAAAACCGTTATCTATTGCCATGAATAAATGATCTGTTTGATCAACTACAAGGCGCTACTTATTTTTCGAAAATCGATTTAAGATCCGGATATCATCATTTACGAATTCATGATGATGATGTTCCTAAAACTGATTTCAGAACTCGATACAGACATTACGAATTTTTAGTAATGTTGTTTGGATTAACAAATGCACCTGCAGTTTTCATGGATATGATGAATCGAGTTTGTAGGCCTTATTTGGAAAAGTTTGTGATTGTGTTTATTGATGATATTCTCATTTATTCTTGAAACCAACAAGAACATGCTCAACACTTGAAACTGATCTTAGAACTATTGGCATGTGAAAAACTATATGCCAAGTTCTCAAAGTGTGAATTTTGGTTACAAGAAGTTCAATTTTTTGGGCATGTAGTGAATGAGAACAACATTGAAGTGGATCCCAGTAAGATCGAAGCTGTGAAACAATGGGAGACACCACGAACCCCAACCGAAATACGTCAATTCTTAGGACTGGCATGTTATTATCGCCAATTTATTAAGAACTTTTCAAAGATAGCCTTGCCACTGACCACATTGACACTGAAAAATCAAACATTTATATGGGATTCCCAATAGGAGGAGGCATTCCAACTGTTGAAACACAAACTCTGCAATGTACCTATCTTGGCATTACCGGAAGGTATGGATAATTTCACAGTGTCCTGTGATGCTTCTTGTCAAGGTCTTGGGTGTGTGTTAATGCAGAAAGATAAGGTAATTGCTTACGCTTCTCAACAACTGAAAGTACATGAGAAGAACTATATCACTCATGATCTAGAATTTGGTGCAGTGGTGTTTACACTCAAGATTTTAAGACAATATCTATATGGAACCAAGTGTATTGTATACACCGATCACAAAAGTCTTCAACACATTCTAGATCAGAAAATGTTAAACATGCGACAAAGGTGATAGGTAGAATTTTTAAACGATTATGATTGTGATATTCGTTATCACCCAGGAAAAGAAAATTTCGTAGCCGATGCCTTGAGTCGCAAGGAATGAGTCAAACCTTTATGTGTGAAAGCGTTAGGGATGATTATTCAAACCAGTCTAATTCCTCAAATTAGAGAAACTCAGCAACAAGCTCTACAAGCAACGAACTACGCTACTGAGGAACTAAGAGGATTAGACAAACAACCAGAAACCAAAGCTGATGGAGTACTCTATTTCAAAAGCCGAATTTGGGTTCCTTTATTCGATAACTCTAGAACAATCATCTTGGATGAGGAGCACAAGTCCAGGTATTCTATTCATCTAGGTGCTGATAAAATGTATAAAGATCTTAGAGAATTTTACCGGTGGCTTGGAATGAAGAAACACATAGCTGAATACGTGGACCGATTCTCAAAGTTTAAAGCTGAACATCAACGACCTTCTGGGTTATTGCAACAACCTGAGATTCCCATGTGGAAATGGGATCAGATCTATATGGATTTTGTTACTAAATTACACAGACTATCACATAATCATGACTCTATATGGGTTATCGTTCATCGCCATACTAAATCTGCACATTTCTTACCCATCTGAGAAGATTATTCTATGGATAGACTCGCTAAATGTAACCTTTGGATTTTCGGGAATTAATCCGAGATTGGTAATTATTCCAAATATGCAACAAACGAAAGTTTATGTAGTTCCCTAGTTGATAAACAAACACAAATATAGCAAATGCATATATATAGGTGTGTGTGTGTGTAAAAATATGTTATATAGAAAATTTAACAAGAAACATTTAATGAAAATTTAGTATAATAAAACGTTATAAGTAAAAAAAAATCATCAAAATAATTATAATAATAACAACCTCAATAATAATAGATATAAACATTTTTATAAATCTCTACATAAAATGTTGAAATATGTAAACATTGCAGATAGATACTCATTATGACTTTAAATAAATATATATAACTTCAAAAACATTTTCAGAAATCTTGATATAAACTTAGAATGGCTAGAATTGCCAAACAGAAAACTAAAGCCATTTACAAAAAACACAAGGGCTGAATGTGTCATTTCCTCATTCTTCTTTCTTCTTCACCTGGCTACCACCTCATAGCCGCCCACCAACAATTTGAGACCCGCTTAACTCAAGCCCATATTCACGTGGTTTATAGCTTAATTGGAACCGAATTTTTGGCAAGTCTTTGACAATGATATTGATTCCAATCACAATTAAAGCCTCTTAACATTCTATAAACGCGTCGATCTTGTTCCAAAAATACGAACCAAATCTCAAAATTCAAAATCAATGTTAAGAAGTATAAAAACCAAATTGCTTGCACATTAAAGTTCTTGTGATCATTCCTAAGCTTTCTGTGCGATTTAAACACGATCACAGGGCTCCATTTTTCGCTAACTAGATCTACAATAGCATCCATTCGTGCGGCTCGGGTCCTCGCTCAAAGTCACTAATCCACAACAATTTGTAAGCATTGTATATACTAAACGAATCGTCTTTCAATACCAAATAAAAACCCTGTGAGTATTTCAACAAATTGATTATTTAATCGTTCGAATTTGAACGAGATTAAACTAGGGTTCATACGTTGGTTTGGGCTTATATGATTTATATATTTCTGAACGAATTCCACGTAATCAGATTGGCATTGGGTTCGTGCAATTGAGCTCACCCAGTCAGAGACTCGGGTTCGAACCCGCATGGCTCTCTCTCATAATCGGTTTTATCCATTTTTCAAGCTTTTATCATTCTATTTTTTTTATATAAAAATTCCATACATCATAAAATAAAATTCCCTATATTATGAGAAAATTTATATATTTCCAGAAAACATTTCGGCTCACTTTTATTGCAAAATGTTAGGTTACAACAAAACCAAATTAAAAAAAAAAAAAAGAATTAATCTATTTTTGGAGGATTCAATTTAAAATAAATAAATACAGGTTATTACCTGTTATTTTTAAAATCCAAGCATTGTGTTGTAATTTATTCAATAAAAACGAGAATCAATTTAATTATACAAAATTCAGCAAAAGAATGTTTTAATATTTAAAAGAAAAGAAAATACATCTTATCTAAATTAATCCTTATTATTTTAATAAATCTTTCAAGTTTGGTTTAAGTAATCAATATTTTTAATCAAAGTTTAATATAGAACATGGAATAGTTATGCGTAATTATTTTGAATAATTATGTAATTATTCTAAAATACATGTTTTAAACCTTTATTGATATTTTATTTAAATTACTGATCACATAAAATATTAATAATAAATATAATTTACACATAAATATTATTCTAAACTTTTAAAACAATAACAAATGTAATAAAGTAAATAGAGTAACCGATATTGTATCATATTGGTTAGACAAAAAGTGTGAGAATATTTATTTAAAAAAAAACAATAAATGAATATTCTCAAGTTGCTGTTCAATTAAGACAAACATTATTGATATTAGACATGTTTGGAATTTCATAGAAGCCATATATGTAAGAAACAATGTTTAAACTTAGATACTAAGACTTTACCATTCACAAACAATAGGGTGAAGTGTGCTAGCTTCATTTCCTCAACTCAAAGACATACATGGACAAACTAGGCAAAACAAGTGAGTTAATTCTTACTCCCTTTTGCTTTTGTAAACTTTTTGGGATGTTACATATGTCATATACACAAACATGTTCTTAGAGTCAAAACATATACTTGATGCAAATCTTTAAGCTTAGTAGACATGATTTAGAGGCTATGTGAACTTATGTGCTAATTGCTATGTGGGATTTAGGTTAGAAGACGTTTCATACAAAAACAAAACAGTATCTAGTAGCCTAAGAATGTAGCGACGTTCTTCGCATTGACTTATGTCTTGTGTGAAAAAGGTGAAAAATACACATACATAAACATTATGATTTACAATGTTTAAGTTAGGACCTAGCTAGTCTTGATTTAAACTTTGTAAGATCATTTATTTGGATTCTTGCTTTGTGTTACTTGCAAATTTACATATGCTTTAGATCTAGTCTATTTAGTTTAATAGTTTTGCATCCTTTTAAGTATTATATTAAATTATAGAATTGCTCACCAACTATGCAAATAGTTGACCTTTATTTTACATATGTAATAGGATAAGGTGAAGGCTTATAATGAAGACATGGATTAGATTTAGATGACCTTGTTAAATTAAAATAATGTTTAGTTATTTCACTTGTAATTTGATTTCGAAATCTTGTATTGTTTGGATGCTATTGAATGAATTGTTTGAATCATTTAACATGGATGTTTAAATAATAAAATTTAACATAGCACCATGAGCTTTTGATCATTCACAATCGTGCCCCGACGCATTCCGCCGTCGGTCGGGGTGTGACACTAAACTCTATGTTAATGAGATTGTATCTCGACATGGAGTACCAATCTCTATCATTTCAGACAGAGATAGTCGATTTATGTCACGATTTTGGCAAACTCTTCAGAATGCTCTGGGCACACAAATCAACATGAGCACAGCTTATCTTCCGCAAACGGACGGACAAACCGTACTAGTATTCATCTTCCACTTGTTGAATTTTGGAGGTAGCTGGGGTATTCATCTTCCATTTGTTGAATTTTGGAGGTAGCTGGGGTATTCATCTTCCATTTGTTGAATTTTCATACAATTACATCTACCATACTAGTATTCAATGCGCTCCATTCGAAACACTTTATGGACGCAAGTGTAGATCACCTATCTGTTGGTCAGAAGTAAGTGAAAGTCAGATCATAGGCCCGGAATTCATTCAAGAAACAACTGATAAGATCTCACTCATTCAAGAACGAATTAAAGCTGCTCGCAATTGTCAAAAGAGCTATGCAGCGTCGTAGACCTTTAGAATTCCAAATAGGTGATCGAGTAATGCTGAAAGTTTCACCTTGGAAGGGCATTTTCAGATTTGGAAAGCGAGGTAAACTCTCACCAAGATTTGTAGGACCATTCAAAATTCTTGAACGAATTAGATCAGTAGCCTACATACTTGAGTTACCTCCTGAACTCAATAACATTCATGATGTTTGTCATATATCAAATCTGAAGAAATGCTTAACTGATGAATCATTAATTGTACCTCTTGAAGAGATCTAAATTGATGAAAAACTTTAGTTCAGGGAAAAACCAGTAGAAGTGATGGATCGAGAGGTTAAAGTATTAAAACGTAGTCGCATACCAATTGTTAAAGTTCGATGAAACTCACAACGTGGACCTGAATATACATGGGAACGTGAAGATTGAATGAAAGTAAAATACCCACACCTGTTCTCAAGAATGATTGTCAACAGGTAAGTCTTCAATAAATTTCGGGACGAAATTTTCTAACAGGAGGAGACTGTGACAATTGCATTTGAGAATTACGTCATCAATAACGAGAGCACATTTGGTTGTGCTTGAAACCCACGTTGATTTAGCTATTGTAATTATTACATGTTAAAAGTATGCGAGAAATGGTGAACATAGGCGAAAACCGTGAGCGAAACGGAGTTCCACATTGTCCGGAATTGCAAAACGAAGAAAAAAATTACAAAAATGTCAAAG
Organism: Mikania micrantha; assembly: GCA_009363875.1. Taxonomy (NCBI): domain Eukaryota; kingdom Viridiplantae; phylum Streptophyta; class Magnoliopsida; order Asterales; family Asteraceae; genus Mikania; species Mikania micrantha. Next base: position 6,923,017 of record CM018686.1, read on the forward strand.
TCAAAGGGTCTAGGCGGTATGCCTAGCGCCAGTTGCTCTCGCTAGGCGGTACACGCGGGTCAAGAAAAATATCTGGGATTCTCGTCTCACGCGCTACGCCTCGGACCAAGCGGCCACACGGGGCGGTACGCCTGGCGTGAGTCGGTTTGGCAGATTAGTTCAAAAGATCAGATTGCATGGGAGAAAAGGGTATTTCATCTTCTTCTTGAATTCTCTTCACATTGTGATATTTCATGATATTTGGGTAATCAATAACAAGGATTGGTCATTCCTAAGGCATAAATTCATCTAGAAATTGTTTTAGCATCATAATCGACAACATTAACTATTTGGTTAATTTGAGGTTATTGTGATTAATCGAACGTGTCATCAACTTTTTATTAGGAACCTAAATCAGTATAGGTTCCTACATTATCATACATTGTATGATATGACGCTAAAATAATTAATTAAAAACCTAATATCGGTTTGATGACTTTCAAGGCAATGTCTCTGACATTGAACGTTCAGGAAGATCTAATCAGTAAGTTAAAACATAAATAACTCATTTAACCTAAACAAATGCAGAATTTAGCTACCATTACTATTCTGTGTGTGATTTCACCACTCTCCTGACTTCAGATGAGTTTCGTACAACCCCTTTCTTTTTAATGTTTTATAAACACCGGGGTATTACTGTGGAACTTTTCTTGATCATATGATATGTATCACTGTTATCTATGTGATTACATGTGATTTGTTGAGAACTTGTGGATTTCATGGGATTTTTCCTGTAAAACATAACTTTATCACAGAACTTAAAAGTCCTCATTCGTTGAACTGTATCTAGTGAACCCATGTGGGGCCGAACAGAAAACAATGAAAGTACTATCGGCTGACAACCTATTTTCTGGGAGCTTGCAACTCCCCTTGGTGTAAATGATTGTTATCTGTTTTCAGAACTTCTTAATGTAGTGATAGACATTAAGACAATGAGGCACTAAGATATTTACCGACGGGTAGTATCTTTATAGAACGAGAGCAGAGTAGTCTCAAAGGAACTAGATACGGGTCCCATGATTATCTCGAATTGAACATTTTTAGAACTTACATATCATATCATATTGTTGAACTTGAACTTTACGATCTTACCAGCTTTGTGCTAATCTTTCAAACTCAAACATTTTGCAGGAAGACAGTGACCAACGGTGAGGATGCACTTCAGGCTCTTGTAATAAAATAAATCAGATTGTGTAATAAACTTAGTTTATATACTGTAATGTTGAATGTATTGACAAACCTTGTAATGTATTTATTTTAAGTTAATCTGTGTGTTGTGATACCGGATCAAGTAAGTCACCCCTCATCTCTGAGATATCACCACTATGCTTCCGCAACATTATCCGAATGACGAATGACATCATCTCATGTGACGAGAGGTGGGGGTGTGACATGTGCTACCTTCTAATATATTATAATATATCTACTTTTTTATTTAAAGTTTACCCCCTCTTTTTTTATACATCTATAACTTTTTTATCCTATAATATTCTTTTATAAAAATTTCACCATTTTACTTGTCTTATTTTTCTCTTTAATTCCATTATAGACTTGACTAGGTTTTTTTTTTATTTTTTTCGGATGTTCGTATTTACACCAATGTAACGAGTTGTAACGAATTTGGGTTTACATTGTTGTAGACTAAATATGGGTTACGTTTAGGAGTGTGAACGAGCTAAGCCGATCCCAAGCTCGTTAGTTCCGTTATATTCTTAACTAGATTTTTTTTATTTTTTTGGGATGTTTGTATTTACATCAATGTAACAAGTATAAACATAATACATTGTTTGTAATGAGTTGTAACGATTTTTGGTTTATGTTGTAAATTAAAAATGAACTACGTTTATGATGTAAAACGAGCCGAGTTGATCCCAAGCTCTTTAAGGTTTGAGCTAGGCTCGTTTAGACGAAATAAATGATATAAAGTGAGCCTAACGTATTTGTTACATCACTTTAAGTAAATAATTGATACAATGTAACCATATTTAATAACAACAATGTAACCATATTTGTTAAATCACTGTAAATAAAGAAATGATAGAACATAACTAGGGGTGTTAACGAGCTATTTTTTTCTAAACGAGCCGAGCTCAAGCCTTAACGAGCTCGGGATTAGATCGACTCGTTTACACCCTAAACGTAACCCATATTTTATTTACGAAAATGTAAACCAAAATTTGTTACAAATAATGTGTAATGTTAATATTTGTTACATTGCTGTAAATACAAACATCTGAAAAAAATTAAAAAAGCATAGTCAAGACTATAACGGAATTAAAGAGAAAATAAAACGAGTAAAATGGTGCAATTTTTATAAAAAAATATTATAAGATAAAAAAGTTATGGATGTATAAAAAAGAGAGTTTATACTTTAAATAAAAAAATACATATATTATAATATATTAGAAGGTGACACATGACACCACTAAATTAATTCCAACTTTTTAATATGATGCAAATGACTAAAATACCCTTCTGCATTAAAATATGAATAATGACACATGGCACAATCCTATACACTCTACTTTTTGATTAGCAATTAGATTTGAGTTAATGGGTTATTGCTCTATCCATTAGTTTTTATTTGTTCACAATCATATATATATATATATATATATATATATATATATATATATATATATATATATATAGGGAATGGTTCATAAGAAAACAATCATTTTGAATAAAACTGAGAAAACTAATCACAATCGTTTACAATTATTATTTTTTCATTTTTTCTTTTTATTTACTTTTATTATAAGATAAAAAATGTAAAAAATTAAAAAAATATGTATTTTAAGTTATTACATATATGTAACTTGTATGTAACACATACTAGATACATGCATGTAAATTTATAAATTACATACGAAGTTTTTTTGAGTTACATGTACGTAACCTCGTGATTTACGTATGTTTTTTTCAAAAAACTTTTTTATTGTAACATTTTCTAACCTTATAATAAAAAATATGAAAAAAATTAAAAAATTTATTGGTTAATATGAGTTTTCTTGGTTTCTTCAAAATGAAGAGTTTTCTCATGAACCTTCATATATATATATAATTTTTTTCTAATTTATTTTATTAACACTAATAAGTTACATGTCTTTGCCGACGAATAATGATGTTAGTGTATTCGAACTAGTGGTTAATAATGCTAATATACGATATAAACATTTTAAACTATTTTTTATGTTATTGTATTATTACTATTAGTACTTTATGAAAAAAATTGTATATGATTTATTTGTGGTTGAATTTATTGTTTTTTAATTATTGAGTTTGCAATTGATATAAATATTTTGAGTTTACATTAAATTTTATTATGAAACCAAGTCAAACCGAATCAAGCCGAGCTGCACAGTTTGAAAACGAGCCGAGCAACGAGCACAACATTAGCTTGATTTTACAAATCCGAGCCAAGCCAAGCCGTTCGGTTTATAAGGGAGCCAAACACGAGCATACCCTCTCTCGGTTCGGTTACGTGAACGGCCCTAAAAACATGTCATTATGTGTATTTTAATATTTATATAAAATACTACCTTTTATAAAAACTATTTTTAAACCAAAATAATGTTTTTTATCTTTTTCAAAAATGTTATTTTTTGCTATCAAAAATGTTTTCAATATTAATTCTAAAATACGTTTGAATTTATAACAAAGATTTTTTTACCTTTATATATAAAAAATAATTTTAAAGTGAAATATAAATCTTGATTAGTTTTTTTATTTAAATAGTTAAGAACAAACATATGAAGAAAAAGGCTTCAATTATAATGTAAATAATCAAAGTCAATGGCAAAATGTGACCTTAAATATCTTGAAAACACTATTTTGGTAATTATTTTTTTAAAAAACACTATTTTAGTAAATATTTTTTTCCCTCAACACTAATTTGGTAAAAAAAACTCGATCTTGTGAGATCAATGAAGTGAAAATATGAAAGGCCTAAAATCACATAGAGATTTTAGTTGGCTAAACATATGTTTGTGTTATGTGTTCTTAGTCTTAAATCTTGAATTTTTTTTTTCTATTTTGCAAGGCCTCGGATTCACGAAGGAAGTATGATGGTGCACATGTGCGGATGCGAGTGTCTTATCACTGCAAGAAAATTCAGCAATAGCGGCGACATAAATCGCCGCTAAAGGTCCTTAAAATCGCCGCTAAAGGTATTTGCGGCGATAAATCGCCGCTAAAAGGTCGCCGCTATTAAATCGTCGGTAATGGTCGATAATCGCCGCTGTTGACCGTGTCGCCGCTGTTGACCGTGTCGCCGCTGTTGACCTGGTCGCCGCTAATGCTAAAAATCGCCGCTAAAGGTGTCTAAAAAATCGCCACTAATGGTCATTTTTTTTCTGTCTGATAGCCTTTTAGTGGCGACAAAAATCGCCACTATTGGTGGCTGCCGCTGCTAAAGCTACTGAAACATTTTAAAATGTGCTGTTTCAATATTGGCGTTTCCTGGTTTTGCACCACCTAAATATAAAGAAACTAGAAGTAGCATTCAAAACATTCAAACCATTCAAATAACTACTTAAAAGTTCAAATTATGATTACAATACACATAAAACAAATAATCCATAGTTTTCTTTCTAGTTTATAACACGGAGAATTAAGTATATCCGCTAAAATCATTCGTCGGCTTCATCCGAATCATTTTCATCATTTTTGTTCTCTTTCTTGTTTTTTAAATCAATGAAGTGGTTGAGCTGTTCCATAAAGTCTGGATCTTTAAACAAACATGCAATTTGATCCTATAAAAGAAATTATAGCTTAAGTTAAACCAAAGTCGATTTAAATGAGTCAACAAGAAACTTTGATAAAACAAAACAAATTATCTAACACTTTTCAAATGGTCAAAACATACCAAAGTTTCTAAAACTTGTATAAATTGTTCAACACATACAAAATTTATCTAAAACTTGTCTAAACGGGTCAAAACGTAACAAAGTTATCTAACAATTACCAAACGGTCAAAACATACCAAATTTCTAAACGGGTCAAAACCTAACAAAGTTATCTAACAATTACCAAACGGTCAAAACATACTAAATTTCTAAACGGGTCAAAACCTAACAAAGTTATCTAACTGTCGCACCCCGAGAAATCCCGTCCCTTCCGGGGCGCGAGCGGCAACAGACTGTCAGGATCGCAGTCTCCGGTCACACAACATGCGAGACCTACATGTCTGGTTATATACGTACATCCAATTACATGGATAAATCAATTTGCAAAATCAGAGTTGCGGAAGTTATACAATCTCAAAACAAACACAGTTCGTAAGTTGCGGAAACGTTATCTTAAAATAGTTTTCAAATTGACAAGTAACAATAGTGCGGAAGCGATTAAAGTAGTTTGACAATACATAATTAACACAACCAAATGTTAAATATTATCAAGTGGCCTAAGACACTACAGTAGATGCATGGACTCCATCCTAGCATCCTAGTCCTTGTGCGCGTGCCTTAGTTACCTGAGAAAACATGCGAGTAAAAGGTCAACACAAAGGTTGGTGAGAGCACAGGTTTATCATAAGCAATAAACATCCAATGTTTAAAGTAAGAGTTGTTATCTATGTATCATTATAATGCAGTATCGATTGATAGCTAGTCAATACAGTTATATTATATTGTGGATGGTACCGAAGCTGACAGATTGTGCCTCCCGCCATGTCCATCACAAGACTATGGCAAAGTGTTGGTCAATTTTGCACTGTTCCGACCTCCAGTCGGGTGTAGTGGGGCTTGTCAGGCCCAAATAGTACTATTCAAGATTACCATGCTAGGCGTTATGCTATTAACGGTCCGAGGAGTATCGCGAGGACTTTTAGTTGTGATAGGGGCCCACACATATACATATAATGATAAAGCATGTCCATACATAAATGAAATGAGTTGTTTTCCAAAAATAGTTTATCATGCAATGTTTTCTCCCCCAAAGGTAGAAAAAGTAAAAAGGGGCCGTGAACTCACCTGGTAGTGCAGTTTCCGGTTTTCGGGTGTTCGCGTCTGCGAAAGCTAGCACCTGCTAGTAAGCACCTATGATCATATAGGTGTAAGTATGTGTTTTGTGATGCGTTGTATTCCATACAACTCCAAGTGTCGGTGTGCTCAACCGAGTATGTGTGTGTTGACTTGTGTTGACTCGACGAATCGTTGGTGACACGATTGTTGTGTCTATGTGCCTTGATGCGCATAAGACATCAAAATGCATCCTATGACTCTAATCACATAAGTTGCCATTTTTAGAAAGTTTCCAATTTAGGAAAGTGTGGTTATGAAATTCCACTTCATAAAACTAATAGCTCTAGTATGTTTGTAAAAACACGTTTATACACTTAAAACACATCGTTTGCGCATAAACCATCATTTATGCCGTTTTGCCCAAATAAAGTTTCCTAAAATAGTAAGTACTTGTTTAAAAGCTCGTTTTCACAAATCAAGGTTTCCAATATGTTAGAAATCATTTCTAAACAAGTTTCAACAATCAAAGTTCATCAAAACTCTTTAAAACATCAAAAGCCCTCTTTTGATTTTTAAAAGTTTCCATTTTTAGCAAGATTATACAAAACCAAGTTTTGACAAAATCAAATACCCCAATGTGTTTCTAAACACTTCAATACACATTTAACAATATCTAGACATGTCTAACATGTCTAGATCATCACAAATCGAAGACTTGCAACATAAAAGTTTCCTTTTATGGCAAGTGTACCAAAACATCATCAAATCGAATCTAGCTTAACCAAAACTCAATCCTAACATTTCTAAGTATCAAAATCAGTAACTCTAAATCAAATACCCATCAAATCACCAACAAATTTGAGCACAATAACCGTAAGGAGTTGCATGTGGGTTTTTAACCCTTGCATGTACGATCTAACACTATGTAAACATTTAAAACTACCTTAGATGTGTAGATTTGTGCTAGAACAGGTTCTGGAGATTCTTCAAGTGGCTAAGATTGAGTCTTTTGTTGTTTGATGGCTTCCAAAGCTCCTTTGATGTTCCTATAGCTCTCAAATGCCAAGAACTAGCTTCAATGGTGACTCCAGGAGGTTAGAGGACTGATTTCAGAGTGGTTTGGTCGAGATTGAACAAAGAAAGTCGGGTGAATTGCAAAGGAACCGAGTAGAAGTGAAATGGGGTTGATTATAAAGAAAATCTGATCTGCATGGCCTTCGCGTACCGCGGAGGCCGATCAAAATTTTCTACCGCGTACCGCGATAGGATTCGGGAGTCTCGACTCCCGCTTTTCTTCGCGTATCGCGAAGCCTTTCGCCGAGGGACCTGTCGCGTACCGCGACGGGTCCATATCCTTGTTTTTCGATTTCGTTGAAACGATTTCGCTCATACATGATTCCTAACGTTTATCTAAAGCATCTAATGCTCGTTTAAGCACGTAAATACAAATAGCACATAAGTTTGATTGATCACCAACGTTCGTGAGTCTCGTGTGTGTGTTTCGATAACTCCTTGAATTATCTTCGATAGTTTGTGTTCGTGTTCTACGAAGTGTTTGCACGCTTGATTAATCCTAATCAACGTGTAATGCACAATAATAGTCCAAGCTATTGTTTTGTGTTTGTGTTTAGCTCATCTAATTAAACATAATTAAATGAAATACAACAAGTATGAATGTGAAATGTAAAGAATATAAGGGTTGCAATTTACCTGAAATTGCCGGGTGTCACACTAACAATTACCAAACGGTCAAAACATACCAAATTTCTAAACGGGTCAAAACCTAACAAAGTTATCTAACAATTACCAAACGGTCAAAACATACCAAATTTTCTAAACGGGTCAAAACATAACAAAGTTATCTAACAATTACCAAACGATCAAAACATACCAAATTTTCTAAACGGGTCAAAACCTATCAAAGTTATCTAACAATTACCAAACGGTCAAAACATACCAAATTTTCTAAACGTGTCAAAACATCACAAAGTTATCTAACAATTACCAAAGGTCAAAACATACCAAATTTTCTAAACGGGTCAAAACCTAACAAAGTTATCTAACAATTACCTGTGTAAGTCCTGAAGGTCTCATCTGTTGCTCTTGATGACCCACAAAACTAGATGATCCATCAGATATAGAAGGCTTACGCCCAATGCCTCTAGTATGCCCACGTCGAACACCCATTACTTTCTCAAAGACCGCAACTTCATTCAACGTGTAATGCACAATAATAGTCCAAGCTATTGTTTTGTGTTTGTGTTTAGCTCATCTAATTAAACATAATTAAATGAAATACAACAAGTATGAATGTGAAATGTAAAGAATATAAGGGTTGCAATTTACCTGAAATTGCCGGGTGTCACATCATCCCCTTGTTGAAAGAAATTTCGTCCCGAAATTTGGTTGTTGTTGGTAGTGTTTAAGAAGCAACAGTGTTTGAAAGACAAAAATTTTCCGGTTGTCACATCATCCCCTTGTTGAAAGGAATTTCGTCCCGAAATTTATTCGTTGTTGTCGGCGTTTGACGCTGTCTGCTTGAAAAGATGGGGATATTTGCGCATCATCTGATCTTCACGCTCCCACGTGAATTCAGGTCCGCGTTTCGAGTTCCATCGGACTTTGACAATTGGGATCTTACTTTGGTTGAGTTGTTTGACCTCACGGTCCATGATTTCTACCGGCTCTTCCACGAACCGTAGCTGTTCATCCACCTGGATCTCATCCAGTGGAACTATAAGTGTTTCGTCAGATAGACACTTTTTCAAGTTTGAGACGTGAAACACGTTGTGAACTCCGTCGAGTTCGGCTGGTAAGTTGAGTTGGTATGCCACCGGACCAATCCTCTTCAGGATCTCGAAAGGTCCAATATACCGTGGGTTCAGTTTGCCTCGTTTATCGAAACGAATGACGCCTTTCCATGGCGAAACTTTCAGAAGGACTTTATCTCCTACCTGAAATTCCAGAGGCTTTCGGCGTTTGTCGGCATAGCTCTTTTGTCGATCTCGAGCTGCTGCCATGCGGTTTCTGATTTGCACAATCTTCTCTGTTTTTTCGTGTACAAGTTCTGGGCCAGTGAGCTGACTATCGCCCACTTCTGCCCAACAGATGGGTGATCGGCATTTCCTGCCATAGAGTGCCTCAAAAGGCGCTGCTTTTATGCTTGTATGATAGCTGTTGTTGTAAGAAAACTCCACTAACGGTAGGTGAGTTTCCCAGCTATTACCGAAGTCCACTACGCACGCTCGTAGCATATCTTCAAGAGTTTGTATCGTGCGTTCGCTTTGGTCATCAGTTTGTGGGTGATACGCTGTAGTCATATCCAATCGCGTGCCAAGCGACTTTTGTAGTGATTTCCAGAAGTTAGAAGTGAATCTGGCGTCTCGATCCGAAATAATGGAGATCGGCACTCCATGTCGCGAGACCACTTCCTTGACATAGATTCTGGCCAGTTTTTCCATCTTGTCATTTTCCTTGATCGCAAGGAAATGTGCTGATTTAGTTAGTCGGTCCACAATCACCCAGATAGTGTCACATCCACTTGGGGTACGGGGTAATTTGGTGATGAAATCCATGGATATTTGTTCCCACTTCCACATGGGGATCTCTGGTTGTGTGAGTAATCCAGATGGTTTCTGGTACTCGATCTTGACTTTGGCACAAGTCAAGCATTTGCCTACGTAAGTAGCGATGTCGGCTTTCATGTGCGGCCACCAGTAAAGTATCTTCAGATCGTGATACATCTTATCAGATCCAGGGTGAATGGAATATCGGGATTTGTGAGCCTCGTCCATCACAAGGTCTCGTAGGTTTCCGTGGCGTGGAACCCAAACGCGTTCCATGAAATATTGTAAACCATCGTCCTTTGCTTTAAGGTGTTGCTCCATTCCCCTTAGTGATTCAGCCGCTAGATTTTCTGCCTTAAGTACCTCTACTTGGGCAACGCGTATCTGCTCAGGAAGGTTGGGAAGGATGGTGAGTTGTAAAGCTTTTACCCTCTTGGGTTTCGATGGGTTTTTCCGGCTTAGGGCGTCGACCACTACATTGGCCTTCCCCGGGTGATACTTGATAGCGCACTCATAGTCGTTTAAGAGCTCGAGCCAGCGACGTTGTCGCATGTTCAGTTCCTTCTGCTCGAATATGTGTTGGAGACTCTTGTGATCAGTGTATATCGTACACTTTGTACCGTACAGGTAGTGTCTCCAGATCTTGAGTGCGAATACCATGGCTCCAAGTTCTAGGTCGTGGGTGGTGTAGTTCTTCTCGTGGACTTTCAGTTGTCGAGAAGCATATGCGATCACCTTGTCTCGCTGCATCAGCACGCAGCCGAGTCCTTGTATCGAGGCATCGCAATATACTACGAAGTCATCCGTTCCATCAGGAAGTGATAAGATAGGTGCACTACAGAGCTTCTGCTTGAGAAGTTGGAATGCAGCTTCTTGTTTGTCAGTCTAGAGATACTTCTTGTCCTTATGGGTTAAGGCCGTAAGGGGTTGGGCTATCTTTGAAAATCCTTCAATAAATCATCGATAATAGCCGGCAAATCCTAGGAATTGTCGCACCTCAGTTGGGGTCTTTGGTGCTTCCCAGTTCTTGATTGCCTCTATCTTAGACTTATCCACATGAATCCCTTGTTCATTAACAACATGTCCCAAAAATTGGACTTCTCGAATCCAGAAGTCGCACTTTGAGAGTTTAGCGTACAGCTTCTCTTTCCGTAGCAGTTCAAGAGCCAATTGAAGATGCTCTTTGTGTTCCTCCTGAGTTTTGGAGTAGATGAGAATATCATCTATAAAGACAATGATAAACTTGTCGAGGTATGGTTTGCACACTCTATTCATGAGGTCCATGAATACTGCTGGTGCGTTTGTTAGCCCAAACGGCATAACCAAGAACTCGTAATGGCCATACCGAGTGCGAAATGCAGTCTTGGGGATATCTTCCTCCTGAATCCTCAACTGATGGTACCCAGATCGCAGATCGATCTTAGAGTAGTAACTTGATCCTTGCAGTTGATCGAATAAATCGTCAATGCGAGGTAAGGGGTAACGGTTCTTGATTGTCACTTTGTTCAACTCCCGATAGTCAATGCACATGCGGAAAGTGCCATCTTTCTTCTTTACAAACAAGACCGGAGCTCCCCAGGGTGAGAAGCTTGGTCTAATGAAACCTTTGTCCAACAGCTCTTGCAGTTGATTGGACAGTTCCTGCATCTCCGAAGGTGCAAGTCGATAAGGTGCTCGTGCGATGGGCGCTGCTCCCGGCACGAGGTCTATGCGGAACTCCACTTGTCGAGGTGGTGGAAGTCCTGGTAGATCCTCAGGAAATACGTCGGGATAGTCGCATACGACTGGGATGTCTTCTATTCTTTTCTCCCCTTCTGTCTTGTCGGTGATAAGCGCCAAAATGGCTGTGTATCCCTTTCGCAAACATTTGTGAGCTTTCATGCATGAGATGATGTTCAGAGGAGTGTCACTCCTTTCGCCTTTGATGTCTAGAGTTTCTCCGCCAGGGAGAGGTATGCGCACAACCTTGTCGTGGCAAATGATTTCAGCCTGGTTTTCAGACAACCAATCCATGCCTGCTACGACATCAAAACTGCCTAGTGTAACTGGCATAAGGTCAATCTTAAACTTATGGCCTGCTAGCTCTAAAGTGCATTCTTTCAGAATGTGCTTAGTCACAATTAATCTACCATCAGCCAGTTCTACTGTATATTCAACATCTAAGGGTGTTGGGGTAGTGGCAAGTATCTCACTAAAATCTTTCGATATAAAGCTTTTCTCGGCTCCAGTATCAAACAATACAGAAGCATAATTATTGTTCAAGAGATACGTACCAGTTGCAAGGTTGGGATCTTTTCTGGCCTCCTTAGCCCCGATCACGAAGGCTCGTCCCTTCGGGCCGTTGTTGTTCCCGTTATTGTCATTGTTCTTCAGATGCGGGCAGTCCCTCTTGAAGTGCCCTGGCTTTCCACATTCGAAGCAGCCCTTCGGTGCCTCGAGTTGTTGTTGTTGTGGCTGTGGGGTCTTTGTACGCAGCTCACCCCTGCAGTCTTTGGCGAGGTGTCCCCCCTTGCCACATCGTTGGCATCGGATAGAACCGCATTGTCCCAAAACATGGTGCAAATTGCATTTGTTGCACTTGGGGTGTTTGCCAGCATAGGTTCCTGAGCTTTGGTTGGTTGGGATGGGTGGTGCGTAAGCTTGAGATGACCCAAACTTACGTTGCTGCGGTGGTGGTTGGAGGGTGGTTGGTTTGTTCAGGGTGTCATCCCATTTTCGTTTGCCCTTGTCGTTGGTCGTGGTCACAGCACCACGGGGTGGCAAGAGTCCTTGTGCAACAGCCGAGTCAGTGAGCTTGTGGGTTAATCGCACGGCTTGTTGCATGGTGATAGGATCAGCAGAGAGCACCATGCCCTGAATTTGAGGTGGCAGTCCATCAATGTACTTCTCGATGTGTTTGAAGGGTGGGGTTGCCATTTCCGGGCACAAGTTTGCCAGCTCATACGATCGAGCTGTGTAAGCCTCGACCTCGGAACCAACCATCTTATGGTTCAAGAATTCTGTTTCCAGTTTCTGCACTTCGCCGCGAGGACAGTATTCGCGGTTCAACATCCTCTTAAAGTCATCCCAAGGTAGGGCGTTGGCTACATCGAGCCCTTGATTCTGGACATTGGCATTCCACCAAGTGAGGGCAGCTCCCTCGAATGTCCCTGCAGCGAACTTGACCCTGTCTTCGTTCCTGCAGTTGCTCATGGCAAAGGCCGATTCCGCCTTTTCGATCCAACGCAATAGTCCAACGGCACCCTCTGTACCGCTGAAGGAGTGGGGTTTGCAGTCCAGAAACATCTTGAACGTGCAGAGAGGTGGGTTAGGGTTTGCTCCTGAGATATGCAAAGAGTAGAGTTGGGTTAAATATCGGGTAAACGTGTTGAATTGGAAACAAGTGATTGTGATGCAAGGTGGGTATGAATAGATTCATCACCTTGGTTCAGTGGGTTTTGGTTACGGGTAGCTTCCCGTGCAGCAAGTACCTCCTCAACTCGCTCGTTGATGAGCGCGTTCAGTTCAGCTGCAGTAAGGTTGATGTTTCCTCGTCCGCCTGCATTCCTGCATCCTCCACGCCTTCCAGCCATGATCTTCATAGCGAGAATACGTGTTAGTGTTTGTCTAATGACTAATGTAGTGTGTGCGATAGGTACTGTAAAGAACGTGTAGAGCTATCGACTCTTCCCCGTCATGGGTAGTCACGTGTAGTGATGAACGTATTGCATAAAAGATGTAACGTGTGTGCAAGTACTACAATACTAAGCACTATGTGTTGTGTGGAGACTAGTGGTTATAGACTAAGTTCACTAAATGCAAACCTAATTCGCAATAACCGGAGGCTCTGATACCAATCTGTCGCACCCCGAGAAATCTCGTCCCTTCCGGTGCGCGAGCGGCAACAGACTGTCAGGATCGCAGTCTCCGGTCACACAACATGCGAGACCTACATGTCTGGTTATATACGTACATCCAATTACATGGATAAATCAATTTGCAAAATCAGAGTTGCGGAAGTTATACAATCTCAAAACAAACACAGTTCGTAAGTTGCGGAAACGTTATCTTAAAATAGTTTTCAAATTGACAAGTAACAATAGTGCGGAAGCGATTAAAGTAGTTTGACAATACATAATTAACACAACCAAATGTTAAATATTATCAAGTGGCCTAAGACACTACAGTAGATGCATGGACTCCATCCTAGCATCCTAGTCCTTGTGCGCGTGCCTTAGTTACCTGAGAAAACATGCGAGTAAAAGGTCAACACAAAGGTTGGTGAGAGCACAGGTTTATCATAAGCAATAAACATCCAATGTTTAAAGTAAGAGTTGTTATCTATGTATCATTATAATGCAGTATCGATTGATAGCTAGTCAATACAGTTATATTATATTGTGGATGGTACCGAAGCTGACAGATTGTGCCTCCCGCCATGTCCATCACAAGACTATGGCAAAGTGTTGGTCAATTTTGCACTGTTCCGACCTCCAGTCGGGTGTAGTGGGGCTTGTCAGGCCCAAATAGTACTATTCAAGATTACCATGCTAGGCGTTATGCTATTAACGGTCCGAGGAGTATCGCGAGGACTTTTAGTTGTGATAGGGGCCCACACATATACATATAATGATAAAGCATGTCCATACATAAATGAAATGAGTTGTTTTCCAAAAATAGTTTATCATGCAATGTTTTCTCCCCCAAAGGTAGAAAAAGTAAAAAGGGGCCGTGAACTCACCTGGTAGTGCAGTTTCCGGTTTTCGGGTGTTCGCGTCTGCGAAAGCTAGCACCTGCTAGTAAGCACCTATGATCATATAGGTGTAAGTATGTGTTTTGTGATGCGTTGTATTCCATACAACTCCAAGTGTCGGTGTGCTCAACCGAGTATGTGTGTGTTGACTTGTGTTGACTCGACGAATCGTTGGTGACACGATTGTTGTGTCTATGTGCCTTGATGCGCATAAGACATCAAAATGCATCCTATGACTCTAATCACATAAGTTGCCATTTTTAGAAAGTTTCCAATTTAGGAAAGTGTGGTTATGAAATTCCACTTCATAAAACTAATAGCTCTAGTATGTTTGTAAAAACACGTTTATACACTTAAAACACATCGTTTGCGCATAAACCATCATTTATGCCGTTTTGCCCAAATAAAGTTTCCTAAAATAGTAAGTACTTGTTTAAAAGCTCGTTTTCACAAATCAAGGTTTCCAATATGTTAGAAATCATTTCTAAACAAGTTTCAACAATCAAAGTTCATCAAAACTCTTTAAAACATCAAAAGCCCTCTTTTGATTTTTAAAAGTTTCCATTTTTAGCAAGATTATACAAAACCAAGTTTTGACAAAATCAAATACCCCAATGTGTTTCTAAACACTTCAATACACATTTAACAATATCTAGACATGTCTAACATGTCTAGATCATCACAAATCGAAGACTTGCAACATAAAAGTTTCCTTTTATGGCAAGTGTACCAAAACATCATCAAATCGAATCTAGCTTAACCAAAACTCAATCCTAACATTTCTAAGTATCAAAATCAGTAACTCTAAATCAAATACCCATCAAATCACCAACAAATTTGAGCACAATAACCGTAAGGAGTTGCATGTGGGTTTTTAACCCTTGCATGTACGATCTAACACTATGTAAACATTTAAAACTACCTTAGATGTGTAGATTTGTGCTAGAACAGGTTCTGGAGATTCTTCAAGTGGCTAAGATTGAGTCTTTTGTTGTTTGATGGCTTCCAAAGCTCCTTTGATGTTCCTATAGCTCTCAAATGCCAAGAACTAGCTTCAATGGTGACTCCAGGAGGTTAGAGGACTGATTTCAGAGTGGTTTGGTCGAGATTGAACAAAGAAAGTCGGGTGAATTGCAAAGGAACCGAGTAGAAGTGAAATGGGGTTGATTATAAAGAAAATCTGATCTGCATGGCCTTCGCGTACCGCGGAGGCCGATCAAAATTTTCTACCGCGTACCGCGATAGGATTCGGGAGTCTCGACTCCCGCTTTTCTTCGCGTATCGCGAAGCCTTTCGCCGAGGGACCTGTCGCGTACCGCGACGGGTCCATATCCTTGTTTTTCGATTTCGTTGAAACGATTTCGCTCATACATGATTCCTAACGTTTATCTAAAGCATCTAATGCTCGTTTAAGCACGTAAATACAAATAGCACATAAGTTTGATTGATCACCAACGTTCGTGAGTCTCGTGTGTGTGTTTCGATAACTCCTTGAATTATCTTTGATAGTTTGTGTTCGTGTTCTACGAAGTGTTTGCACGCTTGATTAATCCTAATCAACGTGTAATGCACAATAATAGTCCAAGCTATTGTTTTGTGTTTGTGTTTAGCTCATCTAATTAAACATAATTAAATGAAATACAACAAGTATGAATGTGAAATGTAAAGAATATAAGGGTTGCAATTTACCTGAAATTGCCGGGTGTCACACTAACAATTACCAAACGGTCAAAACATACCAAATTTCTAAACGGGTCAAAACCTAACAAAGTTATCTAACAATTACCAAACGGTCAAAACATACCAAATTTTCTAAACGGGTCAAAACATAACAAAGTTATCTAACAATTACCAAACGATCAAAACATACCAAATTTTCTAAACGGGTCAAAACCTATCAAAGTTATCTAACAATTACCAAACGGTCAAAACATACCAAATTTTCTAAACGTGTCAAAACATCACAAAGTTATCTAACAATTACCAAAGGTCAAAACATACCAAATTTTCTAAACGGGTCAAAACCTAACAAAGTTATCTAACAATTACCTGTGTAAGTCCTGAAGGTCTCATCTGTTGCTCTTGATGACCCACAAAACTAGATGATCCATCAGATATAGAAGGCTTACGCCCAATGCCTCTAGTATGCCCACGTCGAACACCCATTACTTTCTCAAAGACCGCAACTTCATTCGGGTGTGATGCACTACTTTCTTCATCGAATTCTCCATCAGAATTGGGTCCAATCTGATTTTGAAACTCCGCTTTTAAATCGTTCTGCAATACAAAGGTTATTTAATAGATTTATATAGATATTGTCAAATTTGCAATTTAGATAAATACTTACGTAGTGTCTTTCAGCTACTTCCTTGTCAAAAATCCCATCTTTACCAGTTTGAGCATTGTGAAAAGCTTCAAGTCTGCTCTTGTTCTGTTTAACAAGAAAAATATATTATACATTAACTAAATACTTATATATATATATATATGTAATGTTACATTACATTTTTGTAACAATAACTACTATAAGCCGATGTTCCTCCGCGGTTTGTGTATAGTTGTTTCTGACGAACTTCAGCGTTTGATGATTATCGTTTTTTATGTGTATTCGACAAGAAAAAATCTACAGCTTTCTTCCAATTCTCAGCATACATGCCCTCAGGGGGGTTGGCCCTGGCTTTTTCTTCATCATCATACCCTCCATTCTTGATAAAATGTTGCTTTGTCATAGCCTTTCAATCTCTATATCTTTTTAAAAGTGCTGCTTCAATACCACCCTTTTTTTGAGCACTTTCGCAACCACGCTCAATCTCATCCAAGCCAAAGGATAGCTAGGAATTAAACAAAAGAAGTTACTCACCACACAATATATGAAATATATTTAAATAAATCGTATACCTTAAGATGCTCATACAATGCATTTTTTTCAGCGGAGGAAACATATTTCCAAGAAGTTTTATCAAATGCAATGTGTTCCCACATATAAATCCCCATTTCACGTGTGAACCAATCATTAAGCTCACCGACTGGGGTAAAAGTAGCATTGACATCAAATGGGATAGTCAGAGGCCTCCCACTTAAAGACACCGCATGCGTTAATTTCTTTCCCTTTGTGTTTGAATCGACCCATCGACTCTCGTTACAAACAGGACAATTCTGCAACTTGTAGTGTCTTTCCCAAAATAGAGCACAATCATTTTTGCACACATGTATCGACTCGTACCCCAAACCTATCTTCTTTAATGTCTTTTTGGCTGCATAATGCGAAGAGGGAATCTTGTTGCCTTCTGGATGTGAAGATTGCAACAACTCGAGTAGCTCGTCAAATGAACTATTAGTCCATTTGTTTTTCACCTTGATATGCATAAGCTTTGCTAAAAAGTCAAGGGAAGAAAACTTAGCGCAAGCAGGATATAATTCTGATTGAACTTCCTTTAATAGGTCTTCAAAGTCATCACGTACACCGATGCTCTCATCTCCCGTTACTTCGTCATGATTGGGATCCTCTTCCATACGCTCCTCCATAACGTCTTGGATAACGCCAGCCATATCATTTGTTGGTATAACATCGTCTGTTGTTGGTGTAACATCGTCTGCAACTACAACTGTTGGAATTAAACTTTCACCATGATGAGTCCATCTTCTGTATGTCCGGCAGATTCCATACGCATGCATGTGATACTTCATTTTTATGAAAGGTATTAGTATAGAATTATGACATCTTGCACAAGCACATCTAACGTAGCCTCTGCTGTCAACAAAATCTTTGCACATCTCAATAAAAGATACGAGTCCTTGCTGGTACTCGTCTGATTTACGATTTGGATGTGTAATCCAACTTTTATCGATTGAAGACACAGAGCCATTGTGCATCTTGATAAACCGTATTTTATGGAGTTGAGTTTGCTATCATACAACAAAAATAGCATCAAGAAACGATTGATTGATATATACATTGTTAATAAAAATACAAATACACATACACAACAATTATATTGCAAAACAAATCAATTATTAGTTTAAGGTTTGATTGGTTTAAGGTTTTAATAGGGTTTTATTATTTATTACTTTGATTAGTTTAATGTTTATTAGGGTTTAGTAATTATTAGTTTTAGATTTGATTAGTTTAAGGTTTATTATTTATTAGTTTAATATTAGTTTGATTAGTTTAATGTTTTATTAGGGTTTAGTAATTATTATTAGTTTAAGGTTTGATTAGTTTAGGTTTATTATTTATTAGTTTAATATTAGTTTAATTAGTTTAAGGTTTTATTAGGGTTTAGTAATTATTATTAGTTTAAGGTTTATTATTTATTAGTTTAATATTAGTTTGATTAGTTTAGGGTTTTATTAGAGTTTAGTAATTATTATTAGTTTAAGGTTTGATTAGTTTAAGGTTTATTATTTATTAGTTTAATATTAGTTTGATTAGTTTAAGGTTTTATTAGGGTTTAGTAATTATTATTAGTTTAAGGTTTGATTAGTTTAAGGTTTATTATTATTAGTTTAATATTAGTTTGATTAGTTTAGGGTTTTATTAGAGTTTAGTAATTATTATTAGTTTTAGATTTGATTAGTTTAAGGTTTATTATTTATTAGTTTAATATTAGTTTGATTAGTTTAATGTTTTATTAGGGTTTAGTAATTATTATTAGTTTAAGGTTTGATTAATTTAAGGTTTATTATTTATTAGTTTAATATTAGTTTTATTATTTATTTTTGATTTTTTCTTAAGTTTTTAATCATATTTCAGCATTGAGATTCACTTCTTTCTTTCATATCTCAAGAAATATAAAAAAAAATGGATCAAAGTCTTAAACCATACAAAGTCTTAAGTTTTTACAAAGAGTACACGATTCACTCAATTTGGTGGGATCTATCTTGTTAATTTTTATAAACCATACAAATTAAGTCTTAAACCATGTCACCACATAATTAATCAATCATACACATTCAACCACTCCACATCATAATTTATATTTGACATTCAATTTCAAACATACAAAACTTGAACAAACATGTCATAAATCTTGAAGTATGACTAACACCACTTTATATATAGCTTTCTTTTTGTCTTGTGTGAAGAAAAACAAAACTTGTGGTCCTACTTTCCTAAAACTTTATATATAGTTTTCTTTACATTGTCCCTGTCCAACTACAAACAAACTTGTGGTCCACAACTTATTTTATGAAAAATACCATTCAATTAGGAGTTATATATAAAGTGTAGTTACAGGCAACACAATTGAACAAGAAGACAGATTTTTATGTCTAACCAACCACCATCAGGTGAAATTTCGTCAATAACAACAAATTCTAGATTGGTTTCTTCCATGGATCCAAAAATGGAGGTATGATCAAACAAACAAACCAATCCTAAACCATTGCAATCCTAATTCAATCCTAATTCAAAACACAAAACACAAATCCATGAAGAAAAACAAGACATCTTCAACATGAAGAAAACAAATCTGATCAGCAAAAAAAAAATAACCCGACACAGCAAAAAACAAAATTTTGTAGTGGTCAAAACATATTTTTGTCGGTCAACAAAAAAATCAAATCAGCAAAAAAAACGAAGAAACATGAAGCAACAAAACAAACATCTAAATACACAGAGGAGAAATAAACCACATACTAGATCTTGAGGTGGAGTAGCTTGATCGATCGACGGGAGCTGCGAGGGCTGGAGAGTTGTCGGCCGGCGGCTGGAGGAAGGCCGGAGTACGTCCGGTGGCTGGAGGAAGGCCGGAGTACGTTCGGTGGCTGGTGGTAGTGGCGCAGGGAGTGGAGGATGTACGGTGGCTGGCTGGCGGTGGTAGGAGGGTCGATTGGAAGGAGTTCCTCGATTTCGCTCGGGAGAGACCAAAGGTGAAGGTAGGTGAAGGTTCAGAGCGAAAATGAGAGTGGAGGGAAACTGAGCGCCATTTTAACACCATTAGCGGCGACAAATTGCCGCTAAAGCCGTCGCCGCTAATGGTTTTAAGATCCCCGCGTCCCATGTCGCCGCAAATGGTGGTGTCGCCTCTAAAACCGTCGCCCCTAATGCTCTCTTTTCTTGTAGTGTATACAGCTACATAGTTTTTGCTTTTCTTTGTTCAATGGTTGGATTGCCACTAGATGCTCTTGAATTGTTTAGGATTGTATTTTACAGTCAATCCATGCTTACAAACTTATAATTATCTTTGTTATATATCTAAAGGATTTTTTGATGTTTTAGGTTTATGTTGATGACCCCATAATACTGTCAACACCTGAAGAAAAAAAAAAAAAAAAGGAAAGCATAACAGAATTATGAGTATGAGGTGTGGTCATTCAGAAATTTAAAAGATTTTTATTTACTCTCTTAGGGGTGTTTAAATTGTTGCTTAGAAAATGATTTTAGTTTATAACATTTAAATAAACAAACTAAACTTCTGGTTTGAATTAATTGACCATTGATGGTATTAATTGGTTTAGGTTTCAAGAAATTACAATGCTGCAATGACATGTAGAGGTAGGCAAAAAAAGGGACCTGGAACGGGCAACCCGAACTAGAACAGGAACCGGTCATACACGAATTGAAGGGTACAAACGGGTCCGGTTTTTTAGACAAGTTAAAACCGAAACCGGAACTGGGAAAACCGGAATTGGTTCCACCTGTATAACCCGGCCAAAACCCGAATCAGAACTGGTCAAAAACCGGTCGAAACCGGTCGAAATTCGGAACTGGAACCGGAACCGGGTATTGACTTTGTTGACCGGAAATGAAACCGATTGAAACCAGAACCGGTTCCAAAAAAACTCGATTTGTGCACCTACATGTACATTCTTTCATGCTACCTTTTCTCATTTTATTTTGAGTTAAATGCCAAAATAGTCCCTGTGTTTATATCAAAAATGTCATTTTAGTTCCAAAATAAAATTTGTTGCCATTTTAATCCTTGTTTTTTAATTTAGTTGCCGATATAGTCTTTTGTCTAAATTTTTGTTGCAATTTAGTCCTTGTGTTTGAAATTTAATTGACAATATAGTCCCTAAAATGGCAACTAGAAGGACTATATTGGCAACTAAATTAAAACACAGGGACTAAAATGGCAACAAATTTTATTTAAGGACTAAAATGACATTTTCGATATAAACATAGGGACAATTTTAGCATTTAACTCTTTTATTTTCCTTTCCTCCTAACTATGATGCTTTTTGGTGGTGGATTTATGTTCTACCTCAAGCGTTATGTTGGTGTTCACTTTTTGGCTTTGCAAGTGTTGTTTGAAATTACTTTGAAATATTTAATTTTGTTCATTAATCTTAATTAATAGGTTGTGTTTTTTAGATATATATACATAGGGAAAGGATCAAATAATAACCCTCCCTTATTGCGAGAACCATCCCCTATATATATATATATGATGCATTCGAATGATAACCAAGAAGTTATAATCATTTATTCTTATCTGAGTTTGTTGATCTACAACTACGGTCACATACGCCAGCAACATAAACTACTTCAATCCAAACTTATACTCTAAAGCATGATTATCCACGGTAGCGCACGAATGATAAGATTTAATTGTATATATGAAACTAGGTTATTAACCCGTGTATTACACGGGTTTATCATAAAATATTAAATAATTATAATAAAAACCTAGGAATTATAAAACAATATTTTGGTATAGGATGATTAAAGTAAGTATAGACAAGTATCTTATTTAATAAACAAATAATTAAAAACTTTAATAATTAAAAAATCATTATCTGACTTTCTTAATTTGTAACAACTGAGATTTTAAAACTATGACGTGAAAAACCTCATATAGTTTTTTCTGTCAAAAGTATAGTTTCCCTATCATTTCTATAACTTTTGGTTTTTAAAAAATCATTTTTAAACCTTTTGTTTAAAAAAATGTCATTTGTTTATAAAAATCATTTTGTTTAAAATCTTAGTTTTATAGTTAATTTCATATAAAAAATTATCTTTACGAAAACTTGTTTTTTAAAAAACTTTTAATTTCCTAAAAATAACAATTTTAAATATTTCTTATTTATAAGAAAATTCTATTTTTTAGAAGAAGTACATATGTTATAAACTTTTTAATGTGATTTTTTAATAAAAATAAAATTTAATAAAACTATTTTTACTTCTGTATGAAAAAGGTAAATAATATTATTAGTATTATACTTATTTAATAGGAGAGATAATATAATTATCTATTAAGAAAGAGAATTAAATGTTTGTTTATAGCTATTTTTAATTCCATATGAAAACGGTAAATAATATTTTTAATATTATAATTATTTAATAGGAGAT
This sequence comes from Mikania micrantha, assembly GCA_009363875.1. NCBI lineage: Eukaryota > Viridiplantae > Streptophyta > Magnoliopsida > Asterales > Asteraceae > Mikania > Mikania micrantha. The sequence continues at coordinate 6,945,610 of CM018686.1, forward strand.
AAAATATAATTATTTATTAAGAAAGAGAATTAATGAAATAATAATGAGATGACATGTGACAATAGCATTATAAAAACATGACAAGTGACAAAAATGATTTTTGTTTATTTTACCAGTAAGAAGTGAAAGAGATGAATAATATTTTACACATCAACAAAACCAGTATAACTTTTTTTATGCATAATTTAATCGAGGAGTGTTTTGTGACATAAGCTTTAGGATTTTTTATTTTCTACTTTTATTTTTAAAAAAGTTTTATGTTTTATGCTTTATGCTTTATAGTTTTATGATGGAATAACAATTTTTATCCAATAACATGAGAGGTTAAATTATTAGATACTAGACATGATTTTATTAATTTGATCGTAATTACCACATGTATGTTTACATACATTTTGAACCTAAACGGTCGTAGAAATTGTGTGCATTATTCACAAGCTTATAACGTGTCGGTACATTATCGAGTATTTGTTTCATTTATATCATTTGATCGTAAAGATTTTTAGTCACGGTTTGTGATAAATTTATGGTATTTTAAGCAAGATTTTTAGTCGTGTTTCGTGATTTTTTTACACAACTTTAGGATGTGATTTTTCACCACGCGCGGTTTGTAATCGGGTTTTTACATGATATGGGCGTGAATTTTAGTCGTGGTAATTTTTTACGTGGTTTGATATTCGTGATGGAATTTATAATATGAATATAAATTATATAATCGTAGTAATAATAATAATAATACAATGTGGTTTTTTTTTTTATCTTTGAAATGGCTCAATTTGTTGTTTTAAGATGGATTAACAGACGTTACTGCAAAGAAGACGAGATATGATTCTACAAGAGTTCAATTGAAAAGAATTAGGATTTATATAACTCAAAGAGTTCAAGTAAGAAATTGAGGGTTCAAATAAAGGTTAAAGCAGTACTTGGATTGTATTCCTAAAAGGAATACTTTTGACACATCAAAGTGTCTGAGTTCAATTTAACTTTCAGAAATACATACTTTAGCCTATAGGCTCATACTCACTCCAAGGGTTCCTAGAAAAGCATAACAGGTTCAGTGGTTGATTTAGATTTATACGAAATGTTTTCCTAGACAGAATTCCCCAAAGTACAAGTATTCCCTCTTCCAGATTGTATGTGTATCTTACTCACTATTATGAACCTAAATACATTTGACGGGATTCAAAATATTTATTAGACTTAGAAAGTCTAAGATCATTCTTCGCAGTGACGATCCTCGCGCAAGTGTTAAGAATGGAGTCGAGAAGTTTTAAACCCTAAAATCTAGTGTGTGAATACTAAGGCACCTTAAACTTGGTTCGAACATTTGACCTATCAGATAACTAGTCAAGTAGCAGAAGTAATTACATATTCAAATTTGACCAATCATTGCAACTATAGAGTTCAAGTAACAGTTCCTGGCCTAGCATGGCAACTATAGAGTTCAAATAATAGTTCATGGCCTAGCATGGCAACTATAGAGTTCAAACTAAGGTATCCTATGGTTATAGTCTAGGTCATCTAATTCTAATAACCTAATTCTCTATAACCCAGGTTTTGATACCAATCTATAATACCCAGATCGATGGCAAAAACATCGAGGCGTCACAAAGTGTAGATTGTTCATAGCACATGGTATAAATTTGTAATTACTTAAAAGGCATTTCATTAAATTCGAACATTTAATTCCAACATTCAATACATAGTCAAAAGATTTAAACCCTAACTATTACATCAATTCAAGCTCAAAACACTTAAAAATAAACTAAAACAAAACTAAGTCTAGGCTCAATGATCATGCTAATTTGTATTCCACCTTAGACATGTTTAAAATCAAATGTCAACTACAAAGAGTTGGTGAGCTTCACATGTTTAAGTACACACACAAAAATAGTTTAATAAAATATAAGTTATCACATGTGATAATAAGCCAATATGAACTAAAACATGTAATTAAACCAAACGCATATCAAATAATGTTAACAAATGATGTTTGACCAAGCTAGCATTCCTAACAATGCTCAAGAAGTAAACAAATCATCGTGAAGGACCGAAGTCAACTCAACCAACAGTGAGATGGTCGGTCCAATAGATCTATCTTAGTTTACTAATTTTAAGTTGTGATCAATGCAAGCTCAAGCTAAGTTCACATTACAGTTTAGGTCACAAAGCTAAGTTTACATGGACATAAGTTAAAGATAAGTTCAAAGTTACATGTTTCACCCCAAAAGTTCAAAACAAGTTAAAGAAGGGCTATGAATACTCACCTTGATGGGAGATATAGCTTTTGCACAATACTTGTCAAGTTGTAGATCAAGTTGTATCCCAAACACAATCACAATCAACCTAGATAGTTTATCAAGTACAAGCTAATGTAGCTATGTCTCTAAGAAATCCCTTAGTTTAGATAGTTCACCAACTTCGATTTGTTTTGGTATAGTTTGAATATGTAACAATTGTTTTGTTTAAAGTGATATTAAATCTCATTGGGTTTTAGTGTAAAAATTTACATTTAATTTGTAATAAAATTTCTAAAGTTTGAAATTCTTTAAAATGTAAACCTCATAATGTTTTCATATTAAAGAAATTAAATGTTATAAATCTAAAATAGTTTTAAAGATTTTTTAAATAGCAATATCAATGCATTGCTATAATTTAATAATTTGTAGCTAAGTTTAATAATATAGTATTTAAAATAAATCGATTTTTTTATTTATTTATTATTATTTTTTAAAAAAATATTTAGATAAGTTCTACAAGTTGAAGCAAAGATTTAAATATATATATATATATATATATATATATATATATATATATATATATATATATTAGATATGAAACATTTATAACAATATAAGAATTATTTGTAAATTAACAAAATATGGTTATGATTATTTGAAATATAATTTATCATAAGTTAACAGAAAAAAATTATTTTTCTTAGGGTTATTGGATTTAAATACTCTCAACTTTGACCTATTGGCCGGCAATACTCCTAACTACGAAAATGTTTACCGGCACTCTCAACTTTCAAAACATTTTCCACTAGCACTCCAAAACAGGTGCCACGTCATCAAAAAAATCATGTTTTAGAGTGCCAGTGGAAAATGTTTTGAAAGTTGGGAGTGCTGGTAAACATTTTCTCAGTTAGGAGTATTGCCGGCCAATAGGTCAAAGTTGGGAGTATTTAAATCCAATAACCCTTTTTCTTAATCAAACTTATAGATTTTAATTTACAAAAATTTTATGTGAAAACAAAAGTTAAAAACGGTTTTTAGAATAAAAGTTATGTTGAAAATAAAAAAATCGTCCAAACCCGGCTCCAACCATGGTCGAACTCGAGACCTCTTCCTCCATCACAAGCACTTTAACCATTAGGTTAGCACCTGAGAACAAGAATTACGGATTTCAATTGTTTTATTATGACCGAATCCGGTTTCCCCAAATTTCAGTTTATTTAGCAAAGAAACCCTAAATCATAGTTCAATCAAATTGGCTCAGTTTTTTACCTCATTGACTGTAAGATGTTAGGGCTTTCGTTCTTCATTCAAAAACGAGTAAAATGGTATATGAAACACCTACCTTTACTTGTGTTTTGATGGATTTCTATTGAGAGGAAGAAGGACCAGCGACCAAGAGCTACAAAATTCGATTCTTCGTGTTTATGTGTTTGTTTTTGTGGTTAGATCGTACAGACTTGTTCGAAACAAACATAGGAGTGTTTGGGTTGATTTTAATTTGATTTATATAGACATTCAAGTTGAATTTGGATTCATGCATTTTGTTTATGGTTTTGGAAACAATTTGATATGAATTTCATGTAATTAGCATTAATCGATGATTGGGAACAATTACGGGATGAATTACTTGCCTAATAGAAGGAGATCGAGTTGGATTCAAGCTGTAACCAAGCAATACTCAAAACGGGTCATCCGATGGGTTTGGGTCAGATATGGGTTGAAAGATAGGTGAGGGAGAGAGTGAGTTTGAGGGTTTGGCAACTTTGCTCCCTTTCATTTATTCTTTTAATAACAGCTTTCATTTTTAGCAAAAATAGTCCCTCAACTTGATTTTCAATGTTTTAAATTTGTATAAGTTGTTTGAATTATATAAAACCAATATGCATAACTTATTTATGTGTGTTTCAAAATTATACTACAATTTTATATTTAAAATTAATTTTGAAAATGTATTTAAAGTTTTATATCAAAAACAATTTTATAAATGTTTTATTTACAAATATGTTTTCTTGAGATAAAATTTATCTATTTACTTTACAAAATTTATATAAAGTTATTTAAGATTTATAAAAGTTATTGAATTATGTTTAAATTTATTTAATTATCAAAGCTTATAAATAAAATTTGAAAATGTTTATTAATTTATAAAATTTATTATCTATACCTAATTACATACCTAAATGTGTGTGTAGACACACACACACACACATATACATATATATATATATGTATATATATGTATTATGCTTAATTTGTTTCCCTTAAATATACATAATTGTTCATATGCATCAAAACATATACATACGAATTTCAAATGACGTCATAATCCCTTGATTAAATACAATCGTTTAATACAAAATACAAGAATGTTACACCTAAACCAAACTACACACTATAGGCAAGTCTACCTGGTATATGTAGAATAGAATGGGTAAGACCGAGTATCGAATCATACGGACACAGAATTTAAGAATTATCCCTAAATAAAGACAAAACTAAGACTAAATAAGGAAATTTATTATTTTTAGAAAAGAATTTTAATAATGTAGAAATAGAGAAATAGGATAACCTCGACAACTGAAACGAATTAAGAAACTAAGAAATAAGATAAAGAAGGGTACTACCTAGACTTGGAATCCTAACGATAACGTTAACAGTTTCGGGAATGAGATACGGAATATAACCGGCCAATAAAGATATGAAAAGTTAGGAGACACTCGGAAACATTAACTCACAAGGTCAGTCTCACTAATACTAAAGAATGTTCCAAAAAGTCTTGTGAAATATCACCGGGATGTGTAACGGATTACCTACTCAGTCTCTCCAAACACGGATCGTTTAAGGATTCAGAAGGATCATATCACGTGGTCGATATCAAGAATCTCAATACATCAAAAATGTAAGGATGTATAGGAATCAATCAAAATATATAAGTTAATACCTTGAATCGCAAGGAATCCTAAGAAATAAACATGAAAACCCGGTGGTCACGTAATTCACCCGAAAACCCCTAAAAACCCTAATAATCCAAATTTCCTCACTTGATTAGTCTCAAAAATGATAATCCTACTGTTTATAATCCAATTACAAATAATATCCTATGGTTCATGCAACACCCCAACTCGGCTATGGCTGACGTGTCGCTATTACAGAAATCAGAACAATGCATATTTCCATATTTAATAATTAACACTAATGAAATACAAAATATCTAATTACATCGTTAACTATCATAATCAGCTTTCTAATCTTTTTATCTTCTCTTCACACATCCCTTGAATCCTATGAGTACCTATTTTAAAAACAAGGAAAACAACAAAGAGAAATACAGCTGAGCCAAAAATTTGCTCAGTAACGAAAGAACAACAGTAATGATGGTAAAATCCGAAAAGGAAATTGTCACACCCTCACCTCTCATCACCCGAGATGATGTCATTCGTCACTCTGATAAGGTTGTGGAAGCATAATGGTGATGTCTCAGAGATGTGGTGTGACTTACTTGATCCAGTATCATAACACACAGATTAACTTAAAGATTATACATTACAAGGTTTTCGCAATCACAACCAAACTTACAGTTTACAAACTGAGTTTATTACACAAATTAAATTATTTAATTACAAGTGTTCAAAAGTGCAGCCTCACTGATGGTCACTGTCTACCTGCAAAAGTTTTAAGTTTGGAAAGGTCAGCAAAAAGCTGGTGAGTTCGTAATATTCTAGTTAAACAATATGATATGATATGCAAGTTTTCGCTATATAGAGTTCAAGATAACCATGGGACCCATATCTAGTTTCTTTCGGACAGTTCTACGTTTTACGAAGATACTACCCGTCGGTAAATATCTTGATGCCTCATTATCTTAATGTCTATCACTAACATTAAGAAAGTGTTTCGGAAACAGGTAACAAACATTCACACAAGGGGAGAAGCAAACCAACTAGTGAATGGGTTGTTAGCCGATAGTACTATCATTGAAGCATGTTCGGCTTCACATGGGTTCACTAGATACAGTATTGAGGGATGAGGACTTTTGATACTGTGATAAAGATACTAACGGCAAAATCCCGTGAAATCTTACAAAAGTCACATGAAATCACACAGATAATAGTGATACACGTCGTATATCAAAAAAATGGTTTCACAAAGATACCCCGATGTTTATAAAACATTACAAATGAAAGGGGTTATACGAAACTCACCTGAAGTCTCGAGGGTAGTGAAATCACACGTAGAATGTTATTGGTATCTAAATTCTGCATTAGTTTATGTTTAACAAGTTATTTATGTTTTAACTTACTAATAAGATCTTTCTGAACGTTCAATGTCAAAGACATTGCATTGAAGGTCATCAAACCGATATCATATACTTAATTAGTTAATTTAATGTCATATCATACAATATATAGCAATGTAGGAACCTATAATGATTCAGGTTCCTAATACAAGGTTTATGACATGTTTGATTAATCAGAATAATCTCAGATTAACCAAATAGGTACCGTTATTGATTATAGTATTAAATCAGTTTCTAAATGGATTTATGGCTTAGGAACGATCAATCATTGTTATTGATTATCCAGATATCATGAAACATCATAATGTGACATTGGAATAGGTTTAATAACCATGTTCAATGTACTAATGTGACTGTTATCATAAACACCAGATAGTTATTCCAATGATTATCTTAATGAATGTGATTAGTTTGAAACACTTGGATTTAACCTTGCATTTCAAGGATTGATCAAACTAATCACATACATTGTCAAAATCAAATGGTTTAAACCATTGCAATCATGGGTATAGTTTCATGATAACCGGGCATTACAACGGATCAAAACAAGGATTTACCCGTTAACACATCAAGTTCTTCGTTTATAATCATTCCTAGCCATCATTTAGGCAATAATCAACAACACTAACTATTTCATTACATTCAAAAACAAGATCTAATCAATCCATTATCAAATCAGTAGGTTAAAATGAATCATTACCCGATCTGATGGATTTCTGGGTTGTCAAACGATGATAAGATGTTGTAGCAGCGTTCCCTAGTGCGAACCGTGGGTTTAGAAGCCTTTTAAACTGAGGATGATTTACAGATCAAGGTTTTCGTCTGTAAGGTGCCGGAGCTCGAGAAAATGAGAATAGAATCCTTTGCATGCAATCTGATGAAATGAAAATCCTTTTAAACCGCCATAGGCCCTCGCGTACCGCCTAGTGGGCCTGCTTGACTCTAGGCGTACCGCAAAGCATTACGGAGTCCATAGATATTTTAGTCCCACGCGTACCGCCTAGCGTGGTCATATGGTTCCAGGCGTAGCGCGAGGATCGTGGAATCCATATTTTTTCTTGGTTCCTCGCGTACCTCCTAGCTTGGCAAGCTGAGGCTAGGCGTACCGCGAGGACTTCCTGATTTTGATATTTTTTTATTTTTCTTCATTTTTCGATTTTGGAGAGTCCGAAACTCCGTTTCGCACACGGTTTTCTTTCACGTTCATGATTTTTCGCATAATTTCAATCGGTAATCATCACAATCGCTAAATCAACGTGGATTTTAAGAACAATGAAATGTGCTTTCGTTTGTTAATGACGTAATCCTCAAACACAATTGTCACATAAATGAATAAAGAAGTGACAATGAATAACAATTATTACAACTTCAGCGGAAACAACTGTAATGATCATAACAAACATAGGATAACGAATGTCCGAACGAACTAACTAAACAAATAACAATTTCAAATAATCAAAACGAATACATAATCAATTAAGTCATATGGTAAGGAGATACTCATTTGAGCACAAAACAAAACAAATGGTGTACCCAAACTCGTCGGCCTAATGTACTAAATTGTGAGTTGTATGTGCGCACACACTAACACTCACCAAAATGAAACAGTTATCCTAAGACCAGTCCACATGCCTCCCAAACTATCATTCCTCAACTGCCAAAATATGAAGACGCCATGAACCAGTCACACCGTCATGGAAAGTGCAACGTCATTGATACCCCAATGACGAACCGGTAGAATTACCTACCGGAGGCTTCCTTGAGTATCGGATTTGAAACAGTTTACAAATAATAGATAATCGAATACCTAAACAAAGTTCAAATGAGATGATTTCATAAATCAATATAACGGAACATGTGATAATGAATACAATTTAATAATTATATCGCATGCTTAGCAAATCAAAATCAGAATCAGAATTAGAATCAAAGGGTACTCGAAACAAAAAGGTTCAACTTAATAAAATGAATATAACGAACAAAATAAATAAATATACGATGAGTTAAATAAACAGAATCCGTACCTTAGCTTTAGCAAATAAACCAAGTAAATCAGATTATTAGTAAGCAGTCCAAATTCCCGATGATTCAACGACTCGAATAGCACTTCGTTTAACCGTTTAGATCGCTTACAGAGAAAGTCCTAAGCTTCCTCTCACTTAAGATAACTTTAACGAGGCTTAATAAAGTGTTTTGGTTGTGAGAAAGTATGGTGTTTGAGCGGAATACGTAGAAAATGAACTTCTGAAGTCTATTTATAGGAACTGACACGCGAATCGAGACCATGAGACTGTGACTCCACATAGGTGTGATATTTAGTGTTTTCTATTAATATAATTATGGCACAATTGAGATAAACGCATGTTCAATAAAGATTCATTAGTTGGACTATGATTTTAAACCTAAAAAGTATGTATGGATGCATATTTTACTAAGTCACACAATACGAACATTTAGTTTAATTATTTTTGGCAAATTGGATTTAAATAATCCAAACTTTGACCCATTGGCCACTGCCGGTCCCAACTACAAAAATCCCCGATAACGGTCCGAAGTTTCGACATATTTTCCCGGGGCAGACCGCCGTCATATAAACCCTAACGGCGTTAACTTTTTTTCGAATTTCGAACGGATTTTTGAGGGCTTTTGTTCAGATGGAGAATACGAGTCGAATGATGTATAACTTATTTCGAAACGTTGCTTCAAATTTCCCAATTTTGACGTTTAAATTTTCAATTCGTCAAAGAAATCATCAAATTGAGAAATTTGGAGCAACGTTTCGAGGTAAGTTATACGTTATTCGACTCGTATTCTCCATCTGAACAAAAGCCCTCAAAAATCCGTTCGAAATTCGAAAAAAAGTTAACGCCGTTAGGGTTTATTTGACGGCAGTCCGCCACGGGAAAATATGTCGAAAGTTCGGACCGTTATCAGGGATTTTCGTAGTTGGGACCGGCAACGGCCAATGGGTCAAAGTTTGGATTATTTAAATCCAATTTGCCATTATTTTTAATAAAGTAAAAAAAAAACTTTGAAGGTTATTTTGATTCACACAGATATAGTTATATATTTATGTGACTTAACAAATGACAAAAAAAATACCTAGATTGATCTCATATATTGTTATATACATAAACATTTTTTTAAGTTTAATTTTAATTTTAAGGGTTATTGGATTTAAATACTCCCAACTTTGACCTATTGGTCGGCAATACTCCCAACTGAGAAAATGTTTACCGGCACTCTCAACTTTCAAAACATTTTCCACTAGCACTCCAAAACAGGTGCCACGTCATCAAAAAAATCATGTTTTAGAGTGCCAGTGGAAAATGTTTTGAAAGTTGGGAGTGCTGGTAAACATTTTCTCAGCTAGGAGTATTGCCGGCCAATAGGTCAAAGTTGGGAGTATTTAAATCCAATAACCCTAATTTTAATAATACCTACTTAAGCTTTGTTAATAAAACAAATAAATTAATCCCAAAACTTTATAAAAGTATGAATATATAAATAACTAATAAACTTGGTTATATACATTAAAGTCAAAAGTTTATTAATTAAATATCACAAAATTTCGTAAAACCATAGGTTTTGATAAGCACAAATAATTAATTATAGTATTTACAAACCTTTATTAAAATTAGCACAAAACATAATAAGAGAGTTAAATTTGAAGGATTAAATGGTAAAATAAGAAAACTAATTTTTAAAATAAGAACTGTTACAAACAAAATATAAATCTCAAGGACTTAGTTGTAAAAATATCCCAAAGTTTCTTTCTTCTTGTTCTGAACTCACGCTCAAAGAGAAGCACATCCGGTTCATCCTTGAATCTGAGGCATAATGTAGTTGTTGATGCAAAATAATAACAGTCGTGCATTTTACTCACAATATTGAATCAAAAAGTCCATTTAATTTCATTATCAGTAACATTAAACGTAAGTTACATAACCGAAATTTTTTGAAGGTTATTACAACCGATAATCAATCAAAACTCCACTAATTATTCAAATCAAACACACCCGCAACTACGCGATAGTTTTCTGCTTCAATGAAAATCAAAATCCCTTTCTAAAACTCTCCAGAACTGTGATTCAAGGTCAAGGTTTCAATCGAATAGAGCTACAATCGATGGTCATCAATTCTACATCAAAACAAGTAAGTATTCATACCATTTTACTCGATTAGGGCTATAGATTAAAAGCCCTAAAGTTTTAAGGAACGATGATTTACAGGTTACGCGAATTGGATCGATTGTACAATTATGGTTCATATGATTTGGGTGCCTATCCAAGATACCGTATAAATATAAATTGAAACGAGGTTTTATTAAACGAACTAACCACAACCTAGAGGCTAGACACTGGCGCTGTGGGATAGAGGTCACGTTTTCAAAACTCGGCGTAGGCAACCCTTATTGGTTTTTGTGTTTTTTTTAGCAAATTTCTACATGTTTAAATGGTCTAAAAATTCGTAAAGGTTATCTTAACATTATGTTCAATATTTTCTATTTATTTCATTTAGTTATTTCTTTTATCAATTCAATAATACTAATTTGATAAAAGTGTTTATATTACATAAAAATAATTATAAATTTATTTTAGAAAATGTATACTATACTTTCTTTAATAACCAAATAATATATAAATACTTATGGTTAGGATTGTAAATGATTTAAAATTTATATTTGGTATTTTTTTTTTAAAAACAAATACAAACATTATTGGTAAAGATTAATGTAATTAACTTGTAAGACTTATGTATAACAATTGAAAATAAATATTTATTTCAGTAGTTATTATAATAGTTTTCAAGAATAGTTATTGAAATAATTTATTTAACTTTTATATTAAATAATTACTTCTAAACATTCATTTATTATAATTCTAAATGTATTTATTTGAATAAGATATTCGTAAGTCTTATTTCTAAAAACTTGTCATTATTTCAATACTAAGTTTATATATACTTTAAGGTAATAACCATTTTATCTTTAATCGATATAAGAAAAAAAACATTGGATTAATAAGATACATGTACATCTAATAGAGACTAAATCATACAATCATAGGGTGTAATGAGATTCGTCTCAATCTCTATCAAGCGGTCTTTGGGAAAGCAAAACAACACATGTGAGTTTTCTTATGCTTCCCTCTTTACATTTTTGTAAGTTTTAGGATGTTACACATGTCTTATCAAACATGTTATTCTTTGAGTCATAAACAAATACAAGGATGCAATTCTATAGTTTAAGATAGAATTAGATTTGAATGTTATGTGTTGCCTATTTGTTTGTATATCTATGTGTTATTACTATTGGGATAATCATATACAATACATTAGTACTAGTAGCCTTTGATAACATGATTTATGTCATTGTTTTTATTGAATGTGAAATTGCCAAAAACATTTAGTATTACTAGTAGCCTTTCTTTAGTGACTTTGTGTCATTATGTTAAAAAGGTGAAATTGCCAAAATCATATCATCAAACATTGTGGAATACATGTATATTTAGATCAATTCTTATTAGACTATTGCCACATCTTATTTCTTTATATATCTATATATCAAATTGTATGAGATCTCACCAACTATGCAAATAGTTGATCAAACTCTATTTTACATGTTTAACAAGATTAGTGGAGACATGAAGACAAACATAGGATTTTGGACTTAGGTAATTCATAAGTCAAACATTGTTGTGTATTTATTTTGTATGTTGAATTCTTTTAATGTATTTTGATTCTATGATTGTTGAATGAAATTTTAATATGTATGTTTAAATATTGAAACTTTAAAGTAGCACCATAAGTAATGAACAATCACAATCGCGCCCCGACGTATTCCGCCGTCGGTCGGGGTGTGACAATAGGACACATGGCAAAGCCTCTTGACACGTGGAGAGGCTAGTTTTACACGTGTCATACACGTGTCTCCAAGTCGTGCGATGCGTTTGAAACTTGTTTTCGCGATTCCTGCTTCATACGAACTCCATTTTGCGTGTCATTTTTGCCTACTTTAACGATTTTACGAGATCTTTCAAACCACATATAGCACACCTCCTAAGGGTGTAATGATTATGGTGGCCATTGTGCGATTGTATCTTAAAAGCTCGGTTTATCGTAACATTCACTGTGAGCATTATTTGTCAATTCCGCATTCCCTCATTTTCATCGTTTTTAAATGATGAATATATTGTGACTATGAGTTATTAGTTCCCTTAACAAATTATCTTAGTCATATCTTTACATGTATATATTATTTATCAAAAAATTCGAATTTTACTAATTACGTTGTTTATGGATCTTTCTTTTATACCTTTTCATTTTTATATCATATTGATCTATTATAGTAAATAATAAATCAAATAAAAATATGGTTCGATATGGGTCAGTTTAAACTTTAGTTGAATATGGTTACAAATGCTAGTCGTGTGATATTTAATTGAGATTTTCACTTTTATAAACATTAGGTATACGATTAGATCATCCGTTTCGATTAGTTTATAATAATCGATTCGAAGTACATTAAATTAAATAGTTTAGTCATTAACTTGTTATTTCCTAAGAACTTGTAATTAAATTTGTCGAAATGATGTTAAACATATTTACAATTCGATTTCATATTATTGAGTTTTAATTAATTAACAACAATATGTTTTTTTTATTATAATTTATTTATTTGTTTGTTACGTTTTTTACGGGCATTATAATTCAATTGGCCAAAGCAAACCCTAATAGAATTAGATACGAAATCTAACCTAAAATTGAGAAAACTGGTCAAAACATGTAGTGAACAATCAAGACTCATCAATTGGACATCATCATGCATTTATAGATCATCATAACCACAATAAATAACCAACATTAACCATATATAATTTGATCCTAATCATAAACAATCCAAATCCAATAAAAACAAACCCGAAAACCGAATAAAATTAATTGTTAATCATCTAAATCTAGGTAATACAATGATTTTAGCCAAGAAACATGTTTATAACAGTAAAAATATGAAAAACATTCAGAAACATATCCATATATGGTTCGACTACAAACGAGAAATAATCAAGGAAACAAGTAAAAGAACCCGAAAACGCGTTGCCGAACACTTTCATATGCGTTCTGAGACTCCCCCGAGCTTCCAATTCAGCCCAAAGCCTTCAATATCTTCAATTTTATGTTTCTTGTTTGTTTCCAGCCATCATAGCTTGAATAATCACGAATTAGGGCTTCAAAATGGCTTAAATAGGTTAAATTAGGCTAAGGTTCGCAATTGGGATCGATGGGCCGGTCCAGAGTTCAAAACATGGTCCAAAGGCATGGTCAAAGGGCCAAAATGACCTGGTCAACGAGGGTCAATGTGGGATAACACTCCAACAACTGGTCAAAGGGACTAGGGGTTCGCGGGTCACGCCTTGGTCAAATCCGGGTCACACGCGGGTCTCTTTGTGAAACAATCCGAGTTTGGCTCGGGTCATGGGTGATCCGGCGGGTTCTTGGTGGATATTTAGGGCTGAGGTGGCCTTTTGTAGCGTTGCCACGTGTCTCATGAGCTGAAAGTTTGCCAAAATTACACAAATACCCCCTAGACTTGCTGAAATTCATTTTTACGCTCCAAAACTTCATGAAATGTCATTTTTTAACCCCCGAAACTTATGAAATTATATTTTAGCTTCCAAACTTCATCAAAATTATTGCTGCCTTCGGTTTCTTCTTAAATATGAACATTTATTTAGCGAAACCTACAAAAGTAACAATGAAAATAAGTAAAAATAAATAAAACCTAATAAAAAATAAATAAAAATATATTAAAATAAGGTAAAATAATATAAAATAAATACTAAAAAGATGTGTAGATAACTACACATCAAACATCCCCACACTTAAACTTTGTTTGTCCCTAAGCAAACCTAAAGGAACGCAAAACAAAATCTAGTTCAACAACGTTTCACTTTAGGCAAAACCAGACACGGATTTACGAATCAATTACACAATCAATCACAAGACTTACAATGGTCAATAGATTTACAATCCAACCAGACACGAACGAAGTAAATTTTGAAAACATGGGATTTTGTAATAAAGATTCACCTATTTATCGAGCATCCAACCATATACACTCACACCACTCACAATTATCACTCATCACTCGGTTAAATATATGCATTTTATTAAGTGAACTCTCAATAACCTAACATTGAGGCAATGCTAACATAAGCTTGTGCTATAATCAAATCTCCACCTTATATCAAGAGTAACACAGATCAAAAGGACTTTAATAGGTAGGCTTAGGCTAAGGGTAGGTGTTGTAGGGTTTTAAAGTGGCTAACACACAAAAGAAAATCTGGTAGTTGACTTTATTACACAAACAATAATTTAAAACGAAAAAAACTACCATACTTGGTATATATAATCGTTTAAAAACTAAAGGAATAGAGAAGGCTAAGAAATGGATGAACCTGATGCCTTAATCATATATGTGTCAAATCTTAATCAAAGTCTCAAAATGCATACAAGCACAAGTTCTAAAGCAATGCAATAGGTAGGTCAAATCACACACAAATGAATCTGTGAATAAATAAAGACTATTAAGGCTCAAAATCTCCCTGGAAACGTGTGGAATAGGGTTAACGATATGAGCATAAACGGTTTTCAACTACCAAACAAGTTTCACTATTAAGAATCCCAAACCTATAAGTTTTGAAAACAAGTCCAATTGGGAAAACTTTATCATGCAACTTAAAGACTAACTGTATAACCAACTCAATAACCTATGTCAACTCGCTTTTGTTAACGATTTACAATGAAATAGACTTGTTCAGCACTATAACAAAATGTAACAATGACTTACAAAAGTTCAAGTTTTATTTTATTTTTGGTAATTTCAAAAATTTTCAATTTTTTTGTTTTTTGTTTTCAAAAACAAAGGGATGAAAAGAAAGAAATAAAAAGAAATGAATGTCCCCATCCCCACATTTGAAACACACGTTGTCCCTAATGTGTCGACAAATAGGGAAAAACTAAATTTGAAATAAAACAAACTAATAGATGACAGTAACAAGAAATAAAAAGAAATACTTCCCTAACAAACAATCCAAGCAAACGCATAAGCTCCATAGTGACCTGCTAAGATCCAATAAAATAAAACAACCATGAACGTACCTGGGATCCTGTAACAGCTGCTCATGCGTGACTGCATGGCTCGACACGTTAGCACACAAATAAAACAGAAAATAAAACGACTAAAAATGCAAAGTAAATACTAAAAAGGGACGAAATAGTGCATAAATGTGGGTTGCCTCTCAATGGCGCTTGGTTTATTAACAAGTCTTCAGCCAGACTCCGACTCAGTAAACATCATAGGGTGGCGATGCACGTGCACATAGCCACTGCCTGAGTCTTCAAACTCGGTAAACCTTTCACAACAAAAGTTCCTTAACATGAACACACTTAGCTGTGGGGATCCAAGTGAAGTTGTGTGATCCGCACACTTGGACTTTACTCTCAGCAAATGCACTGTAAACTACCCCTATGTCGGGTGGTTTGTCTCTCACTGGCACATGATACTCAATATCTGTAATCCCTAGGGTTTTTAAGTCAAATTTTGAGCTTGTAATTGTATTCAAATTATAATAAAATAAAGTTATGGGTATTCGTTGAAACGTTTGAAACACTCATGAAACAAATTTTAGTGTATGTATATATACTTGTATAATATTAAAACAATTCAAAAGAAATCAAATATATATACATACATATAAAACCTATATAATTCAATTTATTATACATAGACATACAAATATAAAAATATAAAATACAAGTATAAAAATAATAATAATAAGATTAAACAAATTAATAATAATAATACATTTATGTAAATAAAATAAAATAAATAATTAAGTACTCATAAAGCTTTTATGTAAATAATACAAGAATCAAATAAAAAGTTTTATAAATTTTTAGAACTATAAATTTATTTATTAAAACTCTTAAGAATAATTTTATAAACTTTAAAAATGGTTAAAGGGCTGAAACTGTAATTTTTCTAAACTTTATATGTGAGTATGAAGAAGAATAAAAGAGAAAATTAAAGAAAATATAAGTGAGGGGTGAAACTGTAATTTCCGAATTCTTTCTCGCCCGAATACAGCCCCACCCGACCCACTGACCCGTTTGCGACTCGAAAGACTATTCCAGCTCATCCACGCGTTTTGGAAAAAATTAGGAACGGATTTGAGAGATACACGAGCACACGAATCGTATCAAACCATTAACTTAACGAAATCAGTACGAAATCGTGAGGATTCGATCTTCATTATACCGAAAGTTTAACCAAAATTAGAATTCGAATCTTCCGTGTATAAAAACCCAATACATTCATTCTATTACATCCGCTCAAACCTTCCAAACCTTTCTGCATCTTCTAAACAATATAACCAGCGATCTGAAGCTGGATTCGAAGCCGAGAACAACCGGACCTGCACGAGACTCGAACACCGTCAATGTCTAATCAATCCAAGCAAGTATTAGCTCTATCCTACTCGGTTTTAGGTGTAGAACAAAAGCCCCATCATATCGAGGGCTTACTTTCGATTACTCGAACGAATTGGAATGAAACCCAAATTAGGGTTCATACGCAATTGGGATTGATGTTAGAGTCTGATTAAGTTTAAACGAAGGCAAGATAAGCCAATGAAATCCCTCCCAGCCCAACGGTTAAGATGCTGGTGCTGGGGAGGGCAGTCCCGGGTTCGAACCATACAACACTAAGGTTAACCGGTTTTGCTTCACTTCAAGCCTTTCCACCCTATTTTTTTATAAAAAAATTACTAAAAATCTGAATATAATATTTTTTAATATTCTGTAATAAAGAACTTTATTTACAGAAAATGTTAAAATTATTTTTATTAACTTTTATTAATTAACTAGTTATTCAACACTTATTTTAAACTTAAACAATGAAACTAAAACTCTAATTACTCTTCTATTATTCTTTTAAAAATAATAATAAAATAATTTTTATAAAATACATATATGCATATATTTATTTACTTTATTAATAATTAATCTTTTATTATCATTTATTTTAAATAAAATAATTTATAAGATACATATATGTATACTTTTTATCTTTTTATTACAATAAGATGTGTATAAATATATCCTTTTAATTGTAAATCAATTTTTGTTAAAGAATTTTTTATAACTTTAAAGTTTTGTTTTATAAAACTAAGAATTTATTTTTAAAACTCTTATTATTCTAAAAAGAAAATTTTATAAACAAAAGCATAGAATTATTTCAAAAATAAAATAAATAAAAAGGCTTTTGTTTTTAAAGTAAACATTTATCTACAATACAAAGATTTAATTTAAGATACATTCTTTTAAAAACAAAATTCCTTAAACATTAAACAATAAAATAAAAAAAAGGGATGGAAATTAGGTTAAATCAAACATTATGAGATATTCAAATGATTATTCAAAATCAATTAAGATATTTATTTATTTGATTATTCAAAATTAAATAAATAAATAAACAATTATTCAAAATCAATTAGGATATTTATTTATTTGATTATTCAAAATCAAATAAATGAATAATTATTCAAAATCAATTACGACATTTATTTATTTGATTATTCAAAATCAAATAAATAAATAATTATTCAAAATCAGTTAGGATATTTATTTATTTGATAAATAAATAAATAAATAAATAATCCTAAATGAAAACCATTCAAACTTGTACATATCAATTATGACTTCCATAGTATGCCATAGAAACTAAGATGCCAAAACTTGAACTCTAAGTACATAGACTAAGAAAATAAATGAATAATTATTCAAAATCAATTACGATATTTATTTATTTGATTATTCAAAATCAAATAAATATATAATTATTCAAAATCAATTAGGATATTTATTTATTTGATAAATAAATAAATAAATAATCCTAAATGAAAACGATTCAAAGTTAGACATATCAATTAGAACTTCCATAGTATGCCATAGAAACTAGGATGCCAAAACTTGAACTTTAAGTACATAGACTAAGAAATTCTATTGCCTTTAGGTTAAGGTATGCAAGCACAACTTCGTAAATGCTAGGCAATGATTCAAGTGACAAAGCTAAGACATCAAGTGAGTAATACTATATTCCCTCTTTACATTTTTGTACTTTTGGGATGTTACATATGCTAGTATTCAAAAACTAAGTTATTCTAGAGTCAAATTCTATAGATGCAATGCTTTTAGTCTATTTGGTTTGAATTTATGGTATGTGATTCTATTTGCTTTGTGATACTATGATATTCTATAACATCAGATTTTTTGAATCAACTCAAAGATGCACAACAAAAAACATTGAAAGAAGAGAATGTGATGTGTGAAAGAATTTTTGGTCTGATAAGGATGCTTGATGAAAACGAGTTTGGAATCAAAACTCGTTATGGTAGAATGTGGGTACCACAATATGGGATATATCAGATCAAGAAATCTCGACAAAGCACACAAGTCAAGATATTCTTTTCATCCCGGTACTACCAAAATGTTTCAAGATCTACGCAAGAATTACTGGTGGCCAGGAATGAAATTCAACATATTACAATACATTAACCGATGTTTGACTTGTTTGCAAGTGAAAGCTAAACATCAAAAGCCTCACGTCTATTTACAGCCTTTGGAAGTTCTTGAATGAAAAGGGGAACACATAACCATGGATTTCATCACAAAGCTAGCATGTACAGCTAAACAACATGATTCCATATGGGTGATTGTAGACCGACTGATGAAGAGTGCTCACTTCTTACCAATACGTGAGACATATTCGTCAGAAAAGTTATCAAAATTGTTCGTAAAAGAAATTGTTGCACGTCAAGGAGTACCACTCTCGATTGTGTCGGATCGAGATACCATATTTACTTCTAGATTCTGGAAGAAATTCCATGAACAGATGGGGACGAGATTATGTTTAAGCATGGCATATCATCCGCAAACGGATGGGCAAACTGAAAGAACGATACAAACATTAGAAGATATGCTACGTGCGTGTGTTATTGACTTTGGTGGTAATTGGGACGATCATTTACCGCTAGTTGAATTCTTGTATAATAACAGCTACCATGCTAGCATTGGAATGCCACCATATGAAATGTTATATGGGAGACGATGTCGAACACCACTATGTTGGGGTGAAGTTGGACAAAAAGGCACAGGGAGCAAAATTGATGTAGAATATATGGCCAATAAGCTCGCTCAAATCCGAACACGACTAAAAGTTGCCCAAGATCGTCAAAAGTCTTATGCAGACAAAAGAAGAAGACCAATTGAATTCAACATAGGGGATCGTGTGTTATTAAAAGTATCCCCATGGAAATGTCTAATTAGATTTAGAAAGCGAGGAAAGTTAAGTCCGAGGTATATCGGACCATTTAAGATTTCGGCCAGGATAGGTAAAGTTGCATACCGATTTGAACTGCTAGACGAACTTATTAGTATACACACGACGTTTCATGTGTCTCATCTACGGACATGTATTGCGAATGAAACCTCTCATGTGCTTTACGATGAGATCGGGGTTGATGACAAGCTTAATTACGCAGAAGAACCAATCGCGATACTCGATTGCGATGAGAAAAGACTCCGTAATAAAATTGTCAAGATGGTTAAGGTACAATGGAAGCACAGAAAAGGATCAAAGGCAACATGGGAAACCGAAGAAGAGATGAGAATAAGCTACTATACCCTCAAATGTTTACGTTATAATAGGTTTCGAAGACGAAACCTATTTAAGGGGGTAGAGTTGTAACATCTGGTTTTCCCAACAATGTAAATATTGTTATATTCCGTTTGCCTTAAATCAATGTTGTTATACAGTATTTATAGCAAAAACCATAAAACAAACTAATTAAATAAGAGAATATGCTTATCATAGTGGAGCAATAAGTTATCTTTAAGCATAAGAAGAATGTAGAGATAGAAATGATCAAAATGAGTGTAAGCGAAATTTCGAAACAAAGCTCCGAACAGAAGTTACGAGATGCCGAAGTTCCGAAATGATTAGATATAAATAATAATAATAAATAAATAAATAAAATTAAATAAAAAAATAATAATAAGAATAATAATAAAATAAAACTTTAATAAAGAACACGACCGTGCCCCATGAGACATGATCGTATCTATACATAAACTAATATGTGTCAATTGGTGACATGAGTATAGACACGTGGCATGACCGGAGAAACATAACACGGCACACAACCCTACCTATTGAGTAGAATATTCACTGTTATAGGAGACCGCCAAAAATTAATAAAATAAATTATATGACCCTATGGGTAGAAATGTAGAGAATAATTAGTAGATTTCAAAGGCATATTCGAAAGTTTTTAAAACATCATATACAAAAAGTTATAAGCGAAAAACAAGATTTAAGCTAAATTAATAATAATAATAATAATAATAATAATAATAATAATAATAATAATAATAGTAAAAAATATCAAACTCAAGATAACGTCGAATAAATTTACGTGCAAGATTCAAAAATGTAAAATGGAAGCGTATCGATCATTAAAATACGTGGAGAACGAATGTTAGATTTTAACAATGACTAATCAAATTTATAAACATCTATAAATAGTATCCAGTTGAGAATGGAGTTTCTACTTTTCCTAAGTAACGAAACTCTGTTAAAATACTCTCATAAAACCCATGGAGCGAGTACGGTAGTTACTAGAATTCCATGCAAGGATTGTTAAGCAAGCATTTGCACGAGCTGTTTTGAGGTAACCACCTATTACACTCTTATTTTAAATTTATTATTTAAATAGTATAGTCAATATACCGTTTGTTTAAAATCTTAATTAGACAATGTGTGGAGGCTATTTTCAATATTTATGTAAAATATGGAGTATGTAGAGATGCTGCCCAAATATTTTATAAATACATATATTTATAAGACGAGGCTCTGCCGGATTTGAACTCTAAAATAAAGTTTTATAAGCCGAAATTCTGCACAAATATTTTTAAGAAAATCAAAAAGCATAAGCCGTTGTACTGTCCAATTAAAGACTCGAGTCGGTATCTGAAAATTTAAAGATAAGTTAAGTAATCCCACTAGGGTACTGATGTTATTAGGAAATTGACAGTAACGTGAGATAAGAATTAAAGAGCTAAAATTGTACGATAAAAGCGTAGATCAGGTGAGTTTTATGAGCCATGTTTTACTGTTTTAAATACTTTATGCTCATGTGAATGTTATATTGATAATGTTTTGATATATATGATATTATATTGATGCTGGGATGTTTCTTGTTTATACCAGTATTAAGTTGGAAAATAATGCCGAATTTTCTATACGTATTTTTCAAAATAGAAAAAGGCAACCCGAATCTTTGTTTTGAAAACAGAGTTACCTTCGGGTAAAACATAGTTACCTTCGGGTGAACAAAGTTACATTCGGGTAAAACAGAGCACCGTCAGGTGAACAGAATTTTGATTAATTAATGGTTTTGGTATAATATGATATATGTATATTGATGTATGATTTTATGAAATGTTTTTGAAATATATATGATTTGAAATGAAAAGATGTTTACTAAACTTAGAACTCACCAGCTTAAGATGACAACTTTTAACATGAACATAAGGTAGAGATGGTGAAGCCTCAGCTAGTCGAGGCAAGAAATAGTTCGCATAAATGACACTGGATGGATGCTGGCTGTAGGTTTTGAGAAGATTGGCATAGATGTAGACCTTGTAAAAAAAATAAATAAAAATGGTTGTGTAACAAATATGTAATCGGGTTTACTTATGTATAATATGTTTTATTTCCGCTGCGATTGAGTTATCTCTATTTAATCATTGTGCTTATGAGTAAATCCGATGAAGTAACGTGACTTGGGAGACGGGCGTTACAACTATGTAATTGAATGATTGTTTGGTTTGAATAAATTTATGTTTGAATTATAAAAATACAATTGTTTAATTATTGAAACTTATAACATAGCACCATGAGCAATGAACAATCTAACTCGCGCCTCAACGTATTCCGCCGTTGGTTGGGGTGTGGCAATATCAACACTCTATGCAACCAAGTGCTCATCCTCACTAACATAGGTACCGGTAACAGGCATATGTCTATCAACAAAGCACAAGGTGCATTTCTGCTCTGTCGTCTACTTCTTATAAAGTAAAATAATATAAAATAAATACTAAAATGATGTGTAAATAACCACACATCACCCAACAATGGCGCAAAAAAAAACTACGTGTAAACCAAATCAATCAAAAATGAAAAATCGTTGAAGACGATATAGAGAAGCAAAATTACGAAATTAAATGGAGAAAGAAGTAACATGTGAATGCAAATTGAACATTTTCCAATGAAATCCAGAACATCAAAATCTCAAAGACAGTGGTTGAAGAGATCTTTTAGACTATGTGTAATGGTACGTGTCCCAGGCATGAGAGAGCCTGGTCACGCCTCAGTGGCGCCTCCCCCACTACACAGGGGCGTGAAGGAGGAGTGACGGGCAGCTGTGTGCGTAGTATCACGGAGTGACCCGGGTTTGAAAAAAAGTTAACCCAACGACTATTTGACCTTTTGAACAAAAAAAAAAACAATTTTCTTACCTATATAAGCTCATTCAACCCACAACAAAAAATACTTACACTCTCTCAAATTTTTCTAACTTTATAAAAATTTCTACTCTCATATATTCAAATAACTTCTACACACCATGGACCCAAAAAACCCAAACAACCCATTTTTATTTGTTTATGAATTGTTATCGTCCTCAAGGCGATACGAACAACCCGAACAACCCGAACGTATTTATAACATATTCAAATTGGTACCCACAACAACCGTTTTTAAACAAAATTCACTTTTTTTTTTAAAAAACGTTTTCGAAACCCAACTGGAACCTGACGTTGAGGTGGTTTCGGAAGCACAAGCTAATCCTCAACTAGAGCTGGAATAACAGGTCACACGAGACACGATAAGACACTAACACGAACAAGATTGACACGAACACGGCACGATAACTAATCGTGTCATTTTTCTCAAACATGAACACGAACCTGTTTTGAAACAGGTTACACAACAAGATCTGTTTAAGACACGATAAGTAAAGCAATATACCTATGGGTTCAAGCAAACAAATTCTGAAATTCTAACTTTAAACTTACATGATCGAGTGGGAGGAGGGAGAAGCTACATCGACGGGAGGAGGCGTTCGGAGAAGCTACAGCATATGGAGGAGGAGGAGGAGATCGGAGTAGCTACAACATATGGAGGAGTGGGAGGAGGCGATCGGAGAAGCTACAAAATATGGAGGAGGCGACGACCAGATGACGATGGGATCTCTGTGTGTAATCAAGGTTGGGAGTATCTCTGCAACTGCTATGGGATCTTTGCGCTGGCTGATTACAAGAGATTTTTGGGAAATTAGTGTCACACCCCGAGCCAACGGGGTTGGATCGGAGTCCCCGTCGGGCGGAAGGTTCTCGAGGCGTGATATCGTGAGTGATAATCGTGATGATCAGATTGTTTGCATAGCATCAATGTTTAAGAATAACTAAAGCACAATCAAGTATTAACTAGGATTACAAAGTTAAATTACAACATCAATTTTCAGCAATTTAACTAAGTAAACCTAACAAAAGAATCAATGTTTATATCTTGTAACTTTACAAGATATCAAAGCTGTTTCGCATCCATGACAAAATATGTGCTTTTCCAAAAGTCTACTAGGTCTGCTAACTGGCATCCTAGTATGCAATCCAAAAGCTTAAGCCTATTCCTGTGCGTTACCTGAAAAGTATGTAAGAAAACAAAGTCAATACAATGGTTGGTGAGTTCATATAGTTTTAGTATTTGTAAAATAGCTTTTGCAAACCTCTTCGGTAAAACCTAACCTCACTAACAACACCTGTATCATCCAACTCGGTATGCTTATATATAGGGCATACCCCTGAGTCGAGCCTACGACCCGCCCAGACGCCGTCCCACCACATACTAAGTCGCATAGGACATTGCTATTAATGATAATTAAGCATTTTACCTACCATTCGATTCATTCTTCATCATCGCTTTAGTTTTCTGTTTCGAGTTTACAAGTCTATAGCATTCGTATGTATTAGCTTCAATATAAGTTTATCAAGTATCGTGTTTAAAAGTTTATGATATCGACTCAAAAGCATTTATGCATCCCCTCGGTAACAACCTTAATCTCATTAACACCACCTGTATCATCCAACTCGGTATGCTTATATATAGGGCATACCCCTGAGTCGAGCCTACAGCCCGCCCAGACGCCGTCCCACCACATACTAAGTCACATAGGACATTGCTGTTAATGATAATTAAGCGTTTTACCTACCATCCATTTCGTTTATAGCTTTAGCATTATGTTTAAGTTTATAGCATGAGTGAACATTGAGGAATCACTGTATGGCAAGCACTGAGAGGACATCTGTCTACTCCTCAAGTCATGACTATGAAGGTCACCCTATGGCAAGCACTGAGAGGCCCATTTAGTATGTTCTATCATAGTTAATAGCTTTAGCATTCAAGTTTATAGCATTCAAATAGTTTCACAACCGGTGAGGCAAGCACTGAGAGGCCAAACCGTTGTTTTAGCATGATAAGTTTATAGCATTCAAAGTTTCACAACCGGTGAGGCAAGCACTGAGAGGCCAAACCGTTGTTTTAGCATGTAGCATTAGTATTAAGCATTCGCATGTAGCATTAGTATTAAGCTTTAGCGTATAGCATTAGTGTTAAACGTTAGCATGTAGCATTAATGTCAAGCATTAGCATATAGCATTAGCAAATAGTATTAGCATATAGTTTGAGCAGTTAATTCACAGCATAGGCATCAAGTATATATAGTTTAAGCTTCTAGTTTGTAACATAAGCATAAATCACCTAGTTTATGCATCTCGTTCGTAGCATAAGCATCAAGCATCAAGTTTAAGCATATTGTTTGTAGCATAAGAATTAAGCATCAAGTTTAAGCATATTGTTTGTAGCATAAGCATTAAGCATCAAGTTTATGCATCTCGTTGTAGCATAAGCATAAAGCATCAAGTATATAGCTTTTCTAAAATAATAGTTTACAAGAATAAGGGTTATTGTAAACCTCATGATTATGTTTAAGAGCCTTAAATAACATTTCAATAATTTCTAAAAATGTTTAACATGCTTCTCAGTCCCGAAGTAAAACAAATAAGTTTGAAAAGGGACAAATGAACTCACCTGGTGTTTGAAGTGGTTGACTTATCTTAAACTAGACTGCGTGCACTCGTTGTTGTGTTTGTGTTAGTATTCACATTCCTGTAGTGATTTCATGTTGTTTGTAGTTTATAAGTATACGTTCTAGATAAATCGTGTGTGTGTAAGTGTTAGTCTTAAGTTGGCTAACACCGGTGGGTCTCGGTCATCATTCGGCCCTGTTAACTTGTTAATGCTTTTAAAATCCTTAGTCCAATTATATTACACACTTTGTTATTGATATAAGGTTACATTTTGATCTAGTTTTATCACAAAGAGTTTCTAAGTACAAGCCTTAGATCTCTCTTGTTTAATTATCATATGCCCTTATTTTCTTGTAAGAATCTAGTAGTAAATAATCACAACATTATTCTTGAAAAAATTTAGGTTTTAGGTGTTATGAATATACTAGTTTATGCTCTTCACCATATGGGCTGAATAATACAAAGTAAGTCGTTGGGCCTTGAGACAAACGTGGCCTTATGCGCACCATGGTTGGGTCGGCTAAATGTTTTGGGCTAAGACAATGGCCATGGGCCGAAACAGTGAACATGGGCCCCTTTGTATGTTAATTGGGCCGTAGTGAATGGACCAAGGAAATTGGGCCGAGAGAATTGTAATGGGCCGTGGATTTGTCTGCTGGGCCGAGTTATAATCATGGGCCGATGGTGTGCATGGCTGATTTGCACCCATTCGCTCACATGGATACCGACTTCATCACTCAGCGAACCTTTATGCTTGATCACACCTGGTTCGGCTGCGTAGGTATAAGGTTTGCCTCAAAGGTTCGCCGGGATGGTTCGTGGCATGCAGATTTGGTGGCAAAAAGGGTAGGTTCGGCTCTGATGACTCGACAGGTTCGTCAAGGTTCGGCTATGGCTGCGTTAGTAGGTTCGTGGGGTTTCCTTGGAAGGGTTCGTAGGTGTGCCGCAGGGGTTCGGCCGAAGGAGGGTTCGCCGGAGACCGGAAGCAGGTTCGTTCCTGCTAGGGTGTTAGGTTCGTGGCTGCTTCGTTGTCGCTCAGGTTCGCCCCCTTCGATCACGCAGGTTCGTCGCCCATGCAGTAAGGTTCGGCCAACTCAAAACCCAGAAAAGGTTCGGCCACATGAAGGTGAGGGTTCGGCCAAACTTAAACCGCGAACCCTGGCTTTCCTTCATCTTCTACATCGGACCAAGTAGTCACAGGTTGTTCCCGAGGTTAACTTTTCACGACAGTAGGTTCCAAGATGGCGTAGTGTTCGAACGAAGGTGGCCTAGGACCGGTTTTAAAGGTGGTGTTCGAACAAGCTAATTAAGATAATGAAAACCCTTATTTTTCGGACTTTCAAAGCTTCATACCTCGAAAATGGCTTGGCAACACTCATATCGGTTGTACTTCTATGTAGAGGATGATCGTAGCTACGCGTGGACACCAAGAACACTCAATTTCGTTAAGATTTGAGCTCGATCTTGAAGGTAGAAGATGAGAACTTAGAGTGAGAGAGAGGTGACGGGAATGAGAGCTAGAGAGAGAAAGAGTTGTGTAAAAATGAAAGAAATGTGTTCTTTCAAAGTTTATATACCCCGAGGGTATTCGGGTTCGTTTCGGTTGCTCGGTTTTCGTCTCCGTTGTTTTTCCGGATCGTAACGCGCGTATTTTAGTTATTTTAATTAAAAGATCTTATTTTAAAATGTTTGGAAGTTGTTTATTTTTAATAATGTGTTTAAATATTATTTTCTTGAATTAACTGTCGCAATTTATTATTTTTACGCGTTTCATCATTTATTCGCGTATTTTGCTTTACGCACCTTAAATTAAAATAGTTTCGTTTTAATTTCTTTCTGATGAGTTTCAAAATTGTAAAACAGGAAATATTATATTTCCTTAATTTTATTATCGTTCGTATCGTCTTCGTTTTCGTTTCGTCAGAAAACGTCACTTACGTGCGTTTTCGTACAGAGCGCTAACTGTACGAACACGATCGTACGTTTCACTTTCTGATTTTGTTTTCTACTTTTCAGTCATCATTTCAGATCGTTAAACCCTCTGATTTATTCGTACAGATCGTCACCTATACGAATAACTCGTCGGTTTAGCATTCTGTAACAACATCTGTTAAAGTTTTGTTCTGTTTATCCTCACATACGTTTAAACCTAATAGTTTCAAATCAAACATGTCTGTATCTGTTCATTGTTGTCTGATGTGTTTCTGACTGTTCAAACCATAAGGTTTAAATCAGGATTTCAGAAACATCGTGTAATAGTTTATGTTTAGCATCGAATGTTAATAGCTTCTAAGTATTTCTCCTAGTTTGCACCTGAGTTACTGTACAAGTTACTGTACAGTTTATTGTTCCGGTAACAATTCCAGCACAAATGTTACAATTAGGGTAGGGGAAAGGGGGAGACGGGGACGAGAGGTGTTTTGGGGAAGTGAAAATGGGAAATAAGAAAAAAGAAATTGGGATTTGAGGGTATGATGTAATGCTAATATGCTATTATATATATTTAATTATTTTAAAAATTAAAAAATATTAACAGGTCTTAACAGATATATAACAGGTTAACAGGTTTTTAACATGTTAAGACACGAAACCTGTTAAGGTCAAACACGAAACCTGTTAATTTCGTGTCGTGTCGTGTTAACAGGTTCGTGTCTGAAATTGCCAGCCCCACCCTCAACCGGCTACATCTCGACACATGCACAGACGTAAGGAAGTGCCCGAAAAACAACAAAACCAACCATTGCCAGAAGTTGAGGAGGTGGCACTAGCTCGTGCCTACATTGGTTTTTCTGAAGATCCGTTCGTTAGTAATACCAAACGAGTACGAACTTTGGAAACGTGTTAGAGCCCAGTGTTTTCAGCAATGGGTCGTGACTCCTACCGGACGAATGACATGATTTCTGGAAAATGGCGCGACTTACAACGTAAAGTCTCTAAATTTAATGGAATATGGATTCGACACCACAATAACCGAAAAAGTGGTGAGAATGACAAAATAGTCATGAATGAGGCGTTGATGACCAATGCTAGAGAAAACGAGTCATTTTCTCATATCACGGTGTGGAAGGTTATGAGAAAATCAACAAAATGACATCCCGTCTCGAAGTTACAAACATCGAAACGGACGAAGACGTCATCGTCCAGAAAATACACGACTACTCAATCCGACTCCACCGGTCGATGTTTCCTTACCATAAACAAGTCGGATGAGGAAGTTGAAATGGACATGCCCCGGATGAGGAAGTTGAGATGGACATGCCCCCACCCTCTTCTCAACTTCCGCCCGATCGAAACAATAAGGGATAACGACCACAAGTCTCGTCTTCAACCGATTACAAAGACACGTTGAAGACCATCTCTGAGTCGTTACAAAAATTAGTCGACTTACATGAGCAAACACAATACAACAATGATACGAAATTGTTGTGGACTCCAACAGATCACTTAACCGGTCGCGCTCGTGAAATGGCCGATAAGACGAATGAGCGGATCATGAAAAGATATAATATGGATTAATTTTTTATGCATTTTTTTATTATGTAATTTTTTAATTTTATTTTGTAATTTTACTTTTTTTAATTTAATTTATAATTAAAAAAATAAAAATCAATAATAAAATATTGAATAAAGGTGGTGATGATGTGGAGTGATATGAGAGTGATGGGGGAATGATGATAACACATGTAATGATGTTGTGGAGTGATAGGAGGTGATGATGTTGGTTGATTATGTAGCGCCTACATGACTCCTACGTGGAGTGATAGGGGCTTGATGACTACACGTGGTCTTATGGTTTGTGGGGGCGATAGTGAGAATTGGCGTGCCCAGGACGAGCAGGAAAAAAAAGACCCGTGTACGAATTCAAATATTAAAGTAGCGGTGTTCAAAAAAAACCAGAAAACCATTTAATACCAAAAATCGAAATGTATTCGTAATTGAAAAAATCGGATTGAATTCTGAATTCGGTTTCGTTTTGGTTCTAGATGTATCCAAATTTCGAATTTGGTTTTCAGTTCGGTACCTAACTATATCTGAATTTCGGTTTTTAATTCCAATTTTTTTATAAATTTGGTATGTTTGGTTAACCGATTAAATCGATTAATAATATATAAGATTGAATTCGGTTTACTCGGTTGAATTCGGTTTATTAAGATCGGTTTATTCGGTTTTTAATAGGTTTATTCGATTAAATTCGGTTTATTAATTTTGATAGGTTTATTCGACTTTTAAGCGGTTTATTTGGCTTCTGTTTAGTTGATTTTAACCGAAATTAAAACTGAACCGCTTCTCGAATTCGGTTCGGTTTTTTGGTAGAGAAAAAAATTTGAAAATCGATTAAACCAGACCGAATAAACCATTAACCGAACCAATGAATATTTTTAGTTTAAAGGGCATGAAAGTAACTTCCTTAATTTAGAGAAAATGATTTTTTGCACCCATTAAATAATGTGTTAATAAATGCTTCTTTTTAGTTTCTTTTCACCTTATTAGTTCTCATTTGAATGAATCTCTATATATACATATATTTTTAAAATTTTGTGCCCCCTAAAAAATGGGCCCTGGACGGGGTTGGGTTTGCCCCTACCTTGGACCACCCGTGAGGGTTTCCTACAAAAAAAGAATTGTTGGATGAATAGATAATCATGCGTAAAGGAAACACAACGATGGAAGGAGCGGCATAGGAGGCGATAGGGTGAAGAAAAGTTACAGGGTTTGAGAGGGTACGAAGCAATATACTCGTTAGACGGAAAGAAAGAGGAGGAAGGAGATCGGGTCAAATTTTGATTTAGATCCGCGTGTTTAATCATTCATGTAGATGGGTTTAAAAGTTTGAGAATGATTATGGTGAAGCCACGTGACAATAGTCTTAGGCAGGATATCTTATGAACACGTCATGTGGCACTCAAGATAGTAAAATATTAAAAACGAAAACATGATGCGAGCAGGATTCACTGTTGCTTTTGTCTCAATACATAAGCTGAGGTACAACACTTCATTCCTCTAGATCTCTCTGTGTTCTCCAAGCTGCCTCTGCCCTCTCTGTGTTCCGACGTTGGTAAGATCGAAAACCGTATCATGTCTCCAGCTTCCATTCATGTATCCTCTTCTCCGTTCATCCTGTCCAATGTTCCTCCGCCGTCTCAACCGGTTTCCGTCCACGCGTTATCCCCACCTCCGTCCAACCGCAACGCAAAAGGTCAGCAATAGTCAACCATGGCGGTGGGATACAATCAACTGAGGTAAGCATTTGGAATTACCATATGTGTTTCCGTGTTTTACATGAGATTTAGGGTTTGGGTTACGTTAGCATGTGATGGGTGGAATTACCATATGTGTTTCTATGTTTTACATTAGATTTAGAGTTTGGCTTTTGGTGTTATGCTTTGAGTTATCTGACGGTTTGGGTCGTTTCATATGTTGTGGTGTGCTGCTTCCGGTTTGGCTACATATTCTGGTGTGCTGCTTCGGCTTTTACATGTGATTAAAAATGTTTGTTTGCTTAGAATTGTAAGAAGAACTAAAGAAGAAGGAATTTCATCATCCAAGCGACCCATTTCTTATTGGCTTAACTGACTAATATAGTCGTTTAACAAACTAACGACTTATTAGTACAATTACAATTTTAGTCCCTTATCTATACTAATATTACATTGTAAGACTAAACACTTTATTATTCTAACAATATACCCCCCTCTAAAAACATTATTTTTGACCTCAAAAAATAGCAAAACAACCAAAATTGAAGAACCAAAACAAAAACTGAGAGAACCCGGCTTGAATTCATCCAACCATTCCCATGTTGCTTTAGTAAGTGATAATCCTTCCCAATGAACTAAAACCTTCACATCTGCTTTATGACCCTTCTTCACGAACTTCCGATCAATGATTGACATGGGCTGCAAATGAAACCTTGGTGCAGAAGGTAATGGTATTGTAGGGACAATAGGACCATGAGCTTGTTTAAGCAATGATACATGAAATGTAGGATGAATGGCAACATCTGGTGGCAAGGTTTAAAAAATGGAATCGCGCCTCGAGGCGTTTTCACTATGCCTCACGAGGCGTACGCCTCAAGGCGAAATGAGGCGTAAGTCCGAGGCGGTAGTAAATAAATAAATATTTTTATAATATATATCAAAAAATACTAAACATCATTTAAAGAACTTTTATAACTAAGATCAACATCATTCAATAAACATAAAAAGGATAAAGTCTATAAAACACAAAAAGACTTGGAATGTTTAGAAGTATAAAGCATCAGCCCATATAAACCGCCTCAGCCCGCCTCGGGCCAGTGAGGTGTGAGTTTCTTCAGATCTTGTGAGACGCCGCCTCAATAACGTTTTTCCTCCGTTTCGCCTCGAGGCGCTGCCTCATACCGTTTTTTTTAAACCATGTCTGGTGGTAAATCTAACTTGTATGCACAATTACCGATCTTTTCCACAATCAAATAGGGCCCAAAGAACCGTGGTGATAACTTCTGATTAGAATGTAATTTCAAAGATTTTTGCACAAAAGGTTGTAGCTTCAAATAAACCCAATCTCCCACTATAAAAGAATGATCACTTCGTTTCAGATTTGCTTGTTGTTCCATTCTATTGCGTGCTTTTTCCAAATTTGCTTTCAATTGTCGAATCATAGCATCTCTATTCCGGTGTAATTCTTCAACAGCAACCACTCAAGTATCACCCGGTATGAATGGAA
Organism: Mikania micrantha; assembly: GCA_009363875.1. NCBI lineage: Eukaryota > Viridiplantae > Streptophyta > Magnoliopsida > Asterales > Asteraceae > Mikania > Mikania micrantha. The sequence goes on from CM018686.1 coordinate 6,978,121, forward strand.
TATGCACAAGAGGTTTAACCCCAAATAAAGCTTCATATGGAGACATTTTGATGGCTGAATGAAAAGTAGAATTATACCACCATTGTGCTAAAGGTAACCATTTAAGCCATTGTAACGGAGCATCCATAATCATAGCTCTTACGTAAGATTCCAAACAACGATTAGGTATTTCTGTTTGATCATCCGATTGAGGATGGTAAGCACTTGACAAGGCCAAATTAATTCCCCTGTAATCTTGTAAATTCTTTCCAAAAATTGCTTAAAAATAAGGGATCTCTGTCTGAAACAATTGTTGCAGGGCAACCATGTAGTTTGAAGATATTATCTAAAAAAACTTGAGCCAATTGAGCAGCATTAAACGGATGGCCCAAAGGAATAAAATGACCAAATTTAGTCAAGCGATCCACCACTACAAAAATGGTATTCCTACCATTTATCTTTGGCAATACCGAAATGAAATCCATTGATATATCAGTAAAAATGGATTGAGGCACGGGTAAAGGCTGTAGCAACCCAGGTGTAGCTATATATATAGTTTCATATTTAGCCATTTGACAAGTATTACATTCCTTCACATATCTATGCACATCTTTTGAACAGCCCTTCCAATAGAACATTTCATTGACTTTTAGTAGAGTTGGTTTGTATCCGGAATGACCCCCTACTGATTAATAGTGGCATAGATGCATAATATCATCACACAATTTCGAATCTTGTGCTATGATCAATTTATTCTTTCTATGTAAGACTTGACCATTCCGGCTCCTATTTTTCACCACTTTCTCTTGTATTAAATTGGAAATCAAATCTTTAATAATTGGATCTTGTTGCCACCCTAAATGAATGCGCTGCCATAACATTGGATTCAAAGAACTGGTAGACATTGTAAAGAGAGCTAATCCTTGAACTCTCGATAATGCATCAACTACCGAATTCTCACTTCCTTTCTTATAAGCGATTTCGTAGTCATACCCCACTAATTTCGATAACCATATCTGTTGAAGAGAAGTAACAATTTTCAGATCCAATAAATGCTTGAGGCTTTGTTGATCAGTTTTTATTACAAAATGTTTGGCAATGAGATAATGGTGCCATTGCTTTACAACTAATAAGATGGCTAGTAACTCTTTTTCATATACCGAATGTGCTTGTTGCCTAATAGACGATGCTTTACTTATAAAAGCAATAGGGTGATTGTCTTGCATAAGTATAGCTCCTAAACCCATGGCTGAGGCATCAGTTTCAACCAAAAATTCTTCAGAAAAATCTAGTAGAGCCAACACTGGTGGTGAACTAAGAGCAATGTTTAAATTGTTGAATGATGTTTGTGCATTAGCATTCCAAACAAAAGAATCTTCAACAAATCTGTCATAGGTCTAGCAAGAGTACCAAAACCTCTTATAAATCTTCTATAGTATCCTGCAAGACCTAAAAAACCACTTAACTGTTTAATAGTTGCAGGAATGAGCCAATCTACTATTGCTTGAATCTTCTTTGGATCTGTAGCTACTCCTTTTTCTAGAAATAATGTGACCCAAGTATTCCACTTGATTACCCCCACATTTAGAGCTTTTAGCCTTCAATGAATTACTTCTCATTAATGATAAAACATCATGCAAAATTTTAGATGTTGATGCATACTTCGGCTATAAACCAAAATATCATAAAAAAACTAGATTACATCTTCTCATAACAGATTTAAAAGTAGCGTTCATAAGAGCTTGAAATGTGGTTGGGGCATTGGTTAATCCAAAGGGTAAAACAAAAAATTCATAATGCCCTGATGAGTTTTAAAAGCTGTTTTATGAATATCTGGAACATCCATCCTCACTTGATGATACCCAGATCTTAAATCCAGCTTTGAAAAAACTGTTGCACCACCCAACTCATCTAATAATTCTTCAATCAAAGGAATTGGGTAAACATCTTTCAGGAGCTGCAAAAGATCCGTCTAATAATTCATGACCAAGATCCGTCTTTTTTCCTGACCAAAACAACATGAGCTGCCTTGGTTTTAAAAATAGCGCCTGAGGTTAACGCTTCAGGGTCTTGAGGCAGCGCTTTATGAACTTATGGGTCAAATTTAATCAGCAATTGGGTTTGTACGAGGGGATATGTATAAACAACCAATGGGATTAGAGATTCATTATGGTTTGCATGATAAAAAAAGCCCAATATGTTAAAAAGACAAGACAAATGCATCTTTTAGTTGTATAAAACTTATTTTGTTATATACAGAGCAATGCCTCACGTACGTGAAGCTCTCGCCTCATGGCTCATGCCTTATGCCTTGGCATTTGAGGACTAAACGCCTCAGAGCGCCTCGAGCATTTTAAAACCAAGGGAGCTGCAAAAGAACTTGTGCTATTTCTAATAACACCTGAATCTAATAATTCTTGAGTCATTTTTTCAATAATATTCTTTTGAGCAGCTGGATATCTATAAGGTTTTAGATTCAACTGAATAGATTCATCTTTCAACTTAATCTTGTGGTCACAATCTCTTGAAGGGGGTTACCCTTTGGGTACTTCAAAAACATCTTTGAATTACTGTTAATAGTGCTTGTAACTCAGAAGAAATTGGTGGTCCATCATGTAGGAACACCGTTCACAAAATAAACAAATAATTTTATTATTCCATTACTCGAATTACAATTCAGAAATACACAATGAAAAATACATTATTACAAGAAACATAAAAATGATAAACTTTAAATTACAAGAAAGAAATATTGCACAAGATGAAACGAATTGAAATGAGTTCGGTGGCTGAGGATTTCTGTTCAACAGAAGTCTCTTAAAACAAGAGTATTTAGCAGTAGCCCAAGGAATAGATCGTTGTAGGTTGTTGAGAACTCGACCAAGTATCTTCTTGTGTTGTGAACTTTTGAAGCTTGTGTTTGTGTGTCTCAAATGGTATAGAGATTTCACAACCTAGCAAAGCTAACAAGAGGCCAAATGCCTCTATATATACTTGTATCACATAGGATTCCAAAGGTTGCCATCATGAACCTTTAACAAATATATTTATGGCCACCATTATGCCCATTAACAAACATATTCATGGCCACCAATGCCCATTAACAAACATATTCATGGCCAATTCATTACACTTGAATTGGTAGATGAAAAAGTTTACACAACACAATTTCGAGCATCGATATCTCATTCATCTTAACTCCGTTTTGGACCCGATTCTGTTCATTGTGATTAGTTCACATCATAGAACAAAAACGTAATCAATAATAATCATATTCGTAACACATACTAATAATTATCATGGTCCAAAATTAATAATAAAACATATTTATTATTAAAATTCCAACAATCCCCCACATGAATAGAAATCGATCCTTACACTCAAGTATCACGATAAAATTTCAGCGGTTGAGTATTGCAGGAGAAGTAGGTGTTCCCTTTGAACCCTCCTTTGTGATACGTACTTGGTCTCCTAGCGATTAGTAGACGCGATGACGTTGAACCAATCCCTGTTTACGTAGACGTTATTACATGTCACACAATACTCTTCCTGGTATGATTAACCCCTCATTGCCGTGTCCGTTATGGTCATGGAACACTAGCCTGGTTCTGCAAGAGCTCTAGGATTTGCGCCCACCACAAATCCATTCGAAGCGACCCCACTTCTCTCTCACATAGGTGATCACCATAGATCATTAAAAGCAACAGGTTCTTTATGATTCACACAGAATCATCAACCACATTATGCTTATCCTCAATTATTATCACTGATTTGATAAATGAATGAACTAGGAAGCATGCAACTCCCTTACTATATTTGAGGTACTCCCTCACAATTACATAATATATTTGACCTTCCTTATTCATACAATTAGGTTGTCCTATTGAGCCTAGATCATGGGATCTCCAATCTTCTAGGATAGGTTTTCCTTTGTACAAATTTATTCCAAGGGCTTTAATCCCATTCCTCTCGACGACTTGTGTACTAACTCTCTGCTTAAGCCTTTTGTAAGCGGATCCGCAATGTTATCCTTTGACTTCACATAGTCAATTGAGATAACACCCATTGAGAGTAGTTGTCGTATAGTATTATGTCTACGTCGAATGTGCCTTGATTTGCCATTATACATTGCACTCTGAGCTCTACCAATAGCTGATTGGCAATCAAAATGTATGCAAATAGCCAACATAGGCTTTGGCCATCCTGGAACATCTTCCGCAAATTGACGTAGTCATTCTGCTTCTTCTCCAGCTTTATCTAACACGATAAACTCAGATTCCATCGTAGATCTAGCTATAAGAGTTTGCTTGGATGACATCCAGGCTATAGCTGCTCCACCAATGGTGAACACATAACCACTTGTGGATTTGGAATCTTTCATATCGGATATCCAGTTCGCATCACTGTATCCTTCTATAACAACTGGATCTCAGCCATAATGCAGTCCATAGTTTCTTGTGTATCTTAAGTACCTTAGTAATCTTATCATGATCTTCCAATGTTCAGAGCTCGGATTACTAGTATATCTACTTAGCCTGCTCACAACATATGCTAAGTCTGGCCGTGTACATGTCATCAGATACATTAGGCTGCCAATAACCCTTGAATACTCCAACTGAGCAACACCTTCACCTCTATTTTTTGATAGATGTTGGGTGGTATCTACTGGAGTTTGAGACACACTCGTATCCACCGCATTAAATTTTTCAAGGATTTTGTCAATATAGTGAGATTGACTCAACACAAGACCGTTTTGGGTTCTATTGATCTTTATACCAAGAATCACATCAGCTAGACCCATGTCTTTCTTGTCAAAGCTCGTTTTTAACATGTCTTTAGTAGATTTGATCATCTGATCATCACTCCCAATGATAAGCATATCATCTACATAAAGACATAATATGACATAACCTCTCTTTGTGTTTTTCACATAAACACACTTGTCGCACTCATTAATTTTGAAACCATTGTTAAGCATAACTTGGTAAAGCTTTTGATGCCACTGTTTTGGAGCTTGCTTCAAGCCATACAATGACTTGACTAATTTACATACTTTTCCTTCTTGGCCTGGAGCTGAGAAACCCTCAGGTTGCTCCATGTAAATTTCTTCTTCTAAATCACCATTTAGAAAAGCAGTTTTAACATCCATTTGATGGACTTCCAAATTTCTTAAAGCCGCTATTGCACGTACCAACCTTATCGAGGTTATTCTAGTCACAGGCGAGTAAGTATCAAAGTATTCTAATCCTTCTTTTTGTCTAAACCCTTTGATCACTAACCTTGCCTTGTACTTATCAATGGAACCACCAGCTTTCATCTTCCTTTTGAATATCCATCGATATCCAAGTGGTTTACAACCTGGTGGAAGACTACTAACTCCCAATTATGGTTTTGTAAGATCGAATCAATTTCATTCTTGATTGCTTCTTTCCATTGAGGTCCTTCTGAAGAAGTGATTGCTTCACGGTATGTTTGAGGTTCTCCCTCTATCATGTAAGTAAGGAAATCAGGACCAAAGGATTTCTCAATCCTTTGTCTCTTACTTCTTCTTGGCTCAACTTCTTCAACCTCGGATTGTTCTTGATCTTCATCATGAACAATCTCATCAACACATGATGATCAACTTGTGTGTTCCTTTTTCAAACAAGGAAACACTTCTTCAAAGAATGATGCATTCCTTGATTCCATAATAGTGTTCTTGTGTATGTCGGGATTCTTTGAATCATGTACAAGAAACCGATATGCACTACTATGATGGGCATAACCAATGAATACACAATCCACGGTTTTGGGTCCTATTTTTTGAACTTTTGGTGGCGGAACCACCACTTTTGCTAGGCACCCCCACACTTTCTAGTATTTGTAAGATGGCTTTCTTCCCATCCACAACTCATAAGGAGTTACATCCTTTTTCTTAAAAGGTATTTTGTTTAAAAGATAAGTAGCCGACAAAATGGCTTCCCCCACATGTCCTGGCTCAACTCAGAACTTAACAACATGGCATTCATCATCTCTTTCAATGTACGGTTCTTTCGTTCCGCAATACCATTTTGTTGTGGGGAATAAGGAGCGGTACACTTATGGATAATTCCATTTTGTGCACAAATATCAGCAAATGGTGAAACATATTCTTCGCCTCTATCACTCCTTAGAACTTTTATCTTTTTATTAAGTTGATTATCAACCTCAGTTTTATACAAGACAAACTTGTCGATTGCTTCATCCTTACTTTTAAGTAAGTGGACATAGCAATATCGTGTACTATCATCAATAAACGTGATGAAGTACTTATTTCCACCTCTTGTGGGAATCGATTTTAAATCACAACACACCCGTGTGAATTAAATCAAGGTGTTCAGTTATTCTTTCAACTGATTTAAAATATGATCTTGTTTGTTTTGCTTCAACACATGTTTTACATTTGTATTTTGAGTCCACAGAAAATTTTGGTATGCAATCTAATTTTATCAACCGGCGCATCGAATTGAAATTAACACGATCAAGACGACCATGCCGAACATTATAAGACTCAATCAAGTAAATAGAAGTAGAATCATATTCATTCATGTTCTTAGCGGTTATATTGAGTTTGAACATACCATTTTGGGCATATCCCTTACCAATAAACGTTCCACGTTTAATTGAAACAAATTTATCAGACTAAAAAACTAAGCGAAAACCATGATTATTGTGCAACCTTCCTGACACAAGACTCTTGTGCATCTCAGGAACATAGAGCACATTGCTCAAAGTGAGCTCCTTCCCCGAAGTTCACTTCAAGATCACATTGTCTTCACCCTTGATGTTGGCAGTCGCTGCATTCCCCATGAACAGCTTTTGATCACAAGTGACCTCTTTAAACGTATTAAAGAGATTCCGATCATGACACACATGACGGTTAGCACCAGTGTCAACCCACCACTCATTAGTGTCATTAGTCACCGAGTTTACCTTCTCCATCACGGCAATGAGGTCAGAAATCATGGCAACAAGAGGCATATCATCCTCAACCATATGTGCACGGTCCTGTTTAGGAGCATTACACTTATCAGCACGGTGACCAAGATCACCACAGTTGTAACATTTCCCTTTAAAAGGGAAAACTTGCTTCTTCACACCACCTTTTTTCGGCCCAAGGTCCACAACCTTGCTTTTGCCTTTGACCGTGCCCTCGTAATTGTCAATTTCCTTTTTACACCCATGGGAAGATTGACCATGCTCCACCATATTGGCTTTTGTCTCACTAAGAGTCATCCCCTCAGCTTGGGCAACATGGGTACCAACTAATGGTCCCATAGGTGTTGAAGTTTGAGCAGATACAATTGTTATTTCTCAAACAAAAGTGGAAATGCAAACTGAGCAAGTCAGATTTTCAGAAATATGGTTTACACAAAACCAAAGTTTAAACTAAACTTTTTAACTCAAACAAAGTAATTTGAGTTCATGTGACGTTTGCATGACTTGTTTTAGCCTAATAGGTTAAAACGCTCTCTCTAAGAATCCCTAGGAAAGCAAGACAGGTCCCTCGGCTGTTTGGGATATATACGAATTGCTTTCCTAGACAGAAAACTCAGATAACGATGTCCACCCTTCCAGTTACTACAATTCCGTCACTTAGAACTTAAACTTTGATGAGCTTAATTTATCAAAATATTGTGGTTTACAAAAAACCGTATGGTTTACACAAAACCAAAATCAAATTTTACTAAAATTTGATACTTATTTGAGGAATTATGGTTTACATAAAACCAACCCCAAAATCGAATTAATTTTTTTAAAGCATCATACGTATTATGATATTCAGTTTTTATATCATAAACCTTTTTTCTAACACGCTCGTTAGAAATAAACGATTATAAATATCGTTTATAAAACTCGTAGTTAAAAAAATGATTTGTTAAATAAACGATAACATAAATCGTTTCTAAGAATTATTATTTTTGTTTATGCCAAAAAAACAACATATAATAGTTTACATAAAACTATTTTTTTTTAACAATTATCAAAACAGAAACTAATGAGTTATGGTTTACAAAAAAAAAAACCAAAATGTTTTAACTTTCCTATTAATTAGAAAACAATACTTGTTTACAAAAAACAAAACAAAGTGTTTTAATTTTCCCATTAAAAAAAAGACTCGTTTACCAAAAACAAAATTTAAAAACACATTTTAAATTTCTTGATAAACAAACATTTGTACGAAATTAAATAGTTTATATTTTTGTTTTGTAATCCGATAATTTTAAAAAACACAAACTTATGAACGGTGGTTTTTAAAATCTGATTTAAGCTTGTAGGAACACCGTTCACAAAATAAACAAATAATTTTATTATTCAGTTACTCGAATTACAATTCAGAAATACACAATGAAAAATACATTATTACAAGAAACATAAAAATGATAAACTTTAAATTACAAGAAAGAAATATTGCACAAGATGAAACAAATTGAAATGAGTTCGGTGGCTGAGGATTTCTGTTCAACAGAGGTCCCTTAAAACAGACTTCGGGCCACCCAGGTGGACCCGACTGTTTCCCAGGGTACAACAGCCGAAGTTAACCGAAAACCTGAAATGTTACCTGAAACAAGAGTATTTAGCAGTAGCCTAAGGAATAGATCGTTGTAGGTTGTTGAGAACTCGACCAAGTATCTTCTTGTGTTGTGAACTTTTGAAGCTTGTGTTTGTGTGTCTCAAATGGTATAGAGATTTCACAACCTAGCAAAGCTAACAAGAGGCCAAATGCCTCTATATATACTTGTATCACATAGGATTCCAAAGGTTGCCATCATGAACCTTTAACAAATATATTTATGGCCACCATTATGCCCATTAACAAACATATTCATGGCCACCAATGCCCATTAACAAACATATTCATGGCCAATTCATTACACTTGAATTGGTAGATGAAAAAGTTTACACAACACAATTTCGAGCATCGATATCTCATTCATCTTAACTCCGTTTTGGACCCGATTCTGTTCATTGTGATTAGTTCACATCATAGAACAAAAACGTAATCAATAATAATCATATTCGTAACACATACTAATAATTATCATGGTCCAAAATTAATAATAAAACATATTTATTATTAAAATTCCAACACATCAACCTTTGGCTGATGTTGAAATATTTCTTCATTAGTTAGCTACAAACTAAAAAGTTGTCCTTGAGTTATGTAATTTGCATTATTAACCCTATTGCTAACTTTCTCTATATAACACACAGTAACATTGTTAACATGCTTACCCTTAAGCTCAAAACTTTTGTTTCCCACCGTAAACTTCATGGTTAATTGCTTAAAATTCCAACTAAATATCATTCAAGGTATACCCAAAACTATATCATAAGTACTCAAAGGAATGACTAACTTATCAACCTTGAACCAATTCCCTTCCATAATCCATTGAAAATCCTTACATAATTTCATGCAAGGTAGTTGATTGCCATCAACTATCGTTACTGGCATATTTTTAACAGTTTGAAATGAACAATTGAGTTTTTTAGCCAAATTATCATTAACAAAATTATGAGTTGACCCACTGCCAATAAGAATTTGTAGAGGTTTAGTACCAATAGCCCCTACAATTTTCATGGTAGAATACGATGGAATACCTATAATGGCATGTAAAGATATGTGAGGATCTACATCCGAATCAACCACTTTGGTAGAAGTATCAATTGAATTTAATTGTTCCATATCTTCTTCTTCTAAAATCTCAAATAGAAATAATTGCTTGTTCTTGCAATTATGACCTGGGGTAAACTTATCATTACACATAAAACATTCTCCTTTTGCTCTCTTTTCATCGAACTCTTTACTAGAAAGATGTCTTCCTGTATTGGCCTTAGAAGAATTTGTTGATGAAGCTGGTAACATTCTCAGTGGAGTTGGTAATAAAGGAAGTTTGGCTGCATTGTTTAAAGTAGTAGCTGAAGAATTAGATTTTATTGAAGGATTTCCTTTGATATAACTTCCAGTTTTACTATTAGTGTTATGAGCAACCGAATTCATATGATTTTGCATCCTTGATAGCAAATAAGCATCCTTCAGTGTAGTTGGTCTGAACATTGGAACATGAGATCCAATTTAAGGCTTAAGACCTTCCAAGAACAGACTAATTGCATATTATTGGCAGATATTAACCTTATTAAAAGTAGATCAAACTTATCACAGTAATCTTCCAACGCATCAAATTCACCATACTGAGTAAAGCTATAAGATCACCCACGGCATCTTCAATTAAAGTATTAGCAAATCTGGCAGCAATTGATCTAACATAATCACTCCAACTTATTTCAGATAATGAAATACCTAGAATCTTCACGTGCGATTGATGCCACTATAATGCCCTACCTTCAAGATGAACTGCTGCATAACGTACTTTTAGTCTTTCTGGTGTTTCATCAATGGTGAAAAAATGTTCGCACTTGTAAATCCACCCTTCTACATCTTTGCCGTCAAATTTTGGAAATTCAACTTCAGGAAATCGATTATTATTTCTTTCTAATTATAACACCCAAATCTCCTACACGTTAACACGTGTCAAATTTTGGTCCTAATTTAAGTTTTATCACGAAAACATGTTTGGAAGCGTGAAATTACCATTTCATAAGTTAAACACACTTAATTAAATACCATTTACATCTATGATTAACAAAATATGGTGTGTTTAAGTCTACAACCACCAAAAGTCAACATAACGTTCGAATCCACTTCAAAACGTGCCCGATCATGACCCCGAAGCATATCTGTTAATGACCTTATTCAAGCTATTGGTCTGCACCTATGACCTCCTTTCCAGCCCTTTGACTTTTCCCTTGACTTCCACCACTGATCCCTAGTAGCATTTTCGCACATATACAACTAATTTCAATACACACAACACATATACACATATAACACATTGATTCAAACTCAGTTGAATCTCATTCATCACTATGTGGTTTTTAAGAGTCAAGTTACCACTTATAATTAACATATTTATGTCAAAATCATTGACTTTTAAATCTCAAGCATTTTGTCAAACACTTGGTATGCATCATTCAAATTAACTAATCTTGTTAATGTTTAAACATTAACCAATTCCATTTTTATAAACTCCAAATTCACCAATTCCACATTTTTATATAAGATTAATCAAAATGGATGCATAACTCATTCAAAACCATGATTCAACTATACTACTAGTTATCAAACACAAACATTGATACTTAGTGATGAAAGTAGTGTGGACTCTTGGGTCATGGATTCTAATGTTTGACAAAGATTACTGGATTTACAGGATTACTGTGTGCTTGGATGGCGGGCTTGATTTTATCGCAAGGCCTTCGAGTGGGAGATTGTTAGGTTTTGGAGACCTTTTGGGAGGGTATTTAGGGCAGCCAGCCTTGAGCTTGGCCTGATTTATGTTTTGTAACCTAGTTAGTTTTAAATATATATATATATATATATATATATATATCCTAGTCTTGTAATAGTAATCTTTGAGCACCTAAGTAATAAAAGATAAATCCTAGTTGCAGCCTGTGGATGTAGGTCACATCGACCGAACCACGTTAAATCTTCGTATCGTTTATTTTCTGTTTTGTTTGTTTTTCTTTGCATTCGTGTACGTGTATTGTTAATCTGGTTTTGTTGTGCTACTTGATTCCTAACACAACGTTCCTTTATTTCACTCACATGTTATGACTTAGCTTACTGATTTTGTCATTGTTTCGGTCCTTTTGTTTTTTCCTTCTGCAAGATTTATGCTTTATGTGCATGTTGCAAGATTACAAGAGACATGATTAGATAATAGATTGTATATAAATGTACATATCGTGCAATAAATCCAACCACTTAGATCATTATAAAATCCAACCATTGGTGTGAATATTAGATGTATAACAGTCTCTTCTGCCCCAAGTAAACATATATAGTATGTGTTTTTTTTGGGTCTTTTTGTTTTGGCATTCTAAGGTTCTTCAATAGATTTTCCTTTTTTGCCTCATGTTTGATTGTTGTTTTGCTTATAATGTATGTTCACATTGTGATGTTTGGATCCACAGAGAGTCATAAAGTTGACTACTTTGACTCGGATTGACACTATAGACACTAGAGAGTCATAAAGTTGACTACTTTGACTCGGATTGACACAAACACTAAGGAAATCTAAGACAACGCCCTCCCGGGTCTTTTAACCCAAATAACCAATAGTGAAATAGACCAACTGACTAACCTATCACCTCTCGGATTTCTAGGCTAGATCACACACATGAATCACAATCCTCAATGATGTCAATCCTATGGAAAGTGATCAACAATCCATAAACTAACCTAAAACACAAAGTAGTAGGCTTAACATGCAATCTATTGATGGAAAGACATTCCTAGACGCATGTGGATCTAACATTCATCAACAACCATCATTCAAACATGCAAATATCAAAATCGGTATTTGTAGAGGGTAGAAGAAGTCTCAAAATCGGTCTAGACGCGTCCCATTTGTAGAGGGCATGAAATTACGGTTTTAGGGCTGATAATGGTCTGGGGCGTACCACCTAGCGGGGGTGTGTGAGGCTAGGCGGTGCACGCGGGACAAGTTAGTCGGGCGGCTGAGACTGCCAGGCGTATCGCCTGCGGCCATGTGCGCGGACGTGTGGGAATTAGAGAATGTTCCCAGGCGGTACGCCTGGGATCAAGGGGTGGCCTGGGGCGTACCGCCTAGGGCTAAATTTTTCGTTTTCTTCGCTCGATCAACCGCACTCGATCCCAATGCCCGTTTGTCTTCATTTCTGCTTCCTGGGACTTATTCCTGTACAAAAACAAGAAAAATGTAAAAAGGAACTAAAAATGACTCAAAATGTAAACTATACTTACAAAAACGGACTCGATTATGTACAAAAACGGATGTGTTAAACTAACACATCATGTTTGATTGTTGTTTTGCTTCTAATGTATGTTCACATTGTGATGTTTGGATCCACAGATTAGTAGAGACGCCTATATTTATGAAAAATTAGAATTTGTTGTCGAACAAGATCTTTGGAGCTCAACCGTGTGATAGGATTTTTTTTTTTCAAATGATACAAAGGTTTCCTCCAGTTTTCCCTACTTTGTGTTTTTTCATCATAAGTTTGCATATCTCTTATTTGCATGCATAATCATATGAAATATTTAATATAATCCAACAAACAACACTTTACAAACTTTACTAAAAGATTTATGGTGTTTTTCCTTTCTTTGCCATTTTTAAGAATTCAATTTTTTTGGGATTGATGCTCCAGTCATTTGAGTATTGTATTGTCTTATTTTTACATGCATACTTTCAATTGTCACTTTTAGCCCCGTTTGCGATAAGCACATAAAATGTATATATGTGTCGGCTCTTAAGGGGCAAAAGTAAATTGCACTAATTTTAACGTTATTTTACTTTATTTTTGTGAAAATAACGTTAAAACCACTTGGTTGGTCTGTTAACCAGGCATCATGAGTCGAGGGTCTCATTGAAAGCAGCCTCTCTATTCCTACAGAATAGAGGTAAGGTTGTCTACATCTTACCTTCCTCATACCATACCTTAGCTTTGCTAATGGTGGGATATACTGAGTACGATAATGATCACAACTTTCAATTGTCACTTTCATAATGTGACAAGATTTAAGGTTTAATGACGTCAAAGTGATAGTGGTTATGACATATTTTGTATGTAAGTTTGATATTTGAATTTTTATATTTAAGATATATCGGTTCATTATATAAGACCCGCGCCATAGCACACTATTCCTTTTTCTAAAATATATATAAATAAAATTATATAAACATAATATATTTTTTTAGTTTTTATTTGATTTAAAAAAATACAATGTGATGGTAATAGCAAAAACAAAGATGGGAATACGTGAGGTGAAAAAATATTAAATAGTTTTTTGATGTGGCCACTGCCCACTTGTTTATTCTAAAAATTAAATGACTAGGCAATTCACAAATTCCAACTACTTTCAAGGAAATTTCAGTGGTGACTAATGAATGCTTAACGTGGGTCAAGACTAAAAAATCTTTAAACTTGAAGCCCTACCCCTTTACAGACTTCTCTTCACCCAAAAGTCAAATCATTCATCACCATGGTTGTTCTCACTGAACTTTTACCAGGATCTTCATCTTCAACTCATGATCCTGATCATCATCATCCTAATCATACATATAATTATGATGTGTTTTTAAGTTTTAGAGGCAAAGACACTCGCAATGGTTTCACAGATCACCTCTACAAAGCCCTAAAGGATGCCGGAATCATAACGTTTTTGGATGATGAAGAGATTGAAACAGGAGAGCCACTGAAACCAGAACTGGAGAGTGCGATTAGATCATCCAGAGCTTCTATTGTCATCCTGTCCAAGAATTATGCCTCTTCAACATGGTGCCTGGACGAATTGGTACTAATCCTTCAACAAAAGAAGGACCGTGAACAAATCGTCATCCCAATCTTCTATCATGTTGAGCCCACCGATGTCAGGAAGCAACAGAACAGCTTCGAGGAAGCAATGGCAGATCATAAACAGAAGATGGAGGCAGAAACAGATGCTGAGAAAAGAAGTCAGCTTGCTCAAAAGATGGAGTCATGGAAGACGGCACTCACAGAAATTGCTGATTTAAAAGGAAGAGATGCAAAGGACAGGTAAATTTTATAGATCTGACATCATTTAATTAGGATTATATGATGCATTTGGTTTGGATCTTTGAATTGTCATTAATGGTGGCAATTTTTACCCAAATCAAAAGAAATGGGTTGGTTTGGGTAAACAATTTTAGTATAATGGGTTGACATGGGTAATATGATAATATGGAATGAGTTTAGATGGGTAACACTTGAACACAATACGAGTCAAGATAGGTACCCAAAAACCATGCGAATGCAATGAATTCAAACATTTAAGAATGATTAATAACATATTTGATAAGAAAATCAATTTAAATTATCTAATGTACTATTTGTTTACTTATAACACATTTTAAATTAAACAAAATTGATGTTTTTTAAGAACAATCCAATTAGATCCGAACTGACTTTGCTTAAAACCCGTTCTAACCTGCACCCATCCTGACCCGAACTCATTCTGACTTGTTACCCAACCTGTCCCAACCTGCCTATGTTGCAAGGCATACTTGTCATCGTACCTTTAGATGAGGTTGTGTTGTATGTTTATCACTGAAATCAATTTCAGGAGAGAGACGGAGTTTATCAAAGAAGTTGTCACCGACATCAATCATAGGTTATGTGAACCATTATGTAACACCCTGCCATGTCTGATTGGGATGGATCATTACATTGCATCTATTAGTTCATGGTTAACTGATGGATCTTCTAAAACTGTTGACATTCTTACAGTTGTAGGCATGGGTGGGATTGGGAAGACATCTTTAGCCAAATATGTTTTCCAATTACACTCCAATAAATTCCACAAAAGTAGCTTTATTGAAGGCATCGATGCAAAATGTAAGGAAAACTTAAACAGAATGCTTGATTTACAAAAGCAATTGTTTGAAGATATTTCAAAAACCCTACCATTACAAGTTCATGATGCTTCTGTTTATGCTTCTAAGATTAAAAAGGTACTTGCTCATAAGAAGGTTCTACTAGTACTTGATGACGTTGGTTGTCTAGACCAGCTGGATGCGTTACTTGGAAACAAAGCTTTTCACCAAGGAAGCAAAATCATAATTACAACCAAAGATGCATCTTTAACAGAGAGGTGTGCATTATTTGACCTCCCAGTTCAACCCAAGCACAAGAAGGTCTCACTTAATGGCTTATCAAAGGCCAGATCGTTACAGCTTTTATGCATTCATGCATTTAAGAGCAATAAGCCCAAAGAAGATTACAAAGAGACTTCAGAAAATCTTGTGAAGTATTGTCAAGGACATCCATTGGCTCTTAAAGTTTTGGGCAGGTCTCTTCAAAAGCGAGATGTAGCGTATTGGGAAGAGTGCATAAAAGTGCTAAAGAAAGAACCTCGTTCACTTATAAACAATGCATTGAAGATGAGCTTTGACGCTCTGCTATTTGAAAATGATAAGGAGTTGTTTAAGCATATTGCATGTTTTTTTGTGGGAGTAGATAGAGATGTGATTGAAACAATATTGAATTCATGTGATCTTAATGCAAGATATGGGATCACCAATCTCATTGAAAGATGCCTTCTTAGTATCAGCTGGCATAACAAACTAGAGATGCATTCACTAATTCAAGAGATGGGAAGAGATTTAGTACGCGAAGAATCACGTGACAAACCATGGGAGCGTAGTCGATTATGGTGTCATGAGGAGTCATTCAATGTGTTGGAACAAAAACAGGTTAACATACGTGCTTGTCGGTATTTTTCATGTTCTAAGTATTTTGTTTGTCTGTACGTTTGTAATAAAAAAAACTTCATATTGTTGCATTTCCTTCTTCACAGGGCACAAGAAATATTGTTGGCCTTGCTCTTGACATGAGAATGCTTGAGAAAGAGAAGTTAGGTGGACATTTACAGCTCAAAACAGATGCATTAAGTAAGATGAATAAACTAAAACTTCTACAACTCAATTATGTGAACATCAATGGGTCTTATGAGAATGTTTCAAAAGAATTAAGATGGTTGTGTATGCATGGTTTTCATTTCAAGTCGATACCTTTAGAATTACCTTTGGAGAAATTGGTTGTTCTTGACATGGCATATAGCAAGATCGAATCATTTGACATGTCATATAATAGCTCACAACAAATTGTGAGCAAAATAAAGGTAATTAAGAGATTTTGAAGAATCTACTTCACCTTCTTTTAGTTAATAATTCACTAACAATGTATTTGAACTTATCTCTACTCTAGGGGTTTATTGGATTAACCTCAAAAGACAAGCGGTTGCTTGGATCATTAAAGATTTTAGATCTGAGTTTTTGTGAACTGCTTCATAGTGTGGGTGGTTTTTACTTGCTCCCTGCACTTGAGAGGTTAATCCTTGAAAACTGTACAACTTTGATTGAAGTGTGTGAATCAATTGAGGAATGCGATGAACTTGTCCATATTAATCTGAGATATTGCTACAAGCTTAAAAAGCTTCCAAAATCCCTATGCAAGTTAAAAGTCAAAACATTATTTCTAGATGGTCGTCCTTCTTGTCAAGCTCCAATCGAGATGGAGAATGAGAAGGTCATACCAAGTGATTTGAAGTTCACTATGATTCGTTTACTCAGCTCGTTGAGAATTTTGTCACTTGGAAATAATAACTTGTCAAACAAATGCTTTCCCAAGGACTTGAGTTGCCTAGCCATGTTAGAGACGTTATATTTAGATAAAAATCCAATTGTTTCAATGCCCAATTGTGTGAGAACCCTTCCAAGGCTTAAGTTGCTTTCTATGAATTGGTGTGAAGATCTGACATCAATTGAGAATCCTCCATGTACGCTAAGTTATTTATTACTCATTCCAAGAGATATCCATAATCCTTCAATAAGGAAAATTAAATTTGATCTAGAAATGTCCCCACTCACATTACTTGGAGCTTTTCGATATTTATTGCCTTGTGAAATTGATGACATGCTTAAAATCCAAGATATGGCAAGTGTTGAGGAAAAGGTATTACATAGTTTGGGATGGACAGATTTAGAGTTTACTAAAGAATTGGTCGTGAGAACTTTCAAACATGCAACAACAATTCAACAGATCCATATTTCCTCTAATTGGCAGATGTATTATGAATTTGGAATATTTAGCACATAAGGGGAAAGAAATGCCAGACTGGATTAATTGTAGAAGCAAGGGCCCATCAATATCATTTACCATCCCATCATCTCTTAACAATCTCCGAGGATTGAATTTCTTATGTATTGTGAAGAAAACTCCATATCCCATGGATAATATGTTTGAGATACCATCAATTAAAATTAGTAATATTACAGAAACCCACACCTGGGTTTATCATCATTATATTGATAGAGTGGAGTTTGATGGAAATAAACATTATTATGAAGATTCTGGAGAAGGTGAAGAGAATTCTAAAGGAGGAAGTGAAGACTGTTTAAGTTGGTTAAGCCATTGGATGTTTGGGCCGAATGAGATGAAAGTAGGTGACCATGTTATATTAAATGTAGGAAGCGAATATTTTCTAGAACTTATAATGGAGTGTGGGATTGGTCTCGTGTATGATGATGATGATGGTAAGATTGGGGAAGAGGAAGAAGATGTGTTGGGTTATTACAAGTCATGGAATCACATCATTGGTGGAGATCTCTCACATTTTCAATTAACCACAGGAGAATACAATCTAGATACCGATCGTCATTTTTATCCAACATTGTCATTAAAAAGGAACAATGTTTAAAGGTTGGTGTCCTTTTGTTTAATAGAATTTGGTGAACTTGTATATGAATATTAATTAATTAACGTCGTCTTACTTGTTTTCTTGTGTTTTGCTTTTCATCAGCGAGAACTCATTTAGAGCATTCTTACAAAAAAAAAAGTCTGAGATATCTGTTGCTGAGGTAGATTTCAAAACCAAAATGCTTTTTTACCACATGATTAAAACGCACAAATTTGTGTTAATCATTCATAGTGAAGACGTGACATATGATCACTCTTCTTGACTTTACATATAAAATAATGTGGAATCGGCATTTAGACAAATACATGCACACAAACATACAAATATAAGTCCAAAAATATTCAACAAATGCGTTTCTATGAACACGCAGATAAAGGAATGCAAAAGATACAAAAAGGAATGATAAAAACGGTTAATGGTGGGCCATGCAAAAAAGGAATTACCCTCATTATACTACCAAACAGATATGAGAAACCCACTACAATATATATATATATAGGGGCGCGCAAAGGCAGGAGAGAACTCTCTCATTCCCCTGGAAAAACCATTACAGACACACACATAAAAGAACCGTGAATCATCTTCCCTAACCAGAGAAAGTACATTGATATTGTTAAACTCAACAAGGAATGATGACATAGAGATCTGTTAATTAGAAACTTGTCCTTGATTGTTGCGATTAATACATCTTCACATAGGAAAATGAAATAAAATAAGTCACATACTTGCAATTGGATGGATATATGTTTGGAAATTGCAACATCACAAAAGACAAAACCATTAATATTGTTTAAATTTCATATCTATCAATCCAACCAGGGCAGACCTGCCAAACCTGGTGACAGGATGTTGAAATATGAACTAAATATTTTGGTTTGTTATGTACTTATGTAAAGTCTTGTGGTTAGTATGTTATTTAGTAAAAGTTAATTAGAGATTAGGGTTATATAAACCCAAACCATGTATGTATTTCATAATCGATGAATGTATTTGTGGATGAACAATTATCTCTGCAGCTTTATTTTTCTCAAATTCGTTCTCATTTTATATATATTAAAAAGGATGAAAAATGAATAGTAGATTTAATATTATTATATATAAGTGGGCTCATTACTTAATATATTATTATTTTTATTATTATATGTGTGTGTGTGTATATATAGGGAGATGATCAAATGTTAACCCATGCTTATTCCGTTAACCGAATAACTACATCTTATTATTTTGGGGCCCACTTTAAACTAAATTTAAAGGTATATGTTTTTTTCTTTTTTTAATTAATATAACTAATGTATGTCTGACTTACATTAATTAAAAAAATAGAAAAAACTTACACCTTTAGATTTACTTTAATGCGGGTCTCAAATTAATAAGATGTAGTGCATGTGTTTGATCCATGTTTTGATGTTTTGAAAGTTTAGACTTGAAACAGAAGAAGGTTTTTAACTTTGAAAATTACTAAACACACATAAGAGTATTAAATTTGAGATATTTGCTTAGAAATTTGGGTTTTATTAAATTTGAGAGATTTGCTTATATACTTGGGTTTTGTTGGTTTAGGTTTAGGTTTGGGCTTTATGGCTTAAGGTTTACTTCATAACAAGAGATTTGATTTTGCTATATAACTTATGCTTTTGCAGATGATATATAATACCAGTTCTTGGGAGTATACTGTGATAACCCGCCGTAACGCGCAGGTGGAATAAACCTAGTTTTACCTTAATTGCATGTATGATTACCAATAATAGTTATTGTTTTGGATAAATTTTAAAAAATAAAAACCAAGTAAAGATCAACTAGGTTTGAGAATCTTAACTTATAACAAGATAAATGCATAGACTAGGTAAACAAATATTGTATTTTAGATAGAAATGGGCAAAAGTATAACATACAATAGGTTGAGACGGTAACACCATAACAAAATACGGGTCAAGATTGATAACTTAAAAATTATGTGAATATAATGGATTCAAACGGATAAGAATGATGAATAATAAATTTGATGAAAAATTAACTAAAAACTATTCAATTAAACTATTTGTTTAGCTACAATACAATTCACTTTAAGTTGAAAAAAATGATGTTTTTTATAATGAATTATTTAAACTCAAACTGATTTTGCTTAAAACTCATCCTAACATGCACTCATCCTAGCCCGCACCTATTTTGACTTGTTACCTAACTCAACCCAACCACCTATTTTGCTAGGCATAAGAGTAATTTAGATGTATTGTATTTTTATTATGTTTTTACATACAAAATTTAATTTAATTGTCTTATTTTAACATGACCTAGCTCCTTCAGGATGGGATTGACGTATGGAACCATTGACAGTGAACCGTTCGTCTGCCTCAGGTCCTGACTAGATCTAAACAAAAGAGAAAAAAAAATATTAAGCAAGAACCTTAAATGACCATAAAAAATTTCCGTCCCCCATGAAAGAACTTCTGGGTCCGCCACTTACGAAGAAGGTTAACATCTTCTAACAAATCTTCTACGTTGCTGTTTTCCGGAATATCCCACAAGTGCCTGTGCTTAATTCGTTTAATGATTTCCAATGTGATTTTGGTTTAACTAGATCATTAACATAAAACACTTGTTGAGCCTAGTTTGCTAAAATAAATGGATCTTCCTTATAAGCATTCCGCGACATGCCTATGCTTATAAAATGAGGTTCAAATATCATATGTTTTCGTCAACGTTCAGTGTCAAACCACGTACATTTGAATAAAATAATGTGATAACCTCTAATGAATGACAATTCAATTATTTTATCCAGATATCCATAATAATCGTCTTTGACATAATTATGAACACCAGGGACCATAACTCCGTAATTTTGTGTTTGCCTGCAATCATCTCTTGACTTAACTATAAATTTAACTCTGTTTACTATTCATCCCTTCAATGATGAAACACGATTATCCGAAAGAGAAGACAATATGTACAGTGCATCATTAGTTTGAGATGGATTTAGCTCATACATTTCTCGAGCCTATTATCAATATTAACATAGTAATCATGTTATTATAGTGCATTAAAAAATTGCAAAGAAAAGTAAGTAAATTACTAGAGTATGATTTTCATCCTTCTTGAAAACCTATCCTTATACGTCGAGTGTAGCATTTTGGAAAAAACGGATGAGTCCGTAAAAAGAATTAAAAACCAAACCAAAGGGGGGCCAGCATATTATGCTAAACTACCCGTTTCTCAAAAGAAGTAGTAGAATGCAGCCAGCCCACTAGCCAAGGTGCCCAGGCCCGTTGCCAGGGTGCTTGCATATCTACTCATGCCAAGGGACAGGCCACGCAGTCCCCATGGCTTTCACGATCTGCACAGCATCATGCATAGCAATATGATGGGCCCTGCTAACCGTAATACAGATAGAGTTGCACAACCAAACCGGTTTGGTTTGAAAAAACCGGTTTCCAAACCGGTCCTATCTCGATCTCAAACCGGTTTTATCCAAACCGGTCCGAACCATAGGTTTGGGATATGTTTGACATCCTCATCTCCCAAACCGGTTTCCAAACCGGTTTCAAGCCCTCCAAACCGGTTTCAACCCCTCCAAACCGGTTCTATAGGTTTGACATCCTCAATCTTCCAAACCGGTTTCCAAACCGAACCGGTTTTCACCAAACCGGTTTTGACCATGCGTTGACCAAACCGAACCGGTTTGAGCAAAAGAACCAGTTTGAGCAAAAAAACCGGTTTGAGCACCACTAAATACAGATAATGCTACCCAAACCCTGCATAACTCTTAAAAATCCTGTAGACCCACCACCTTAAATTTATACCCGAATCACTTGTTTTGGTAAATTTAGTTACGTTTGGGACTTTTTGTTAAAACTTAAAATTGCTTATTAACTTGTGAATTTTTGAAATAATTTTTTAAAAATATGTTTGAATTAGCTTTTCTAAAATGAATTTTTAAAATGACCAAAAGGGACATTTTTTTATTATCATTTTAAGGTTGTGGGTAAAGGGTAAAGAGTATGGTAGATTTGTAATTTTATGTCAATAAGTCATAAGTTATTTTGAAAAGCTAGAATTTTTAGCTTTTGAAAAACTTGTTACCCTTTTACAAAAAGTCATTTCAGTTTTAGATGAAATCCCAAACAAATCTTTCAAGACTATTCCGTATCACAGTTGTGTTTCATTATATCCTTCCAAATGCTATGCCAAAGCCAAGCCAAAAAAAAATCAGATCTAACATGGCTCCAACATAAAACACACTCCCATACTCCCTACCCAAACTAAGTTCACAAGACCAGTCAAAACACCCCCATATATTGATACCACACTAAAAACCAGGTCCCTGTCCCGATAGAAATAACCAAAATTCCCATCCAGACCCAACCCTCCAGCAATTGACCCAAAAAACATCTGGGTGACCCGCAGCCGAATTTGATATTCTTCCAGCATCATCCCCTGTCATCCCCTGGAGATCAAATTGCTTTTTGTTTCAGAATGTCTGATCTGTTTGGTCGATACGCTCAGGAACCAAAGACTTTATTTGCAATCTTCTCCAAAATTTCCAAGTGATCTTCCTATCACCTTGGGCACCTGTGTTTTTTTTTGTTTCAGCTTGATTTCTCACTTCTAAAAGCCCAACAATTCTCCATACTCTGTCGAATGAGTTTACTGCACCAACAAATAACACCCCTCCCATCTTTTTCCCTTGTAAAGATTGTCTATACCCATATATATTACGACTAATTCCATCCCCACTCCCACCCTTTACCCAGACTCTGAAACGAATTAGATGGAATGAACAAGATTGACATGTCACTTCCAAAGTTGGTGTGGAGTTGACAACTTGATTCTTAGCACTTGTGTATTTGAATTGGGCTTATTGAGATCCATGTTGCAGGTTGTGCATAAGCTTGTTAAGTGATAACATAACATATGGTGCATTTATGAACCTTTTAACCTCCCTAGTCAAAATCACTTGCTTCCTCCTCTCGAATCTCTGACTGTTTTAACTTTTAGCAATAATGAAGTTGAAGAGATTTAATGTTTACGTTACTCATATCCACCATCAAAAGCATGTGAATATTTTATTGAAACTAGATGTGGGGTGTTTATTTATTTATTTGTATTTTCATCTTTCCTATGCCATGTATGCATTTAATAAGACATTACTTAACATCATTAGTGCTATAAAAATCTTGAAGTCTTTTATTTACAGTTTTTTAAATCAAGAACATCTAGTTTAGTTGGTAATTCTAAGACTTTAAACCTAAATGTTGTAGTATGTAGGTCTAATCCATTTATCTTCATGAGGTCATGGTTGTCTCTGAGAAATTAGGTGCCATGTGCGAATGCTAAAAATGGGTCCCTATGTGTGCGTGTGTGCTAATTAGTTTGTAACTAAATATGAAGTGAGTTAATTTGTTTTTTTGACCTAAATTTTAAATTGTAATAAGTTATTGGGTCAAATGTTGAAGGAAAAAAAA
The DNA here is from genome assembly GCA_009363875.1 of Mikania micrantha. Lineage (NCBI taxonomy): Eukaryota > Viridiplantae > Streptophyta > Magnoliopsida > Asterales > Asteraceae > Mikania > Mikania micrantha. Next base: position 7,001,905 of record CM018686.1, read on the forward strand.
TTTAGCTTTTATAAAATCCGTAACTGTGTTAAATATATTTAAGAAATTGGAATGTAAATTATATGTGTTTGTTGTAAAATAAATTAATATATATAATATATACAATTTTTTTAAAAAAATTAGCCCCACTAAAAAAATGGGTCATGTGCAGTCGCAGCTTCCGCACTTTCATTCCTAAATCCTAAAAGAATGTTTCATTAGTGATTATGGGTTTTTTAAATAGGTTTAGAAATCTGATCCTATCTCCTTGCATTATAATATTAAACTAATACGCATAATGATTCCTAGTAACAATTCAAAGACTCTAGATGTTGCACGGTTAATATTTTTTCCCAGTTATGGTGATCTATAATTTAAACTTAATAATATGTTTCTTTTTTATATTGTTGACAAATAAAGATTAGTAAAAGTTATGTATTAGTTACTTAAATTTCAACTAAACTAGTATAATATCAAATTCTAAATAATCAAGTTGTGACATGCATACTTTGCAGTTGTTTGAACATGTGATTTGTAAGGATGTATAAGACTATCTGATTTAAGTTTTTTTTATTGACATATTATAAATGATGGGCATATAAGTTTATCATAACTAAAATCATTATATCTTTTTGTCTTTTATACATTGCCTGTGGAACAACCTGCTTATCCACCAAAGAGGCAAGGACCAAGTTTAAATAACTGCAAAAATTGTGAGTACAGGTTGTAAAATCCCTTTGATAATGGATAAGAATACATAAAAATTTGTTGGGACCTCATCAACTCAATTTTCTACTAAGTGTGGAATAATTATTCAAAATGTGTGTCCGATGAAATTTCACACTTGGGATTTGGTACCAAAAGATGTCAAAGATATGATGTATGAGAAATTAGAAGTGTGTTGTATATAATTTTACCTTTAATTCTTTAGAATCTATTATGACATTGCATGTTCATTTATACTGTTAACATTTATATTCATTGCAGGGAAAGTTTCAGTGGTTGCGAGCAAATAATATTTTTATGGAATCTGTAACTGCTCAACTGCGTGACAATTGGAAATGCACATGAGGTGCTTTGAGCAACTATTGGAAGACAAATGGAGGAAAAACGAATCCCCTCAACGCAAGATCTAAAATGAAACTTGGCTATCGAAGTGAGGAAGATTGGAATCATCTATGTTTCTATTGGGAGTCGGAAAAAATCCGGGTAAATGGCACACCCCTAGTCGACAGGCTAGATCGACTTTCCCGTCCGGCAGAATGGCCCAGGGCACGATATTGGGGAATAATCGAAGTGATTATATTGTTTACATGGCATATGATACATCATGAGAAATGCTAAATTGAAATAGAATTACAAAGTTAAATTACATCAGTCGAGTTTCATAACTTAACAATGTAGATCTACCAAAAAGAATCATAAACTAACTGTCACACCCCGAGCCGGCGGGGTTGGATCGAAGTCCCTGTCGGGCGGAAGGTTCCCGGGGCGCGATATCGTGAGTGATAATCGAAATGATCAGATTGTTTACATTGCCCATGATATAAATGAGAAATTCTAAATAGAATAAAATTACAAAGTTAAATTACATCCGTATGGTTCATAATTTAACAATGTAAATCTATCATAAACATCATAATATTTCTATCATGTAACTGCACAAGATATACAAAATAATTGTATAATGATGTTCCAAAAGTATGCAGGTCCAAAAATACTATCTTCTATCTGAAGTCGTAGTCCAAAAGCATAAGCTTCTTAATTGACCTGTTCGTCACCTGAGAAGTCATGCAAAAATAAAGTCAACACACAGTTGGTGAGTTCATATACTTTAGTAATTGAAAATAATTTGTAAACCTTTTTCGGTAAAAACCCTAACCTCATTAACATCACATTTAATATCCACATTGGTATGCTTATATATAGGGCATACCCCTGAGTCGAGCCTACGACCTGCCAGACGCCGTTCCACCACATACTAATCCGCATATGACACTGTTGTTAATGATAATTAAGCATTTTTACCTACCATAGATCTAGCATACACTTTTAACAAATATGTTAAACCCTCGGGTAACAACCTTAATCTCATTAACATCACATGTATCATCCGGATTGGTATGCTTATATATAGGGCATACCCCTGAGTCAAGCCTACAACCCGCCCACACGCTGTCCCACCACATACTAATCCACATAGGACATTGTTATTAATGATAATTAAGCATTTTACCCCTACCATTAACCCATTAGTTCTTCAGTTCTTTGTTCCTGTAAATACAACAATTTGGAACCCCTATTGATTCCTTAAGTTCATCACAAAATTATGATCAACCACATCAATTGTAGAAACAGTTAAATAAATGCTTAATTAAATAAATAAATAAACATTTACTAAAATCTAAGACCTAATGATTGGGCCTTGGTCAACTCGAGTAGACTAGTATAACAATCAGGGTTCTTAGTAGTAAAGGAGATCTGTAAACATCATCAAACATGTGACCTATAATCAATCAGTCTAGCTAGGACATCTTTTGATATATAGGCTTTTATAGTTCTTTAGACCGTCCATAGTTCGTATAGTTCTTTGGCACATGTTATCTTTGAGCATTTCCCAGATGTTCCTCAAAACAGTTAGGGGATACTGTAAATATCATCAAACATGTGTCTAGCTAGGACATCTTTCAAACCTGAGATTGGCACATGCTATCTTTGATATTTCCCAGTTATACCCTTGAAATAGTTCTTTGTACTTAGTTCTTTGAAATAGATCGTTAGTTCTTTGACAACACACCTTTGAAATAGTTCTTTGATTAGTCCGTTAGTTCTTTGAAATAGACCTTTGAAAATAGTGCTTTGTTTTAGATCTTTAGTTCTTTGAAAATAGTTTTTTGAAAATAGTTCTTTGATTTGAAAGAGTTATATACTCATATTCAATAAATAACTTACTTTGAATTCTTGTATAAAGTACACCTAGACAGATACTAGGATAACAATTCCACATATAAAAACATATGTTAAGTAAAAGCATTTAAGTAAATATAATCTTGCAGAAATAATTTACGCATGCTTCTCAGCCCCGCGTTTGTAAAACATAATGTTTAGAAAAGGGGCAATGAACTCACTAGTGTTGTTGTGCAATTGATCTATCACAAAATGTGCTCTCGTTGTTTGTAGCTTAAGTTTCTTCAGTTCCTGAGTTGTTTTAAAAGAGTTCGAATACTATAAGTATACGTATTAGTCGTCGCGTCTAAGGGTTGGTCTCGGTGTGCAACTAAGTGTCCTATGCTACTAAGGTGTTTCTATGATTTCATCTATCTTATTATAACTTATTACCCACTCATAATCCCAATCCCATAAACAATGACCATTACACCTTAGTGATGTATGGTTCATGTTGTCCATCTTCAATATCTCTCAATTATAACATTTTAAACCCCTTCATTTCACATCGTTAAGTTAAAAATCATTTAATTTAATTTAAAGAATATTGTAATAAAACTTATATTTTAATTTGAGAAATTATGTTCAACAAGTTAGGCTTAGGTTAATCACATTCAATTAACCTTAAACCTGTTACTAGATCTTTGTCTCCGATAGTTCTTTGTTCGTCTGTGTGTATAACTTAGCTTAAATTGTTCAATTTGAACAATCCAATTTAGTTATACAATCATATGAAATTTTCTAAGTGTTAGATGTAAATGTTGAAATTAACACTAACACCTTAAGCAATAACATCCACTAATGCATGTTCCTTAATTCGTTGTAAGCTTTGAGTACTCGTATATTCATTTCCTTGTTCTTATAACTAAGTTTAATAGCCCTAGGTACTGAATTTCCTTGATTAGCTAACACTTTAGGTTCTAACACCATTGAGGCAGCGAACCTATTGACTTTTAGAGCAGGTTCGGCGAACCTTTTGGGTTTGGCGAACCTTTGAGGTTCGGTTGGCACACTAGGTTCGGCGAACCTTTGGCAGTCACAATAGGTTTGGCGAACCTCTGAGGTTCGTGTATGATCTAGGTTCGTGACTACTTGGTTCGTTCATCCTAGGTTCGTAGCCATGTCATAGGTTCGGCCATGAACTGGTTCGTTAGTCTAAGGTTCGGTTGGTCCAGGTTCGTCCCATATGGTTCGTCTCACTCAGGTTCGTGGCAACATAGGTTCGTCTGACTCGGGTTCGTCACCTTAAAAGGTTCGGCCAGAGTGAAGGCAGGTTCGGCCCTGACCTTTGGTCAGAGTCGACAGGTTCGGCCCTGTCCTTTGTTCAGAGATAACAGGTTCGGCTACATGGGCATAGGTTCGACCGATCATCTCTTGTCACGAACCTGTTCCATCTTCTTCATTCTTGATCCCAGATCTGCTACATGTTAGTTCCTAGAGCTTCATAGTTGTTCATAAGTGTTTGTCTAAGTGTTTACTAAGTGTTATATCGGTTAAAAAACAACCAACCCAAAGGGTTCGTGATTCTCATTAAAACCGAAATAAAAAATGGGAATTTACCTCAAATTCTACGGATAAAAGCTCAAACTCCTTGTACTTCTGTGATCTACTCGATGAGGTGGTCGTTTTGACTCCAAGAATGCTTGAAATGATGAAGCTTTGAAGGAGAAATCTTATAGAGAAGTTGGGATGTTCTAGAGAGAGAGAGAGTGACGAGTTGAGAGAGAGAGAGAATGAGGTTGGTGATGATAGTTATGGCAATTAAATGCCATAATAAGTGTTTCAACACACCCGGTCGGTCCGGTCTCGTTCGGTTTCGCGTAAAATATCGGTTATTCGTAATTTACGAAACGACTCGGTTTATAACTTAAGGTTTAATAAATTTACTGTTTTAAATATCTTTTGTTTATTTAAATTTTTCAAAAATATTAAATTTAATGTTTTAAAAATCGAATCGTATAGTCGTCGCACGTATTCGTTCGAATCGTCACCCATACGAACACGGCGATAACTATACTTTTCAATATCGTTTTCTAATTATCGAATATCATTCAGAACGTTAAACTTCCAGATTTATTCGTAGAGATCGTCACCTATACGAATAATCCGTCGATTTAGCATTCATATAACGACATCCGTGTTGTTTTGTTCTATAAAGCCTCACATACGTTTATACATAATAAATCCTAACAAATAATCCCATGATGATTATGTGTTGCCAGATTATTATCTGACTAATGAACCATAGTTATGAACTTTGTTATTCTGAAATAGTTCTGAGTTTGCTATATGATAACACCAAATGATAATGATAATCGATATGAATATGAAATGCACTGAAATGTATATAGTTCGTACCTGATTACTGTTCATGTTACTGTTTAAGATCACTGTTCCGGTACGATTCCGGCACTGATGTTACAGTATCCTCTTGTTAGAGAAATTTCGTCCCGAAATTTAAGAGTTTTTATCAGGTACGGCTTCCTCTGTAAAGAGTTGGGGATACTTTGACTTCATGTGATCTTCACGTTCCCAAGTAAACTCGGGTCCGCGCTTTAAGTTCCATCGAACCTTTACAATCGGAATACGGCTTCGCCTCAGTTGCTTAACTTTGCGATCCAATATCTCCAAAGGCCTCAATAAAGTGTAACTGTTCATCTACTTGAATTTCTTCGATCGGAATGACGAGTGACTCGTCAGCAAGGCATTTCTTTAAATTCGAGACGTGAAACACGTCATGCACACCACTGAGTTCATCAGGTAATCTCAGTCTATACGCCACAGGACCAATAGGTTCGATGATCTCGAACGGTCCCACGTATCGTGGTGCTAATTTGCCTTTCTTTCCAAAACGTACTACACCTTTCCAAGGGGATACTTTTAGCATAACACAGTCTCCCACTTGAAATTCCAACGGCTTGCGCCGTTTGTCGGCATAGCTTTTCAGTCTGCTCCTAGTAGCTTGTAGTCTTCGTTGAATCTGGGCAATCTTGTCAGTGGTTTCCTGAATAAGCTCTAGCCCGGTGATGCGGTTATCTCCCACTTCGGTCCAACAGATCGGTGATCGGCATTTCCGTCCATAAAGAGCCTCGAATGGTGCAGATCCGATACTGCTGTGGTAACTGTTGTTGTAAGAGAATTCAATCAGTGGCAAATGGGACTCCCAATTACCACCGGAATCCAACACACAGGTTCTCAACATGTCCTCCAAGGTCTGAATTGTACGTCCGCTTTGACCGTCCGTTTGTGGATGGTAAGCTGTACTCAGGTTCAACTGTGTCCCTAGAGATTTCTGTAACGATTTCCAGAACCTTGATGTGAATCTGCTGTCTCTATCAGAAATAATAGACAATGGCACACCGTGGCGTACCACTATCTCATTGATGTACAGTCTTGCCAGTTTATCCATCGTGAAAGTCTCACGCATTGGCAAGAAGTGAGCAGATTTTGTCAAACGATCGATGATCACCCAAATTGTATCATGACCACTGGAAGTGCGGGGTAGCTTGGTAATGAAGTCCATAGCTATTTGTTCCCACTTCCAGAGCGGTATCTCAGGCTGTTCCAGTAAACCAGACAGTCTCTGGTGTTCCGCCTTTACCTTTGCACTCGTAAGACATCAACCGACGTACTCGGCTATGTCTTTCTTCATTTCCGGTCACCAATAAAATCCACGCAAGTCTTGGTACATTTTATCAGCGCCAGGATGAACAGATTATTTAGTCTTGTGTGCTTCATCGAAGATAAGTTTTCTCAATTCGTCTACCGCCGGAATCCATATACGTTCTCGATAGTATATCACTCGATCAGGCTTAGTGTCAAATTGTTTCTCTGCTCCGCAGTCAAGTTCTTTCTTCAGGTTTCCTCGATCAATTGATTCCTGTTGTGCTTGAATTATCTTATCCCGTAAGCTCGTCTGCACAGTCATTCCCATTCCTCTGACGCGCAAGGGTTTGACCCATTCCTTCCGGCTTAAGGCATCAGCTACTACGTTCGCCTTTCCTGGATGGTATTTGATTACACAGTCGTAATCATTTAGAAGTTCAACCCAATGACGCTGTCGCATGTTGAGTTCCTTCTGATCAAAGATATGTTGCAGACTTTTGTGATCAGTATATATGGTACACTTGGAGCCATATAAATAATGTCTCCAAATTTTCAATGCGAAGATTACAGCTCCCAGTTCAACATCATCAGTAGTGTAGTTCTTCTCATGAATCTTTAACTGTCTTGATGCATAAGCAATAACTTTGTCCCGTTGCATCAGTATGCAACCAAGTCCCTGATGGGAGGCATCACAATAAACAACAAAGTCATCACAGCCTTCTGGGAGAGATAGAATTGGAGCATCACATAATTTCTGTTTCAGTGTCTGAAAAACATCTTCTTGTTTCTGCTCCCACACAAACGGTTCACTTTTCTGGGTTAGCTTAGTGAGAGGCAAAGCTATCTTAGAAAAGTTTGAAATAAACCTTCTATAATAGCCCGCCAATCCCAGAAAATACCGTATCTCTGTCGGTGTCTTTGGAGTATCCTAGTTCTTTATCGCCTTGATCTTGGCAGGATCAACGTGTATTCCCTCGTTGTTGACCACATGACCCAGAAATTGAACTTCTTTTAGCCAAAATTCACACTTAGAGAATTTGGCATAAAGTTTCTTTTCTTTCAATAGCTCCAAGATCTTCCTGAGGTGTTGCTCGTGCTTTGTTTTGCTCTTGGAATAAATCAGTATGTCATCAATAAAGACAATGACAAACTGATCCAAGTACGGCTTGCACACTCGGTTCATGAGATCCATGAAAACCGCTGGTGCATTCGTCAATCCGAAAGGCATCACCATGAATTCGTAATGCCCGTATCTGGTTGGGAACGCCGTCTTCGGTATGTCTTCGTCTTGCACTCTTAGTTGATATCCAGACCGTAGATCAATCTTCGAGAAGTACTGAGCTCCTTGCAGTTGGTCAAATAGATCATCAATCCTCGGCAATGGATACCGATTCTTGATGGTCAGTTTGTTCAGCTCCCTGTAATCTATGCACATTCTGAACGATCCGTCTTTCTTTTTCACGAACAGGACCGAAGCTCCCCAAGGTGAGTAGCTCAGTCTGATGAAACCTTTATCAAGTAACTCTTGTAACTGATAAGACAATTCCTGCATCTCTAAAGGTGCTAACCTGTAAGGAGACTTAGCAACAGGAGTTGCTCCAAGAATTAAGTCAATACGAAACTCTACCGGTCGCACAGGTGGCAAACCAGGTAGGTCTTCAGGAAATACTTTCGGATACTCTTTCACTACTGGTACGTCTTGAATCTTTTTATTGTCCTTCTCCTTTTCCACCACATGAGCCAAGAACGCCACGCACTGCTTCTGTAGACACTTACTCGCCTTTATGCAAGAGATGATTTTGACACTTCGTTTTGCTTGATCCCCTTTGACTTCCAACACACGATCAATCGGCAATGGAACTCGAAGCAACTTTTCAGAACAGATGATTTCCACTCGATTAGAAGAAAGCCAATCCATTCCAACAATGATGTTGAAACTACCTAACTCCATCGGTATCAAATCGATGGTGAATGTATGACCATTAAGTGTCAATGGGAAATTCCTATAGACTGTACTAACTGTGATCTGTTTCCCGTTAGCTGCTTCTAAGATGTAAGGGGAATCTAACTGTTCCTCTATAGAATCTAATTGGCATGCAAAATCGGTAGAGATAAAACTCTGATCCACACCAGTAACAAATAGAACAGATGCATAAAAGTCATGTAAGAGAAATGTACCAGTGACCACATTTGGGTCAGGGCGTGCAGCTGGTGCTCTGATGGCGAAGGCTCTTCCACGGGGTGCTTGAACTGCCTGTTGTGCCTTCTTCGGGCAGTTCTTCGCAAAGTGGCCCTTTTCGCCACAGTTATGGCATCCACCATTGTTCTGATTAGCTGGTGGAGGGAGAGCCAAAGCAGCATTTTTGACTGCTTGGTTAGGTGTTATCCGACAGTGTTGGACCCAATGGCCCTTTTGTCCACATCCCGTGCATTTCTTGCAGGGAGTATTAGCAGCATGATGATATTGACACTTGGCACACAGAGGATATGTACCAGTGTAGGGTCTTCTATTAGGGTTTTGTGGTGCAGCTGCTACTTGTTGGAGAGGTGTGGCCACCGTGTAGTTCTTGATGACCTTTTATTTCTTCTTCGGGTGGTGGTGGTGGGGTTTCTTTGACAACTCTGCTTTGTTCTTGCCGGAGTCAGCCTCTTTCTTCAACACTCCCGAGGCTACCATCAGATCCGTGAGTTTCCCAGACAAACTCACAGCATACTCCACTGTGACAGGATTTGCAGCAACCACTAATCTTTGTATGCAAGCAGGTAGCCCGCATACATACCTGTCAATTCGTTTCTCAAGAGTTGGTACCATATCCGGCACCAAAGCAACCAACTCGTGATAACGAGGTATATCCCATGTGGTCTGCCCTTTTCATCACATGTAACAACTAGTACCTGACCGACCGGCAAGTCCGTACGGTATGTGTACTTTCAACAGTAACTATGTGTACATACATGTGTGTAAACGGTACTTGTATTAACATAATTCTAAATACAAGAAACATTTGTACGTATTTTCATGTAAACTTAAATACTGTAAGTACAACGCGCATTTGAAACATTAGTTGTGTGTATTTAAGTGAAAACCTAAGTACAGTTAACACAACAGATCATGAGAAACAACGGTGTTCAAACAATTAACAAGAACAAATCGGTTGCGATCTGATATCCATAGATGACAGGATTCAGATGGCCGACAAATCAATGTGAAAACAATGTGATAACAGGAGGTTTCAGAGCAACGAACTGACAGTGTGTTTGCGTGGGTGACGATTCACACAAACATATCTGTGAGTTTAACGTTCTGAAATGATAACTGGAAAGTAGAAAACAAAAGTCAGAAAGCTAAACCATCGACGTGTTCGTTCGAATGACGATTCGAACGAATACGCGCGATGGTGACTCGATCTGACGAAACGAAAAACGAAACACGACACGAATGAAATTAATTTAATAAAATAAAATAAATAATATTTTACAATTTTGAAACTCATCAAAATAATTAATTTAACTTCTTTTATTTAAAACATATAAACTACGCGCAAAATTTCCGGAAACGCGACGAAATCACAAACGGAGCAACCGAAACGAACCCGAATACCCCCGGGGTATAAAAACATCAAATGAGGGTGTTTCTCCTCATTTTCCATCAGCTCTATCTCTCTTTAGAGACTATTCCCGAACCTTTCTTCTCCAAAGGAAAATCACCCTTGAAATCCTCATAACTTGCTCGTTTCTTGACGGAATTGGTCGTTCTTGGTGTCCACGTGTAGCTCTTGACTTCCTCTACCTAGAAGTACAGTAGATCAGAGCATTTATCCAACCAAATTTGAGGTATGATGCATGAAAGACCACGAAATATAGGGTTTGTTTACTTTTGTTCGACCCAGACAACACCACCGGCTGGAAACTTTTATACGCACCCACTTTACATTCTCAAGAGTTAACATTCGCATAAGATCAACAAAAGAACAGCTCTACAACCACTACCAGTTTTACGAGGAGAATGATACTGAATAGGGTTCGCGAGAGCTTGAGACGGCCGAACCTGTTTCAACCCTAGTGACCACGAACCTTTGTTCAGCCGGTACCTAAACGAACCTGCATCTTGCTAGGCGAACCTTGTGGTCAAAGCCAAACCCTCTTCTTCTCCACGAACCTGAGCTGGATGGTCACGAACCCACATGATCGGGCGAACCTCTCCATGTGCACGAACCATGCACGAACCCTACTATTCACGAACCATCAAACCACGAACCCTTGGGCAGCAACATCACCGAACCTATAGATGTTCACAGCCACGAACCCTTGAGCAGAAAATCTAGCCGAGCCTTAGCCTAGATGCCGAACCAATCGAGCCCAGTGAACCCATGGTTAAGTCCTCCAACCAGCCGAACCTACCTGATGAAACGAACCTTTAATGGGAAGGTCGGAGGTTTGCTGGATAGTGGCCGAGTTCTGCTTTCTATTCTCTCAGAAGTCACGAGTAACCCATATACCCTTTGATCGGCCCAACTTGGGCAACAGGCCCATAAACGGGTAGTCAACCCATAATACTCGGCCCATCGCACTGTACAAACCCCACGCTTAAGGCCCAATCCAACTATATTGGCCCAAATCCTTTGCCTAGCCCATGTTTATTCGAGTTACAGTAAATCAGTTGACCCAAAATCCTTGTGTGTTTCGGCCCAAGGGAAATCCATAAGACCCATCTTTAATCGGCCCATTGGGATTAACCGGCCCAATCTCTCTTGAGTAGCCCATCTCTCCATCGGCCTAGCCCATTAAGCTCTTCGGCCCATGGTGGGTGTTTTGGGCCCAAGATATTTGACATCCACCTTCGGCCCATATGCTTAATAAGACAATTAAATCACTTAAACAAAATAAATTGTGATACTGCACATTAAATCAATTACTACCATGTGTTATTACAAAGATAACAAGTTTGAGCAATGGTTTTCATGTAAGCTAAATACATGATAATTGGCTTATGATACAAGTAGTGTAAAGGGATCAAGAAAATTTGACAACAGTAATACGAGAATTTTGGTACAAAAAGTATATTAGCATTATCTAACGGGGTTTATGGCTATATGATCCTTAGTAAGCAAATCGGGCCGAAGGATGACCACAACATACAAGTGTTAGCTAACCTAAAGCCAACACACAAGCACACACAAATCTCTATAACTTACACTTATAAGCTACATACAACGTGAAATTAATACAAGATCGTGAAATCAATAACATGTACAATACAGAGAGCGCGCATTTCTTGTTTAAGCTAAGTCAACCCCTACAACAACAAGGTGAGTTCATATGCCCCTTTTCTTTAATCTTTACTGATTTTAAACTCTCGGGGCTGAGAAACATGCTTACTTTTATTTGTTTAAAAGTTTTGCTTAACATGTTACTTATACTTTGATTTAGATAATATTAAATTGTTTATTATCGCTTATCATTGTATGCATGCTTGTATGATCATGAGATATCAGGGAAACTCAGATGAATATGATAATACAATTTCATAATCATCAACACATTTGAATAACATAATTGTAAGATTTTATCTTACAACACTTAGTTATTCCTACATGAACAAACATTGAGACAATTCATACACAAACAAACAATGAGAACTACTATAGTGGAACATGATGACACTACACAACACATGAATGATTAGAAGATAAAATATCTTCTCAATATCATTCCACGTTTTAATTTACTAAGTGTGATAAGTCAAGTACTTATAACACTTAGTTACAACTTAAAAACATACTATGTGATAGTATAGAGCATTTGGTATCCACCACCTGCGTCACTTAAGGGTAATAAGACTTGTTCTTACTACGGCTTAAGGATTACACGGTGAACATATGGATTACATAGAATGATAATCATGATAACATAACTTCATGATAACAACATCATTCACATGATTAACATAACGTAATAAGACAAGTTTTTATTTAACTTTGTTAATCTCATGGAGAACATCCCACATGGAGAACAGCAACAACATCGATGTACATCATCCATCATTATTTGTGGACTAGTAGACTGGGGAATTTATTTTCTATCATGTCATATTACTAGTAACAGTTTCAATGAAGGCAATGGGAACACACGGTGATAGAGGTAAATCGGATGCATCGCAATCTAATTACGTGAGGATTGCAATGGATTCCTTTTAGGCTCTATGCACTGCAAGTTGAGAACAAATGACAAACAGTTAACTAACACTTTTAATAATTAAAAGTGAAACAACAGTTAACCCACAGACAATAGAATAATACAAGGAACAGATTAAGTGAATCTAATATCCTTATTACATATAATGGTTATCAATACTTCGGTTTGATAACTACAACGCTATCATCATATTATTCTATTCATGATATCACAGGTGATCAACAATGAGACAAACATGTGGAATGGGAATGAAAATCAATAGTTGTATTGCAAGTAGTGTGGAGTTCTAGTAGTGATGTGGTGGGATGTTGGCTAGGGCTTAGTTCCCTTACATATACCCTATATATAAGCATCACTACTAGGATAATATAGTACTTGTGAAGATAACTATTGAGAAGCCATTGGGAGAACAGGTGAAACAAACAACATACAAGTAACGGTATTAACATTGTAATTGTGCATGTGAATGAATCAAGGTTTTCAATTAACATACTTATGAACTCACCAACCTAGTGTTGACATTGTTTAAATGCATGTTTTCTCAGGTGATGAACAGGTGTAGGTACTTACATGCAAGGATTAAGCTAGTGGACTTATAGAAGACCTAGCTTCATTTTGTATTGCATGCTTTTGGTGACAAGAACGATGAATCATCTTTTGTATATCTTGTACAGATACAAGATATAGTTACATTGATTCTTTTGATAGATTTACTTGATTAAATTATGAACGATACATTGTAATTTAATCTTGTAATTCTATATCATTGGTGTGTTAGCATTTCTCATTTATTTATCATGTGCTATGTAACAATCTGATCATTTGATTATCACTCATGATATCGCGCCCCGGGAACCTTCCGCCGGACGGGAAAACCCGATCTGTTCCCACCGGCTCGGGGTGTGACATCACATGGTTAGATAGTTCGACCTCCAGTTTATGTAGCTCGTTCTTGGGGCAAAACTCAGTCCTCAACAATGTCTTGAAATCCTCCCATGGCATAGTCATAGCTTCTTCTCTTCCTCTAGCATTGATCTGCGAGTTCCACCAAGCCAAAGCTCGCTTGCTGAATGTTCCAGCAGAGTAGCGAACTTTGTGGTGCTCTGGACAGCTGCAGAGGTCCAGAGTAGTTTCAATCTTCTCTATCCATTGGATTAGACCAATGACTCCTTCAGTCCCGCTAAAACTGGGCGTCTTACATCCTACAAATGACTTGTAGGAGTAGTGTGATGAACCACCAGTATTCCCAGTGGCTTCTCCTGATGAGTTACCAGTGTTGTTGCTTTCATTACGGAGACGGTTGAGCATCTCCGGTATCACCTCCTTCATCTGATTAGTCAGCTGACTGCTCAGTAGGGTCACCAAGGCGATAGTAACAGGATCTAGCATCGGAATTGTGCTCGGGCCTGGTGGTAGGTTGAGTGGAGGAAGTGGAGGCAGTGGAGGAGGTGAGTCAGAAGGTGATGGTGTAGATGAATGTGGAGCTAAGTCTTGTGGTGGTGGAATTAAGGAGGGAGTCTGTCTTCTCGGCGTCATTCTGATCCTAACCAATAAAATTATCGGTTAGTGCAATGATCGAATACAGAAGACAATATGCAAGTAAGTCTTAAGTCCTATGTTCTCTACATGCAGGGTCCCTAGATTATAGTCTAGGCCAAACCGTTTAAATAAGTGACCTATATGTCTCTATAACCATGGCTCTGATACCAATTTGTCACACCCCGAGCCAGCGGGGTTGGATCGGAGTCCCCGTCGGGCAGAAGGTTCCCTGTGCGCGATATCGTGAGTGATAATCAAAGTGATCAGATTGTTTATATTGCACATGATATAAATGAGAAATGCTAAATAGAATAGAATTACAAAGTTAAATTACATCCGTATCGTTCATAATTTAACAATGTAAATCTATCATAAACATCATAAGATTTCTATCTAGTAACTACACAAGATATACTAAATAATTGTATAATGATGTTCCAAAAGTATGCAGGTCCAAAAATACTAAGTCTTCTATCAGAAGTCCTAGTCCAAAAGCATAAGCTTCTTAATTGACCTGTTCGTCACATGAGAAGTCATGCAAAAATAAAGTCAACACATGGTTTGTGGGTTCATATAGTTTATTAATTGAAAATAATTTGTAAACCTTTTTCGGTAAAAACCCTAACCTCATTAACATCACATGTAATATCCACATCGGTATGCTTATATATAGGGCATACCCCTGAGTCGAGCCTACAACCCGCCCAGATGCCGTCCCACCACATACTAATCCACATAGGACATTGTTGTTAATGATAATTAAGCATTTTACCCCTACCATTAACCCATTAGTTTTTTCAGTTCTTTGCTCCTGTAAATACAACAATTTGGAACCCCCTATTGATTCCTTAAGTTGATCACAAAATTATGATCAACCACATCAATTATAGAAATAGTTAAATAAATGCTTAATTAAATAAATAAATAAACATTTACTAAAAACTAAGACCTAATGATTGGGCCTTGGTCAACTCGAGTAGACTGGTATAACAATCAGGGTTCTTAGTAGTAAAGGAGATCTGTAAACCTCATCAAACATGTGACCTATAATCAATCAGTCTAGCTAGGACATCTTTTGATATATAGGCTTTTATAGTTCTTTAGACCGTCCATAGTTCGTATATTTCTTTGGCACATGTTATCTTTGAACATTTCCCAGATATTCCTAAATATCTTTTGTTTATTTAAATTTTTTAAAAATATTAAATTTATTGTTTTAAAAATCGAATCGTACAGTCGTCGCGCGTATTCGTTCGAATCGTCACCCGTACGAACACGACGATAATATATTTTTCAATATTGTTTTCTAATTATCGGTTATCATTCAGAACGTTAAATCCAGATTTATACATACAGAGCGTCACCTATACGAATAATCCGTCGATTTAGCATTCACATAATGACATACGTGTTGTTTTGCTCTATAAAGCCTCACATACGTTTATACATAATAAATCCTAACAAATAATCCCATGATGATTCTGTGTTGCCAGATTATTATCTGACTAATGAACCATAGTTATGAACTTTGTTTTTCTGAAATAGTTCTGAGTTTGCAATATGATAACACCAAATGATAATGATAATTGATATGAATATGAAATGCACTGAAATGTATATAGTTCGTACCTGATTACTGTTCATGTTACTGTTTAAGATCATTGTTCCGGTATGATTCCGACACTGATGTTACACTAACAATCTTGTATCTGCACAAGATATACAAAATGATTTGTATGTTGATGTTCAAAAGATATGCACATCCAAAATACTAGGTCATCTATCTGGGCATCCTAGTAATAGCATAAGCTCCTAAGTTCATCACCTAAGAAGTCACGCAAAAAGATCAAGTCAACACATGGTTGGTAAGTTCATATAGTATTGTAATTGAAAATGATTTTGAACAAACCTGCTGAAGTGAAAACCTTAACCTCACTAACAGCCACCTATCCTATGCAGTCAAGTATTCTTATATATAGGGCATACGTAGGGTCAAGCCCAGCCGCCAGCCCACCACATACCAGACCTCATATGATATTGTTATTAATGATAATTAAGCGTTTCACTCCCAATCAACACCACACTAGATTCGTTAGATTTGTTGAATTCACAACCTTCTTGATTCCTTGAGTTCACTTTGTGTTTCTCGTTCCACATACAATCATACCCATGTTCCCATTGTGAAAGTTGAACAAATTATTTAAAATGCTTAAATAAATAAACATTTAACTAAAAATAAGTCCTAATAATTGAGTCTAGGTCAACTCGAGTATACTAGTCTATCAATCAAAGATTCTTAGTGGAGTGGTGGATTCTCAAAATATCATCAAACATGTGGCCTATAAATCAAACGGTCTAGCTAGGACTTCTTGAAATATAGGACTTTTCTTTCGTTCTTGATTCGTCTAGATTTGTACTTGATTCGTTCGCACATGTTATCTTTGATATTTCCTAGACATTTCACCGAAAATGATTTCTTGTTTCATACTAGATTCGTTGAAAATATGTACTTGATTCGTTGAACAATGAATACTTGATTCGTTGAACAATTGTACATTTGATTCGTTGATCAATGAACACTTGATTCGTTGAACATTGAAAACTTTATTCGTTGAAAATGGTTTCTTGATTCGTTGAAAATGTATACTTGATTCGTTGTAGACTACTTGGTTTCAAGAATGTGCACTCTCTTTTGTTGTAGACTACTTGGCTTCAACACCTGATTTAATTTATTATGATTTTCATGCTATAAGTGTTTATAGTTGGTTGATATAAGGGTTAGGTCTCGGTATGCAACTAAGTGTCCTATGATTTTTCTAATGTGTTACTAAGATTTTATCTTGATGTTCTTTAGTAAATATACCCTTTTTGAACTCTTATCCATAACTAGTTAAGACTTAACCTTATTTGCATAAGGTTCATGATATTTAAAAGACATGCTTTAAGTTATTAATAAACCAAATAAACCATTGGTTATAAACACTCTATTTGACTTATGAAAGTTAAGTTTATTTTACAAAAATTCTTTAATTTACTTTATAATACTTTACAAATTAAGTTATGGTGATCTTATAAACTCTAGTCACCTGTTATTAGATAATTTAGTTTAGTAAATATAAGTTTTGATTATGAAAAAAATTAAGTTTAAAGTGTTGAACTTGGATCCACTTGTCCAAGTTAGCTCCAAGTCCTTACTTGATTCCTTGATTAAACTCTTGATTTTGGTAACACTTGATTGGATTGTCACCTAGAACCATTCAACTTGAATATTTAGGTTAAGTACCAATGATATGAATTTGTTAAATTGGATGGTGATATCATAATACGAACCCATACACACTTAACTTGTTCTTGAATTCTATTGTATCCATCATGGTGCTTTAGCGTTGTTTATTACACGAAGTTTTTGAACTTGCCATTAAACTTGAATTAAATTACCAAAATGAGCTTAGTTTATTCATTTATAATGTCTCCAACATAGTATCGATGGCCCTTAGCTTTCGGATAACACTTGGTTATCCAACTTGAACCCTCGTTGATACTAATCATTCATGATTCATTATATGGTTAGTGAATTCCAAGTATTTTGATCCTAAATGGTTTACAAAACATTTGCTTATAAGTTAAAAGTGTTGTGAAGGTTTTAGCTTTGTCAAAAATTTAGTATCAAGAGCTTTTAAAATCGGTTAACACTTTGAACAAACCCTAATGACTTCACCTACCACTAACATGTTCAATCCCTTCCCATGGTTTCATTTTCGGTTCTTACTAGCCGGTTCCAAGATCAAATCACTTGGATAGAGATAAGGTCTTAGTATCGACACATTGAGGATTAGTATCGATGGCCAAGACTATGATAATATCGATGGAAGCTCAAACCATGCTGCCGATATTACAAAATCGATGGACTCAAGTTCGACAGTCTCTAGAACATGGATACTACTAGTATTGATGGTCCCTTATCTTCCAGACTTTTAAGAGCATCGATATTAGTAAGTTCAACCAGAGGCCGTCGATTCTACCCTGTCGATATTGCCAATGTTGATGGAAAAATTGTTGAACTTCCAGGTCATCGATAATAAGCTCTGCCCAAATTCCAACCATCTTCGACCCATCCAAACTTGAATCTTACATGTTCCAAGTGAACCTAACTCGATTCTGTGCATTTCCTAAGTGATTTGATGGTTCCAAACTTGATTACAAGTTCAGCTCGTCGAGAGGGGATAGAAAACCCTAAAACCGCAGCTTCTTGCTCAATTTTACCTCATTTTTGATGCCAAGTTCGGATCATTTGTACTTTCGTGTTCTACTCGTTGATGTAGTCGTTTTGACACCAAAATCACTTGATTTGGTTGAGAAATTAAGGATTTAGGTTTTGGATTTTATAGAGAGAAAGTAGAGAGAGCCTGGGTAGAGAGAGGGGTCATTGGAGATGGTTGATGGCATTTGATGAAACTTTTAATGGTTTATATAGTTCGGTTTTGTTCGGGTTTGCTCGGTTTCGTTTTAACTCTCGTTTTCGTTACGTTACGTAACTTTATAAAAATATTGTAATTCCAAATAAATATTCTAAATATCTTTTTCTTATTTTTAAAATTTCAAAAATGTTTATTTCTACTGTTTCGTCAGATCGTATCGTTTTCGCTCATACAGATTGTCACCCGTACGAAGACGACCACGACTATACATTCTGATTTTATTTTCTAATTATTAGACGTCATTCAGAGCGTTAAACTCACAGATATATTCGTGCGAATCGTCACTCACACAAATACACAGTTAGTTTAATGTTCACGTAACGACATCCGTTATTCTTTTGAATTGTACATCTTCACCTACGTTTATACATATTAATATCCTAACTATCATTTACATTATTGATTCGTGTTGTCAGATATAATTCTAATTATCAAACACTGATTTCACACAATGTTTCTGAATAGTTTCGTATTGTATTCACGTAACAAGTATTACACATAGTTCCGTACATGATTCTACTGTACAACCTACTGTTCCAAACTATTGTTCAGGCACAGATGTTACAGTAAATATCGTTAATTTGTTTTTTTAAATCATAATAGATATTAATGAATTATTTTTCTTATTTTTCTAAGTTTTAACAAGTTTCTTGAATTTAATTTTATCGAAATATAGTGATAAGATGGAAATCAACAAAGGAAAACAAGTTAATGTAAGCAGAGGAGGCTCTCGAGCGATATCTAATCATGTATTTCAAATGGTAAGATTTATTGTTTTTAACCGTAATTTATTATGTTGTAGAATTTCTTGAATTGTTCATATGTCCTGTTTATTTTGATTAAGTTTGTTTGTTTGTCTATTTGCTGTACAATGAATTGATTGTGTTTTTAGGTTTCTATCCGTTAAATTATAGCAACAAAAGGCTTTTGTTAGTGTTCTTAGATTTCTATATGTAAATATAAACATTCATTTCAATATTTTATAAGATACTTATTCTTCGTTATTATAAATGTTTATGATGTTATATAATAGTCCTCTATAAGTTTACTACATGCTACATTATTAGGATAACAAAATGCAAAAGCTGTATATGTAACTATCTCTTTACTAAAAACCTTTGACTTAGGGTTTTAATTTTTTTACTATTGGTTTTGGATAATATTAGTTTTAAATGTTATTCTCATGCGTTTTGTTATGTCAGGAAAATATAATTGCTCATTAAAAAGAGGCCATGGGTAAACTAAGATATGAAGGAATAATTGTTACAACTAATATGGAAAGAAAGCTTGAAAAAGAAGCAATCAAAAGTGTTTGTGATAAGGATAAAACGATACATTCTGGTTGGAAGGTATGCATTGGGCCAGTGATGAAGAAAAAAGATGCTTAGATGAAATCAATAGCTGAATCATCTCAAGGAGAAACCACAACAATAGAAAGTAATGAAGATTTAGAAAATCAAATTAATGAACCTCATGAGCAACTCAAACATAGCAACAAAAAATTGTGACAAAATGTCAAACTTCTTGCTCACGTAATTTCCTAACTTTGAGAGTATAATCTCCAAATCCATGAATGATGACGCTACCAGTTTAGATGGATTATCCGGTAATAGTTATAGCACCACCTAGAACACAGAACTGTTGAAATGTGTGTTACTTTTGTTTCTAGTTAACTAGTGGTGTTTAAAACTCTAGATTTGATCTACTCTTATCGTGTTCATTTATAATTTCTTTGATATTAATGCTTCTATTAGAGACATTGAAATGCCAAAAAAAATTATGCATGATATTGTGATATTTGGTTTAGTAAAAAATTATGCATGATATTAATTCTTCGGTATGTAAAAAAATAAGCATTGAAATAAAATAAAGTATTGTAGACTAAAAAAGAGTCTCAAAATGAAAGTGACTACTAATTTTGAAGACTGATTTTCAGACCCAAAATAACTTTTTGAAGACTAAAAGTAAATTTTATCCAAGACTGATTTTTAGATATTGATAATCTATATTATGTACTAAAATAATATGCAATCAGGGATTGATATTTAGTCCTTAAAAGAATCATATTTTGGATTGAATTTAAGTAGTATTGAGGACCAATTTTCTGTCTTTAACACATATTTTGGAGACTGATTTGATAAGTGAACACAAACCTGTCAAACATTAGGGATAATATAGACAATTTAAAATGAGTGATTTTCAGTCCTTTAAAATTGTCCACATTGTCCCAAATGTGTTTTGAGAGGTTCGTGTTTACGTATCAAATCACTCACCAAAAATGTGTTAAAGAAAGAAAATTAGTTCTCAATACAACTCAAATTCAATCCTTAATATGATTCTTTTAGGGATTAAAAATCATTCCCTGATTGCATATTAGTTTCATCCTTACTATAGATTAAAAGAATCTCATAATTTGTCTTGGATAAAATTTATTTTAAGTCTCCAATCATTTGATTTTGAGTCTAAAAGTCAGTGTTTAAAAGTAGTCTTGTTACTTTTGTTTGAGACTATGTTTTAGTCTAAAATGTTTTCTTTTATTCCAATGACTTACATACCAAAAAACAGTTTCCGAAAGAATTTAATTCAGTCCCCAATGTTTTGACTAAAGCTAGTACAAATGGAACTTATACAATTGATTTATAGTTATAAATATTTAATCAAAATCACAATAACATTCATAATTTTGTTTCTTGCATTCCAATATCTTTAATTGAAGCATTAACATCAAATAAATGGCCGGTAAACACGATAAAAGTTAATCAAATCAATAGTTTTAAATAGTACTACTTAACTAAAAACAGAACTAACAAATATTTCAACAGATGTTCTAGATGGTGTTGTAATTAATACCGGACAATCCGGGAGCATCGTTACTCGTAAATTTGGAGATTATATTCTCAAAATCACGTAATCTTTCAAGTAAGAAATCTGACATTCTGTCACGTTTTTTGTTGCTCTGTTTAAGTTTCCACTTGAGTTCATTAACCTAATTTTTTTAAAACGCCATTGGCATCCTTTGTTGTGGCTTCTCCTTGAGATGATTCAGCCCTTGATTTCATCCAAGCATCTTTTTTCTTCATCACTAGCCTAACACATACCTCCCAGCCCGACTGTATCGTTTTCATCCCCCTAACCTCACCATTTGATCCTTTATAACTTCCTTAATCTCAGGCCACATATAAGTCAGTGTAAAGACATGGACAAAAAAAAACGAAAATTCATGCAAAGTAACAATACAAAGGATGCTAAAACATCTATGATATGACACAGAAACACTTACAAGAAACTTGCCCATATGTAATATTTGTTATTTCTTTTATTCAACCTTCTATTTCTTATACCACTCCTCACTATTTCATATATCTTTTTATTCAACCAGACAGGTTAATATATATATATATATATATATATATATATATATATATATATATATATATATATATATAAATATAAAAGTTTCATTTTTTCCTTGATTTCCACTTGACCTCCTAGTGTTACCATGACATCCGATGACACCGTGTTTTTTCATCTTCTCAGCCAGGGCCGGCCTAAAACGAATATATGAGGGGAAAAAATCAGATTAAGTCACTCCTCTAAATGTTGCTAGTTGACAAACTTTAGACAGTTATAGTCGCTATCTTATATAGAAACTAGCTCATTTCTCATACCCCAAAAAACGGAAAAAAAATGCTGGATGTTATCTCTCAATTAAGAAAAAAAAAACCTGCTTATGTAAAAAGAATTTATGAAGTGAAGAACTGAAGATACAAAATACATCACAATTGACATAAGTAATAAATCCCAAATAAACATATACAAACAAAATAGAATGAAGAAACCCTAAAATTTGGGTTTATTAAACGCAACACAGTGGGGAGAAATGTGTTATCAATCTAATGCAACATTAATCCTTGGCTGATTAAGGGGAATTTAGATACTGTCAAGAATTTAACGTTTTGATTTCATAATTAATCTTACCAAACTACAAGAGGTAGATAGTCAATCGGAGAGTGTCGAACTGAACGAAGAGAAGGAAATTGAGAGCCTGAGAGAGTCAAAATCGGAGCCTGAAATCGTTTAAACCATTTGTCTACTTGTTTCTCCAAACACGCCAATCGTCGTCTGCCAGTCTCCATGTTTCCCTTCAGTCATTTGCGATTTGCCCTAATTTATTTTATGGATCGTCTGATGTCTCCCGATTCCATGCGGTTGAGATTGCAAGGCAGAATGGCAGATGATAAACGCACAGCCAATTGGCTGATCCACGGCCCTCACGCACGCGGTATGCTCCCGCTGCCCTATTTTATTTTCTTTTTACAGGCCGAATTCTACAAGCAAGCTCCTATATTTTTTTAAGCCAAAGGCCCAAAACGTATAAAATTGAAGGCCCTTGTTAATTTGGAGACCCTATGCTCCAGACTGGGCTGCTTGACCCATTGAGCCGGCCATGTTCTCAACTAGCATGATGTCGTACTTAACCATGTTTTTTCATCTACTTTACCATCATTAACCTCGCGACTTTGTATTTTTCTCTAATATAGGAAAAACCTCAAGAGACATTATCAATATCTTGTCTACTTTCATTTGAAAATAGAAGACGTTAAATGATGAAAACTATATAATTTATAAATCTGTAGTTCACAAAGTATTAAATAGAATCAAATTAAACATGTAAATGTAGTAACATAGAAAACAAACACAAACTTTAATTCAGAAAATCAAGTGGAATCAAATAAATCAAAAGTTTTTAAACATTTTAAACGACATCATAAATTTGTAACTTATTACACAACCCTCGTGCATCATGCAACTACATATTCAAAAGGTAGTACAGTTTCTTGCAAAATGTAAATCATAGTATGATAAAATATCAATTCTACATAAATACTTCAAAAGAAAAAGAATATTAAATTTACAAAACATCCACATATGTTTACCTTGGTATCCCATGTGCATAAGAGTAAGAAGAATTCCCTTTGATATTATGACCGAATCTAAACCCATGTGAACTCTGAATCCATAAGATGCAACATCAACGAAAAGAAAATTGATTCATAACTATATTTGAGAGTAAAAGACTGATTAAGGCTATACCATATTTGGTAGTTACATGGTATAAGAAATCATCATCTTGTTGTTGCACCAATGAAATACATAATACAAAATATCATTGCCAATACTTTTGATTCATTTCAACATCAGAAGCATGTTGCTCATCCACTAGAGGTTTTCCTATTAAATTTTAACATTTCTTCACCATACTCAAAATTAATACCAAATAGATGAACATGAGTCTTAGTAATGTCAAATATTAATGTTTTTATTAAACAAATGCAAGTGATATGTAATGCAAACCTTTGAAAATACTTTAGGAATCATTAGAAAAAACCCTAAGCAATTGCTACATATTTATGGGGGTTGGATCCAGTAAGAAGAGATTTTTGCCTAAGAAGAGTAAGAAGCAATAGAAATTTGACACGTGGCACAATTTAGTACAAAAAACATAATCCAGTACATAAAAAATAAAAATCCAGTACAAAAAATAAGAATATAGTACAAAAAATAAGAATCCAGTACAAAAAATAAGTATCCAGTACAAAAAATAAGAGTGTAGTACAAAAAAATAAAAATGAATTACAAAACACACAAAAATCTAGTATAAGTAAAACGAAGAACAAAAAAATAATAATATAGTATAAAAAATAAAAATGTAGTAACAAAAATATGAAGTTATACGTAAATTATCATGTCAAATTTCAAATTATTATTAGTTCCTACTCTTCTTATACAAAAATCTCTTCTTATTTGATCTTTCCCCCATATTTATGTATCATTACAAAAGTGGTTGATTATTTTTAACAAACACAAAGGGTTCTAATGTCAAATATAAATGCAATCAAATTCCTTTGTTATATATAATTCAAATTTAGAGTAAACATGATGAGAAATTAAAACAAAAACACTAATACCCATGCCTAGTGATCTAACCTGCTTTTATTTTCTCATTAATAGGTTCGTTTCAAACATTTTGGACGTTCAAAGAGGATTAAAAATATTAATCCATTTAAAAATTTTATGGATTTAAGCTAAGCACACAACTGACATGTCCGGTGGGATCAAGTAACAGGATCATATTGATTTCGAGTTAGACAAACATGCAAATTTAAAAAATCCAGATCAGTTCATGTAAAAATATAATGTTTTACAAAAATGTGTACAATGGTATAGCAACATGTACATGCATATCAAATAATAGTCAAATGGAATCCAAATTTTCATTTTACAATGATGCTTTTTAAAACCATGAAAAAAATTTGCACAAATTAACCGCAAATGACACTTATATGCAAAAAATAAAAAAATAGAAAAAAAAGGACAAGAGAAACACATAGACATAGCTTTAATAGATTGAAATTTTCATAAAGACTACCTTAAAACACAACCATAGTTGCTTCATTCATAGGATTCTTCATCTTCATACCAAATCCCTTGAACTTCATATATATATATATATATATATAATAGATTGAAATTTTCATAAAGACTACCTTAAAACACAACCATAGTTGCTTCATTCATAGGATTCTTCATCTTCATACCAAATCCCTTGAACTTCATATATATATATATATATATATATATATATATATATATATATATATATATATATATATATATATATATATATATATATATATATATAGGATGGTTCATTTGTTAACCCTTCCTTATTGCGATAATCGCATAACCTTGACATTTTTTTCGTTTTTTGCCCGAATCATTGTTTTTTTTCATGGTCTTTATTATACATAAATAGGGGGGTTTCTTTTTTGTGTTTTTTGCTAATTCATCACCGTTTAGAAATATTGATGGAATGTGATTGGTTGATTGAACATATGATTAATTATCTATGAGTTATTGAATTATGTGATTATGTGTTTGGATTATGTGTTTGGATTGTGTATTGGATATTGTGTTGGATTATCTCACATGTGCTCATGTGGATTCTCTCAAGAAAGCATAAACTCTTAAAACCATTTTGCAAAGTATTTTTATATAAAACTTATGATTACTCACCAACTACTTTGTAGTTGACACTTGATTTTTACATGTTTCAGGTAATGAAGCTAAGTAGGTTGAGGAAGATGAACTCACACTTTTGGACATCATCACATAGGACTCTTGGACTTAGCTAAAATAACTGAAATTCTGGCGATAGAGTTTAGTTAGTTTAGCTAAATCTTTTGGTGTATTTGATGTAATTAATTCATGATAGACATGATTTTTGTGTAATTAATTTGGTTGATTAAATGAATTGTGATGATTTAATTTAGATGCCCACGAGCTTTTGAACAATCTACACATCCCTCGTGGCATCCCGACGTTTTCGCCATCGGTCGGGGTGTTACAGATTGGTATCAGAGCCTAGGTTATAGGGAATTAGGTTACTAGAAATGGTTGACCTAGTTTATAACCGTAGGATACCGTAGTATGAAGAAATTTATACACTAGTTAGTATATTTAGGATTTCATGCTTATGTGTTTATTACATGTTATCTGAACTCCTATTATACATCTGATTATATATACTGCTTACTGATTATTTGTTTACTTGTGCCCTAATGATTTGATAAGGACATACTCGTGGTGTATTTTAAAGGTGGTGAGATGGTGGTTTGGGCGGTTGCGACCTACCCTTATCATATGCCCTATACATATACCATTTACAGTACATCGGGTGGATGTCAGTATTGAGGAATAAAGAAACTACCCGTTGGGAAAAATTATCTGTTTAAGAAATTAATTGGTTAGGAATTTTTTGCTTTAGGAATTATCTGTTAGATCTCTTGATCTCCAAACAAGGACACACTCGTGGTATACTACAAAGGTGGTGGGACGGTGTAAGGGAGGTTGCGATCTACCCTTGCATATGCCCTATACATATACCATTTGTAGTATATCGAGGGGTCTGTCAGTGTCAGGAACTTAAGATATTATTAGGATATTATTAGGAATTGTTGTAAGGTTATGATTGATGGATTGTTGATGGCATGTTGGTTAAGGTTGGGTTGGATTGACACTTTGGATGATCATAATTGATGAACACATATAAACTCATTAACAGACACACTTATTGGACACGTGGGGTGTATAGGATCAATGAAAAATACGAACACTTAGTGATAGGCTGAAGACTTGGATGATGATATAGACACTTGGTGATAATATAAATGCATAGTGATGATACTAACACTTAGTGATGGTATGGACACTTGGTGAGACTAAATTATAGGGAGGATATGAACATCTAGTGACAATAAGAGCACTCAGTGATGATATGAACCCTCATTGATAATTATAGACATTGGGATTAGTATGGACTTTTAGTGAACTTAGACATTAGGGGAACTTTAATGTCATGTGAACTTAGAAATAGGCAAACCTACATGTCAGGTGAACTTAGACATTAGGCGAACCTAATTGTCCAAGGGAACTAGTGGTCACTTCACTCGAAATTATCCTACCTAGGATAAGGGTTGTGAAGTGAGATTATGGTAAGATACATGATACACCCTAAATTCTGACA
The DNA here is from genome assembly GCA_009363875.1 of Mikania micrantha. Taxonomy (NCBI): domain Eukaryota; kingdom Viridiplantae; phylum Streptophyta; class Magnoliopsida; order Asterales; family Asteraceae; genus Mikania; species Mikania micrantha. The sequence continues at coordinate 7,029,235 of CM018686.1, forward strand.
AGGGCATAATCGTGGTGCAATGCAACGATGGTGGGACGATGTTGGGGAGATTGCGATCTACCCCTGCATATGCCCTATATATAAGCTTGTTGCATTGCATCGGGAGGTTGTCAGTGTTGGTATAGGGTGGGGAATGTAAGGAACTTAGGAATATTTAGCTAATATTAGTTATGACCAACTAGGACACTTAGTATAATACTAGGAAATTTATAAATGTTATGAGTTTAATGACAGATAGGAGAAAAATATAGTTCCTATATGTAATCCTAACTGTTTAAAATGAACTCATTTGACCATAGTTTGTATAACTTACGTTGTGAACGGTAGTAACATGTTTCTAATGTCTTCAGAAACATGCCGCCACGCCGTCACAACGGAGATGATACGAACTCTGAAGATGCTAACGGTAATGCCAACTCAGGCATACAAGAGTTAGCAAACCTTATCTCTGGATTGGTGAACCAATTGACTCAAGCCAATCAGAATATCAATCAGAACAAAGGTGGTGCAAACCCGCCAGTTTGCACATTCAAGCACTTCAACTCCTGTAACCCACTGAAGTTTACAGGTTCTGAGACAGCCACTGGTCTGCTGCAGTGGTTTGAGAGTATGGAGAACACCTTCATCAACAGTGATTTCCCCGAGAACTTGAAGGTGCGCTATGCCACTAGTGTTTTCCAAAAGAGAGCACTGACTTGGTGGAACAACGAAAAGCGAACTAGAGGAGTTGATGCTGCCCTAGCACTGACTTGGACTGAGGTCAAGAACTTGATGACCACTGAATTTTGTCCTCATAGCGAGATGAGGAAGCTGGAGACTGAGTTCTGGGAACTCAAGCAAGATAGTGGCGAGAACGTCATCTACAATGCTAAATTTCATGAGTATAGTCTCCTAGTACCTCATTTGGTGACACCCTTGGAGAGGGCAATTGAGAAGTACATCGGTGGTCTGCCTATGCAGATCCAAGACACTGTATACGGAAGCAAACCCAAAACACTGGAGGCTGCCATCCGTTTATCTGCTACACTCACTGATAATCACGTAAAGGCTGGAACACTCACAAGGAAGGGAACGAAGAAGACTGAGGTGAAGACTGCAACAAAGGAAACAAAGACTGAAGTCAAGTCTGAAGCTTTTAGTTCTTCTAAAAGCAGCAATAAAAAGAGGAAGACCAGGAACTTTGTAGTCACTGCTCATGCTGCTAAGTCTGCGCAGCAATCATCTAACAACACCACTGCTAGAAATTATTTTGGGAATACTCCCCAGTGTAATACTTGCAGATATCATCACATGCCTAACGTTCCTTGTCGCGTCTGCAACAATTGTGGCAAATATGGTCATTTTGCAAATGTCTGTCGGAGTGCACCGCAGGCACAAAGGATGCAACCTGCTCCGCTTGCACTGCCCACTCCGCAAGTTCAACCGATACAAGTTGCACCTGTTCGCCAGGTACCTGCACAGGCAAGAGCCTGTTATGAGTGTAGCGAAGTGGGTCATTTCAGGAATCAATGTCCGAGACTGACAGGAAACAATCAGAGGGTGGCAAGAGGCAGTGCATTTCAACTAAATGCTCCAGCTGCTCAAGCCAACCAGGACGTGGTCAACGGTACGTTTCTGATCAACAACTCTTATGCATCTGTCTTATTTGATTCTGGTGCCGATAGGAGTTTCGTTTAATATGATTTTGATTACATGCTTGGTAGAACACGTACATACTTAGATAAACCGTTTAACGTGGAGGTGGCTGACAGAAACACTATTGATATTGACACTGTTATTGTTGGATGTACTGTGAACTTAAGTGATCACGTTTTCCCAATTGATCTTATACCTATGCACCTTGGTAGCTTTGATGTTATCATAGGCATGGATTGGTTAGCCACCCACAAAGCGGAGATTGTTTGTCACGAAAAATACATTCGTATTCCCTTACCCTCGGGTGAAACTTTAAGAGTCCTTGGAGAAACTGCTAGTAAAGGTCTTAAGCTAATGTCCTGCACTAAAGCACACAAGTACCTTAGGAAGAAGTGCATAGCCTACTTAGCGCACATTGTAGAGAAAAAGGAGAAAGGAAATAGCATTGAAGACGTTCCTGTGATAAGAGATTTCCCTGAAGTATTTCCAGATGATTTGTCGGGTCTTCCACCAGAACGACTAGTAGAATTTCGAATTGACTTAGTACCTGGTGCGAATCCAGTCGCCAAAGCTCCTTACAGACTTGCGCCTTCAGAGTTGCATGAATTGGCGAGCCAACTACAAGAACTGACTGATAAAGGGTTCATTTGCCCGAGCCATTCACCATGGGGTGCACCGGTCCTGTTTGTTAAGAAGAAGGACTGGTCATTCCGAATGTGCATCGACTACCGCGAATTAAACAAACTCACAATTAAGAATCGATATCCACTGCCGCGCATCGATGACCTTTTGATCAACTTCAAGGCTCGGCATGGTTTTGAAAGATCGATCTTAGGTCTGGGTATCATCAGCTTCGCGTACATGATGATCATATTCTTAAGACAGCTTTTAGAACAAGATATGGCCATTATGAATTTTTGGTAATGCCTTTCGGTCTTACCGATGCACCAGCGGTTTTCATGGACCTCACGAACCGTGTTTGCAGGCCATACTTGGATAAGTTTGTGATTGTATTCATTGATGATATTCTGATATACTCGAAGACCAAGGAAGAACACGAGAAACACCTTAAGTTGGCTTTGGAGATCCTAAGAGAAGAGCGACTATATGCCAAATTCTCTAAATGTGAATTTTGGCTTAAGGAAGTTCAATTCTTGGGGCACATAGTCAATGAAAATGGTGTTCACGTGGATCCTGCGAAGATTGATACGGTGAAGAATTGGAGTATACCGAAGACACCGACGAAGATTCGATCGTTTCTTGGACTTGCCGGTTACTATCGACGGTTTATTTCGAACTTCTCCAGGGTTGCTGTCCCTCTCACTTCTTTGACTCAAAAGAATAAACCTTATGAGTGGGTATCGAAGCAAGAGGAGGCGTTTCAGACTTTGAAGCAGAAACTTTGTGATGCTCCTGTCTTGACACTGCCTGATGGAAATGATGATTATGTGGTTTACTGTGATGCATCCAACCTAGGTCTCGGTTGTGTCCTCATGCAACGGGGAAAAGTTGTTGCCTATGCATCAAGACAGCTGAAAATTCACGAGAAGAACTACACTACACACGACTTGGAATTTGGTGCAGTTGTGTTTGTCTTGAAGATATGGAGACATTATCTTTATGGCACAAAGTGTGTAGTCTTTACTGATCATAAGAGTTTGCAACATATTCTCAATCAGAAAGAGCTTAATATGAGACAACGGAGATGGGTTGAACTGTTGAACGATTATGACTGTGAAATTCGCTACCATCCTGGCAAAGCGAATGTAGTAGCAGATGCGCTTAGTCGCAAAAGTCAAGTTCAGATTCATAGTGTCCGAGTGCGCACTAATCTCCGTAATGATGTTCTCACAGCCCAACAACACTCATTGGCTCAGGATAACTTGAAAAATGAGATGTCTTGCAGGGCTGAGATCTTATTGGAAACTAAGGATGATGGTTTGATGTATTATTTGAATCGGTTGTGGATACCGAACAGGGGTGATCTTAGGATGGTGATTATGGATGAAGCTCATAAGTCTCGTTACTCAATCCATCCGGGCTCTGATAAGATGTATCAAGACCTTAGGGGCTTGTACCGGTGGCCTGGAATGAAGAAGGATATTGCTGAGTACGTGTCCAAGTGCCTTAACTGTGCCAAAGTCAAGGTAGGACACCAGCGACCTTCGGGATTGTTATTACAACCAGAAATACCCATGTGGAAGTGGGAGAATATCTCCATGGATTTCATTACTAAACTCCCATGAACCACAAACGGTAAGGATAGTATTTGGGTGATAGTTGATAGATTGACCAAGTCGGCTCATTTCTTACCCATACGCGAGACGTACCCTGTGCAGAAATTAGTTTGTATCTACATTGATGAGATAGTTAGCCGACATGGTATCCCCTTAAGCATAATATTGGACCGTAATGCTTGTTTCACGGCACGGTTTTGGGAATCACTTCATGAAGCATTTGGAACAAGATTGAATCTTAGCACCGCCTATCATCCTCAAACGGATGGACAGACGGAGCGAATGATTCAGAAACTAGAAGATATGTTGAGAGCTTGTGTCATCGACTTCGGTGGCAATTGGGATAGCCATCTACCACCGGTCGAGTTCTCGTATAACAACAGTTATCACGCGAGTATTGGTATGGCGCCGTTTGAAGCTCTTTATGGCAGAAAGTGTCAGTCACCTATTTGTTGGACCGAAGTCGGGGATTCACAGATTACTGGTCCCGAGATTATTCAGGAAACGACTGACAAGATCCGCAAGATCCGTGACAATCTGTTAGCTGCACGCAGTCGACAAAAGAGTTACGCGAATAAACGACGAAAACCTTTAGAGTTTGAAGTTAATGACATGGTATTACTCAAAGTATCGCCTTGGAAGGGCGTTGTGCGATTCGGAAAGAAGGGTAAGCTTGCTCCATGCTATGTTGGCCCTTTTAAGATACTTGAACGGATCGGAAAGGTTGCCTATAAGTTGGAACTTCCTCCTGAACTTAGTAACGTGCACCCAACGTTTCACGTGTCCAATTTAAGAAAGTGCTTAGCTGATCAAGATCTTCAGGTACCACTCGATGACATTCGAGTCGATGATACCATGCATTTTGTAGAAAAACTAGTCGAGATAATGGATCGTGAAGTTAAGAAACTCAAACGCAGTAGAATTCCAATTGTCAAAGTACGTTGGGAGTCGAAGCGTGGTCCAGAATTCACCTGGGAGCGGGAAGATCAGATGAAGCTTAAATATCCACATTTATTCACTACGGTCACTCCAAACTGAATTTCGGGACGAAATTCCCTTAACTAGGGGAAACTGGAACATCACTGTATTTCCGGTCGTCCGTACATCCGTACGATTGTACTGTTACGACCTGAGATTTATAATTATTAAGGAATGATGCATTATTTGATGATTATCACTATTATTGGTATACATATTTAGAACCTATTATTATACGCGTAAACCATGGGAAGTTTAGTTGTAACCAACTAAACGAAACCAATGAGTTTATCGCAGCTGAATTCACGAAATTATGGAATATTGGTTTGGAAATGGAAAGGAGTTTGAGTTGGTTTTTGTATGGTTACTAAACATAGTCAAGGACACATGGTCATGGTTTATCGAAATAGCGGTGGGACGGTGACTGGGGCAGTTGCGACTGACCCCTACATATGCCCTATACATATGCATATTTCGGTCTATCACGGATGTGTCAGTGATATGGTTTAGTGGGATTGGATTGGGAAATTATAATATTAAAGATAATAAGATTCACACGAACATAATTTAAACGCGAATATTAATTCAGAAATATTAACTTAATAATGTATTCGCGTGGGTGACGATTCACACGAATATAATTATTAAGAATAATATTCTGAAACGATATTCCTTAATTCGTAAATCGAATCGAAATACGATACGAGCGTCGGATTCGGAAAGGTGACGACCTTTACAAATACGTACGTAACTAACGTGTTTCGACGAGATAATTAAATAATATTTAACGATATTAAAATAAGAATGGTAATTTAAAAACGTTTGTTAGGAATTACAACCTAAAACGAAAACGAACGAATTATTTTATTTAAATAAATAATTTAACGAAAATAAAACGAAAACCGCTTTTACGAAACAACTTTATTTGAAATCATTTTATTACACGAAACACGAATATTCGAACATATTATGTTTTAAATATATTTTACGAACATGACCAAGCAATTAATTATTTTATCGCGATATAAACGAGACCGAGCACGCGGGGAGCACCCGGACTATAAAACCCATGTTCTTCTTCTTCCTCCTCACTTTGAAAGAGTCACTCTCTCTCTCTAAAACCCCAAGTTCGTCACTTTCTCTCTCTAGAACTTCTCTCTACCATAACTTCTTCGTTTCTCAACGGAATCACGAGATCTTGGCGCCTACGCGTTCGTGTGATCTAGGGGAACAAGACTATACCAAGAAACCCGTCATTTGAGCACGAATTGAAGGTAAATCTGTCATATTTCTTTTAGTTTTCATTCACATAGAAACCGGTTATTATCTCATCTCTTTGGACGAATTTTCACTTACAAAAACCCTATATCGAGCTTGTGTATACCACATAGGAACAGACCTGCGACACATTGAGGCTCGAATATGGTGATGATCAATGGCCATCCCCAAAATCTCGATCTGCCGAACCTATTGGAGCTGAGCAGGTTGGCGAACCTGTGTATGGTCGAGCTGGGGGCTCCTTGGCCGAACCTATTCCATCACGCAAACCCTTCTCAGCAAACCCTAGCACAGCGAACCTTTAGTCTATAACCATTCCTTTTTGAGCCGAACCTCTGGGAGGAAACCTTCTTAGGCAGCGAACCTAATGGGCCAAGGGTGGTTAGGTTGGATCTTTCGAATTAATGGCTAAGGATGAACAATTGAACATATTAAGGGAATAAACGCATGCATGCATGAATTACTTTGCCACCTTCCTTTATTGATATAAACTTTGAATTATGGAAAATTTTGTATGATGTGAACATTTAGGGGAGTAATTTAAGTATAACCCCTTAAGAACTTAAACTTGATTTTAATAAATTAGATTAAGGTGGCTGATTGGTTTATTATGCATGTAAGCATTGACGTGTATGCGATTAAGATCATAACCTCGGAATACGCTTATCTATGAGGGTGTTCATGGGATCCCAAGAATTTCTTATCGTCAATTGATAAATAAAAGTATACATGATTGAGTTACATTGGAATGATTATTAAATATAAACTCTTAAGTATCACAAGTTAATTTAGGATAAATAATCTAAATTAACTAGACACTTAAGAATTTAAAAATAGATACTTATGGGCCATAGAATCAAGTGAAACACGTATATTATGAAACTAAACACCTATTAATCACAGATTGTTGAGTTGCATTTGATTCCTGTTACGTGAGCGCGCATTATACGAGAACACAAATTCTAAGGACTCAGGTTAGTTCTCATACCCTCCTTTTTAAATCTTTCTATTTTTAAACTCGGAGGTGAAACATGTATACCAATTTACAGACTGACATGATAACACATGGATGACACTTGTTTACTTGTATGATATTCATATTTATGGATTATCATATTCCATGAGTTGTTGCTAATGACTCCGGTCATTCGTAATGACTGCATGTATTGTCACTATTCCATGAGTTGTAGCTAATGACTTCGTGACATTCGCGACGACTGCATGTATTGTCACTACTATGTGGATCGTTGTGGTTGACTTCGGTCATCCGCAATGATTGCATGTATTGTCACGTGGATTTCCACAACTCCGTGTGTCGTTGTCATTGACCTCGATCATACACAATGATGCATGTATTGTCACTTATACTAATGGAGAATATTGATGGAATGTGATTGGTTGATTGTACATATGATTAATTATCTATGAGTTATTGAATTATGTGATTATGTGTTTGGATTTTGTGTTTGGATTGTGTATTGGATATTGTGTTGGATTATCTCACATGTGCTCATGTGGATTCTCTCAAGAAAGCATAAACTCTTAAAACCATTTTGCAAAGTATTTTTATATAAAACTTATGATTACTCACCAACTACTTTGTAGTTGACACTTGATTTTTACATGTTTCAGGTAATGAAGCTAAGTAGGTTGAGGAAGATGAACTCACACTTTTGGACATCATCACATAGGACTCTTGGACTTAGCTAAAATAACTAAAATTCTGGCGATAGAGTTTAGTTAGTTTAGCTAAATCTTTTGGTGTATTTGATGTAATTAATTCATGATAGACATGATTTTTGTGTAATTAATTTGGTTGATTAAATGAATTGTGATGATTTAATTTAGATGCCCACGAGCTTTTGAACAATCTACACATCCCTCGTGGCATCCCGACGTTTCCGCCATCGTTCGGGGTGTTACAGAACCATCCCCTGTATATATATAGGATGTGGGTCCTACATTAATTACATTAATTGAAAACGAAGAAAAAACATATACTTTTAGATTTACTTTATGTGGGCTCCAAAGTAATAAGATGTAGTTATTTGTTTAATGCAATAATTACAAAAGGATTAATTTTTGATCATCGCCTTATATATATAGGGTGTGGTTCATTTGTCAACTCATATTTATTGCGTTAACCGAATAACTACATCTTATTACTTTGGCGTCCACATTAAAATAAATTTAAAGGTGTAGGTTTTTTTCTTATTTTTTTTATTCAAGTAAGTGAGCCTTACATTAATTAAAAAAAAAAAAAGAAAAAAACCTACATCTTTAAATTTACTTTAAAGATGTGCTTAAAGTAATAAGATGTAGGTATTCGGTTAACGGAATAAGAAAGAGTTAACAAATAATCATTCCCATATATACACACACAGATATATATATATATATATATATATACATATATAAAGTTTTTCTAATTTATTTTATTAATACTAATAAGTTACATGTCTTTGCCGAGGAATAATGATGTTAGTGTATTTACACTAGTGGATAATAATGCTAATATACGATATAAACATTTTAAACTAATTTTTATGTTTTCGTATTATTACTATTAGTAATTTACGAAAAAAAATGTTTTGGATTTATATGTGGTTGAACTTGTTTTTTTTCTTTTAATTATCGAGTTTGCAATTGATGTAAATATATTGAGTTTACGTTAAATTTTATTATGAAACCAAGCCAAACCAAATCAAGCCGAGCCGCACGGTTTGGAAACGAGCCGTGCAATGAGCACAACATTTAGCTTGATTTTACAAATCCGATCCAAGCCAAGTCGCTCGGTTTATAAAGAAGCCAAACACGAGCATACCCTCTCTCGGTTCAGTTACGTGAACGACCCTAAAAACATGTCATTATGTGTATTTTAATATTTATATAAAATACTACCTTTTATAAAAACTCTTTTCAAACCAAAATAATGTTTTTTTTTATCTTTTTCAAAAAGCTAGTGTTATTTTTTTGCTGTCAAAATGTTTTCAATATTAATTCTAAAATACGTTTGAATATATAATAAAGATTTTTTTACCATTATATATAAAAAATAAATATAAAGTGAAATATAAATCTTGATTAGTTTTTTCATTTAAATAGTAAATACAAACATATGAAGAAAAAGACATCAATGATAATGTAAATAATCAAAGTCAATAGCAAAATGTGACCTTAAATATCTTGAAAACACTATTTTGGTAATTATTTTCTAAACACTATTTTAGTCAATATTTTTTTCCCTCAACACTAATTTGGTGAAAAAACTCGATCTTGTGAGATCAATGAAATGAAAATATGAAAAGACTAAAATCACATTGGGATTTTGGGTGTCTAAACATGTGTTTGTGTTATGTGTTCTTAGTCTTAAATCTTGAATTTTTTTTCTTTTTTGCAAGGCCTCGGATTCACGAAGGAAGTATTTTAGAGTCAATCCATGCTTAAAAACTTATAGTGATCATTTATCGGTTGAGTATCCTATCTTTCTTTGTTATCTAAAGGATTTTTTTGATGTTGTAGATTTATTTTGATGACACCATAATACTGTCAACACCTGAAAAAAAAAAGGAAAGCATAACAGAATTATGAGTATGAGGTGTGGTCATTCAGAAATTTAAAAGATTTTTATTTTACTCTCTTAGGGGTGTTTAAATTGTTGTTTAGAAAATGATTTTAGTTTATAACATTTAGATAAACAAACTAAACTTCCGGTTTGAATTAATTGACCATTGATGGTATTAATTGGTTTAGGTTTCAAGAAATTACAATGCTGCAATGACGTAGAGGTGGACAAAAAAACCGGACCCGGACCCGGAACAAGCCATACCCAAACCGATGGGTACAAACGGGTCCAGTTTTTTGGACAAGTTAAAACCGGAACCGGAACCAGGAAAACCGGAACGGGAACCAGGAAAATCGGAATTGGTTCCACCTGTACCCCGGCCAAAACCCGAACCGGAACCGGTCAAAAACCGGTCGGAACCCGGAATTGGAACCAGAGCCTGGTATTGACTTTGTTGACCGGAACTGGAACCGACTGGAACCGGAACCGGTTCCAAAAACCAGATTTGTGCACCTCTAATGACATGTATGCTCTTTCATGCTACCTTTTCTCATTTTATTTTCCTTTCCTACTAACTATGATGCTTTTTGGTGGTGGATTCATGTTCTAGCTCAAGCGTTATGTTAGTATTCACTTTTGGCTTTGCAAGTGTTACCAGGGTTCACAAATGACTATGTTTCCTAAGGTAATGAATATTCTTTTGTTTAATCTTGCATAAATGAAAGTGATGTGTGAATAGAACATCTAGCTCAACTGGGCATGTTGTTATTTGTGTTTCTACTTTGTGTACTTATTAGGTTTTAGCTCAGGTGGGTAATTTATTTTATGATTTGTGTGTGGGTCTCTTGAAGTATTTAATTTGATGTCATTAATCTTTGTTGAAATTAATTTGCATGTATTGTTTGAATTATTTGCAGGTGTTTAATTTTGTTCTTGAAATTAATTTGCAAGTGTTGTTTGAAATTACTTTGAAGTATTTAATTTTGTTCATTAATCTAAAATTCTTAATTAATAGGTTGTGTTTTTAGATATATATAGGATGCATTCGAATGATAATCAAGAAGTTATAATCATTTATTCTTACATGATTTAAGAAATATCAAAGTATTTTTTTTACGAACTTTTTATGGTATCTATCAGGGATAATCAGATAGCTGCAACATAAACTACTTCAACCCAAACTTATACTCTATAGCAAGATTATCCACGGTAGCGCACGACTAATAAGGTTTAATTGTATATATGAAAAGTTAAAGAGATGAATAATATTTTACACATGAACAAAACCAGTATAACTTTTTTTATGCATAATTTAATCGAATAGTGTTTTGTGACATAAGCTTTAGGATTTTTTATTTTCTACATTTATTTTTAAAAAAGTTTTATGTTTTATGCTTTATAGTTTTATGATGGAATCGCAATTTTTATCCAGTAACATGAGAGGTTACATTATTAGACACTAGTCATGATTTTATTAATTTGATTGGAATTACCTCACGTACGTTTACATACATTTTGAACCTAAACGGTCGTAGAAATTGTGCGCGTTATTCACCAGCTTATAACGTGTCGGTGCATTATCGAATATTTGTATCATTTATATCATTTAATCATAAAGATTTTTAGTAACGGTTTGTGATAAATTTTTGGTATTTTAAGCAAGCTAGATTTTTAGTCGTGTTTTGTGATTTTTTTGACACAACTTTAGGATGTGATTTTTCACCACGGTTTGTAATCGGTTTTTTACATGGTATGGGCATGAATTTTAGTCGTGGTAATTTTTTACGTGGTTTGATATTCGCGATGGAATTTATAATATGAATATAAATTAAATAGCAGTAATAATAATAATAATAATACAATGTGATTCTTTTAATCTTTGAAACGGCTCGATTTGTTGTTTTAAGATGGATTGACAGACGTTACTGCAAAGAAGACGAGACATGATTCTACAAGATTTCAATTGAAAAGAATTAGGATTTATATAACTCAAAGAGTTCAAGTAAGAAATTGAGGGTTCAAATGAAGGTTAAAGCAGTACTTGTATTGTTTTCCTAAAGGAATACTTTTGACAGATCAAAGTGTCCGAGTTCAATTTAACTTTCCGAAAGACATACTTTAGCCTATAGGTCCATACTCACTTCAAGGGTTCCTAGAAAAAGCATAACAAGTCCAGTGGTTGATTTGGATTTATACAAAATGCTTTCCTATATAGACAGAACTCCCCAAAGTACAGGTATTCCCTCTTCTAGATTGTATGAGTTTCTTATGAGTTTCTTACTCACTATTATGAACCTAAAGACATTTGACGAGATTCAAAATATTTATTAGGCCTAGAAAGTCTAAGATCATTCTTCGTAGTGACGATCCACGTGCAAGTCGTAAGAATGGAGTCGAGAAGTTTTAAACCCTAAGCTAGGTTCAAACATTTGACCTATCAAATAACTAGTCAAGTAGCACAAGTAATCACATATTCAAATTTGACACATCATGACAACTATAGAGTTCAAGTAACAGTTCTTGGCCTAGCATGACATCTATAGAGTTCAAATAACAGTTCGTGGCCTAGGATGGCAACTATAGAGTTACTCTAAGGTATCCTATGGTTATAGTCTACGTCATCTAATTCTAATAACCTAATTCTCTATAACCCAGGCTCTGATACCAATATGTAATACCCAGATCGATGACAGAAACATTGGGGCGTCACTAAGTGTAGATTGTTTATAGCACAGGGTATAAAGTTGTAATTATTCAAAAGGCATTTCATTAAATTCAAACATTTAATTCCAACATTTAATACATAGTCAAAAGATTTAAACCCTAACTATTACATCAATTCAAGTTCAAAACACTTAAACATAAACTAAAACAAAACTAAGTCCAGGCTCAATGATCATGCTAATTTGTATTCCACCTGAAATATGTTTAAAATCAAATGTCAACTACAAAGAGTTGGCCAGCTTCACAGGTTTAAGCACACACACAAAAATAGTTTGATAAAATATAAGTTATCACATGTGATAATAAGCCAATATGAACTAAAACAAGTAATTAAACCTTACGCAGATCAAATAATGTTAACAAATGATGTTTGACCAAGCTAGCACTCCTAACAATGCTGAAGAAGTAAACAAATCACCGCGGAGGACCGAAGTCAACTCAACCAACAGTGAGATTGTCCTTCCAATAGATTTATCTTAGTTCACTAATTTTAAGTTGTGATCAATGCAAGCTCAAGCTAAGTTCAAATTACAGTTTAGATCACAAAGCTAAGTTCACATGGACATAAGTTAAAGATAAGTTCAAAGTTACATGTTTCACCCCAAAAGTCCAAAACAGGTTAAAAGGGGCTATGAAGACTCACCTTGATGGGTGAGATAATTTTTGCACAACACTTGTCAAGTTGTAGCTTAAGTTGTATCCCAAACACAATAACAATCAACCTAGATAGTTCATCAAGTACAAGCTAATGTAGCTATGCCTCTAAGAAATCCCTTAGTTTAGATAGTTCATCGAGTTCGATTTGTTTTGGTATAGTTTGAATATGTAACAATTGTTTTGTTTAAAGTGATATTAAATCTCATTGGGTTTTAGTGTAAAAATTTACATTTAATTTGTATGAAAATTTCTAAAGTTTGAAATTTTTTAAAATGTAAAACCTTTTAATGTTTCCATATTAAACAAATTAAATGTTATAAATCTAAAATAATTTTAAAGATTTTTTAAATAATAATATCAATGCATTACTATGATTTAATAATTTTTAGCTAAGTTTAATAATATCATATTTAAAATAAATCGATTTTTTTTATTTATTTATTATTATTTTATAAAAAAAATATTTATATAAGTTCTACAAGTTGAAGCAGACGTTTAAATATATATCTATCTATACTACTATATAATACATATAGGAAGTGTTAGATGGTCTTTTGCCCAAAACTCTTAAAATTAAGAGTTGTACAATGAATAAAGCCTAATGTACAAGTCTTTATGCATAAACACTTAAAATCCCTCAAACTTTACTGGCATGTTTCCTCTTCCCATTTAGATCTCAAAATTCAAAAACCTTGACTCTTCCATCTTTTCACTTTGCACGTTCAAAACAAACACACACTCAAAATTCAGCAGACGATAGCCATAACCTTAGCAACAAAACCAGGCAAGACCAGCGGCAGCGACGGCGATCTCAAGCTGAATGACGATGGCTTTTGACGGTGGTGGCCCCAGTGTAACCGGAAGACTACAGTGACGCTCTAAGGCAGGGTTACGGCGATCGGTTTTTTCGGTGACGGCTAGGGTTCCGCCATGGATAGCATTGGTGGCAGTTTTGGTGGTCGAGACTAAAGGCAGCGGACCTGGGTAAAAGAAAAGTTAGCCGATCTGGCTCTCTCTCATTCTCTCTGGCATCATTCAAATTTTCAATGTCTATCTGCCTTAATCTCATGTAGAGGTATCGAATCCTTTACTGTAGTTGTATTTGATGAAAATTTTGATTTTGATTCTGGATTTGTTGATTTTGTGGTTTTGAAATCTAGGGTTTTGGGTTTCTGATGGCATCCCCTTCCATTTCAAATTTCGAATTTCAAATACGCAGTCAGGGTATGTGTAACATCAGTGCCGGAAACGTCACCGGAACAGTGATCTCTACAGTACATGAACAGTAGTCAGGTACGAACTATATGTGTTACAATGTGCTATCATATCCAAAATCATGTATTATTATCATTTTGTGTTATCAAAGAGCAATTTCAGAATCAGTTCATAAAACAAAGTTCAGAACTATGGTTCATCAGTCAGATAATTATCTGGCGTTACAGGACCATCATGTGATTATTTGTTAGGATTTTATTATGTATAAACGTATGTGAGGCTTTACAGAACAAAACAAACACGGATATCGTTACGTGAATGCTAAATTGACGGATTATTCGTATAGGTGATGATCTGTACTAATAAATCTGGAAGTTTAACATTTTGAATGATATCCAATAATTAGAAAACAACATTGAAAAGTATAGTTATCGCCGTGTTCGTACGGGTGACGATTCGAACGAATACGCGCGAAGACCGTACGATTCGATTTTAAACAATTAATTTGATATTTCTGAAAATTTAAAACAAATAAAAGATATTTAGTTAATTTACTAGGAATAACCACCTAAAATAATTTTATAACTTCTATTTTAAAGCTGGATTGTTTCGTTACGAAAACGGCGAAAAACCGACGTTTTTATGCGAAACCACGCGTAATCGAACGAACCCGAACGAGCCCGGGTATTTTCCCCCTCATTTGTGATGGCAATGAATGCCATCTTTCATCTTCACCTACCAAGTTCATACTCCATTTCCGTCACTTTCTCTCTCTAAAATCTCTCTACCTTCTCTCTAAGATTTCTCATCCATTTCTCCACGAAATCGACCCATTTTGGTGTCCAAACGAACCTTGTAACTTGTAGATCACATAAGTACAACGGATCTAAGCTACAATCCATCCGATTCGAGGTAAAATTGAGTGAAACTTTCGGTTTTAGGGTTTTCAAAACCCTATATTCGACCCTCATCCTTAGCCGGCTCTAACCCCTTAAAACCTTAGGGGAACACCACAAAATACTCTTAGGATGATGTGGGAACAATCACCATGTCAACCCTTAGTGTTCTAACTTCGAAAACCATGGCTTCTTTTACAAGACCCGACTAGCCGAATGTGTGCACAGGCCGAATGGCCAGCCTGTTTCAGTTCCACGAATGAGCCCAAGAATCTCATTCGGCCGAATAGGCCCAGTCCTTCGCCAGCCCAATCCTTCGGCGGATAGTCATTCGAGCTCTCTCATTCGGTCGGGCATTCATTCGCGAGCCAACCCTATTCGATCATGTTGATTCGGAGTAACTCCCTTCGGTCGGGGCCCTCTCCTTCGGCAGTTCCCCATTCGCCCAAGCAAGCTACTTTCGGCCCAAGATCCCTTTCGCTTCAAACTTATTCGTAATAGCAAGATTTGAGTCGGGTTTGGGTTTATGCATGGGATGCATGGGGAGGGTGTGTGGGGCATGCATGGGTTGGTGTGTGTGTGCATGTGAAAAGGATAATAGGGTTTTCTTCACATGAAATCAACACATACTTTCTATCGATTAAACAAGGAGTTTGGTTGTAAAGACAAGGGATTTGTAGGGTTTCTAATAACAAGCAATTTCATAGAGCATGTCATCAACTAAATGTGAATTAATAAGATTACTTTGAGATTTAATACATGGAAAGAAGCATGAAGGATCAAAGAATCACATAAGAATTTAGTGTTGATTAAAATGTTAACACTTAACTCTCAAGAAAATCTATGTAATTTCATGACTAACCTAGATGATTTATAGAGATTATCTAGACCTAGTTAATCAATATGTGGATCAAGTATCGTTGAATCTACAAAATCTAATCAACGGGCCCGGGGATGGCCCAATGGGCTTAATCTAAGCCCATCATATGTTGAATAGTTTTCATTTAAATTAATTAGGTTTTGAATAAATGAAAATAAACTAATAATTTTTATTAAATTATATTAAATGAAGTTTCTCAAAATGTTTAACTTAAAGTAAAACAAGATGTTAAAAGGTATTGAATATGAATAACGTGAACCATACATCAATAAGGTGTAATGGTAATTATTCATGGGATAAGGGTTCACTTGCGGGTAATACATTTAAACTAAGTAGAAGGAATGCTAGAAACACATTAGTAAATTAGGACACTTAGTTGCACACCGAGACCAAACCCTAGATGCGACTATTATAAGTACTTATCGTGTTCGAATCCTCTTAAAAACAACTCAGGTACTGAAGATACTTAGGTTACAACAACAAGCGCGTATTTTGTGATTCCATTTCAGAGCAACACAGGTGAGTTCATTGCCCCTTTTCTAAACATTTTTGTTTTCAAACGCGGGGCTGAGAAGCATGCGTAAACTGTTTTATTTAAATTGTTTTACGTAAATGCTTTTACTTATTATATGCTTTATGTGGTTATATGTGCTTGTTTATACACCTAGACTTCTGTCTAGGTAATTGCTATGCAGAATTAACTAACAAGTTAATTAATTACTCTTATGAGTAACACTTTAAATCTAAACTCTAAACAAACCCTTAGTCCATCGAGATCAAATTCAAGAATCTAAATTCGAAGTGAAATCAAAAGAACCAAAGCTAAAGATCAAATGCAATGGAATCTAATCCCGGGTGTGATCAGTAAACTATGGATCCAAATCGAAAATCTATAATCATTGTGAAATCACGGAATTCTAAAGATCAAAATCAAAGGAATCAAGGGAAGCATAACCGTGTGTGAATCATTGAAATAATGAAATCATTATGATCTAATGAAATCATTAATTGCTTAATTCTAGGTGGATGTCGGTTGTACATAAATCAAGACCACGTGTAATACACGGAAAGTCCCGTCACAGTAGTAGACTCTTGTAGTCAAGCTATATGGGCATAAATTAAACTATCAAATGAAACCAAGGAAATCAAGAAGATCATAAAGCAAAGGATATCCTAAAGTCCCGACGCATACAGTAGACCAGTAGGTCAAGCTGATATGGGCACATCGTTAAAATCCCGGCACATACAGATAGGCTCCTTGTGGGTCATGTCTGTTATGGGTCACGTGTGAGAGGGTACAACTTGGACAACCACCAACAACTAAGTCTAACTGATTGAGTCGAATAAGGCCCAATCATCATGTCTTAGTTGTATTTATATGTTTATTTATTTATTTAATCAAACATTTAATATTATATTTCTATAAGTGATTTTGGGAAATCATGAATACATGGTGAACCCAAGAGATCAAAGGTAAAGCAAATTGTGGAATTCAGAATCTAAATTGAAGATGAATGGAGTGAAGCGCTTAATTATCATTAATAACAATATGCTAAGCAGTCCGGTATGTGGTGGGATGTTGGCTGGGGCTTGTTCCCCTACATATGCCCTATATATAAGCATACTTGATTGGATAGCATAGGTGGTTGTTGATGAGGTTAAGGTTGTCATTTCGGGGAATCAAGGTAAATAATTCAGGGTAATCAAATGCTAAAAATCAAAGGTTGGGGAAATCAAAGGTATGGGATGAAATGCTTAATTATCACCAGGAACAATATATCATGTGGTTTGGTATGTGGTGGGATGTTGGCTGGGGCTTGTTCCCCTACATATGCCCTATATATAAGCATATTGAACTGGATGGTATAGGTGGTTAATTGTGAGGTTAAGGTTGTCATTCAGGTTATTCAAACTCATTTTTATAAACTATACGAACTCACCAACCATGTGTTGACTTGATCTTTTTGCATGATTTCTCAGGTGACGAAAATGTCAATTAAGAAGTCATTAATTTTGGACTAGGACTTCAGATAGAAGACTTAGTATTTTGGACCTGCATACTTTTGGGACATCAATACACAATATATTTTGCATATCTTGTGTAAATACAAGATAGAAATTTATGATATTGATGGTAGATTTACATTGTTAAATTATAAACAATACTGATGTAATTTAACTTTGTAATTTTATTCAATTTAGCATTTCTCATTTATATCATGTGCAATATAAACAATCTGATCATCACGATTATCACTCACGATATCGCGCCCCGGGAACCTTCCGCCCGACGGGGACTTCGATCCAACCCCGCCGGCTCGGGGTGTGACAGTATGGTCGCTCTCTCGGTTCTACTGTCTCCGACCACATAGACACACTGCTCGCGATGCAACAAGGAAGAACAATAGCCGACGGAGACACAGAAATACAGTTTGTAGCAGGTTCATTTTTAACGAGAGTTAACCAAAAAGCCAAAGTGCAAAAATACAGTTTATCCAAAAAGATTGAGGTGCAAATGCGATTGGAGACACAGAAAACACTAGAATAAGTTCATTGAGAAAGGCCTATCATAACAGGTTCATGTTGAAAGAGTCAATTTGGTTAATGTATTCAGACCATATAAACGACTTGGGGCTCATTGAGGTGGGTTGTTTCCTGTTGGTGAGTTTAAATTGCTAATAATTTTTAAATTAATATATTATTTATTGCTGCCAACATAGTTGCTATCAACACAAAGTTGCTACAGAAAAGGATTCAAGATTACGTAACTAATATTCGGTTTTGTATATCTCCAACATCCTTTTTCCAAGTATTGGCACTTTCAGTTTACGCGTGTAAATTTCTGAAAGATGAATTTATGAATTTTAGTTTTCAACTTTGAAATCTCGCAGGTGAATTCCCTTACAGCAGAAAAGTTTGTATGCACCTGCTTGAGATTCGGCTTGTTTGGGACCTAATACCTTGCTTTTTGGTGTATATTGTGGGATTAGGACAATTGGTCTTACTTTAACTAACCACGTTGGAATGGTAAAACGTTACACACTTTTTATTCTTCATCTTAATGAGAGATTTCAAAACATGAATCTTAGCATGGAGTTGTTTGGATGTGCATTTTTACAGTGGCTACTTATGTGGCATTGAATTATTATAATCAAATAATCATCGTTAATAAAACTTGTAGAAAATAGTATTGTGTAAAATTGTATAGAAAGGTACAATCATAGGCAAATTCTTGTCATTTATGGTGTTGATATAATTACCAAAAATTCGAAGAAAGGAAACTTTTTTGTGAAATCAGAATAAAAGTTTTGAATATGACTAAAAGAATAATTTGCAATTTGGGTTTACCCTAGATATTCAGTTTTGTAGCATACAATATGAAATTGATTATATGAATAATACTAAGAAGCAGAATATGTTCATAAAAATATTGTTAATTATAGCTTGCAATCTTTTTATTAGGTTGTTAGAATTGGAACAAATCCTTCTGCTGTAGCTGATGCAAATAGAAATGGTGAAGATTGTGGTATGAAAAACTTTAGACTTATTGTATGATGTGTTGTTTTTGTTCATTTGACTTGTAATATGGCAAGAGAAATAACCATTGTAAGCATCATTTTTTTTATTGTGGTTAATTGCAGGTGGCTCTGGTGTTCCTCATGGAACTAAGCCTAAAACTTATGGGTGGTGTAAAAGAGGTATTTGTTCAGTTTTAATACCTAATTATTGATTAAAAGACATTTTTTGTTAATTTATAAATTTTGATGTTAGATGTTATTGCATAACTTTTTGTTTAGTTTTTTGTTCCTAAATGAAGGTGAATTAATGCATTTTGGTTCTCACATCATCTTCTTCTCTTTGGTGTTTTATACTTTGGTTTACATGCTGTGTCGTTCTTAATCCTGGTTCATAAATGAACACAGAAAAAAAAAAGCAAGATTTTGCATTGTTGTTGTAGGAAATTAATAACCATACACAAAATTAGTAGAAGAATTTTTAACTAACATAAGTCCCAATTTTGCATACATGGCTGTACATCTTAGTTCCAGTTTTAATATATGCAACTGAGATGAGTTGAGAACATGATAATCATAATACTACCTGCCTAAAACTATAATGGTAAACATGTTACATGTAATTTAAATGGACTCATTCTTTTTGAACATAAAATTAACTAAGAACATGTTTTTCTTCAGATTTCACCATGGGTAATTGAGACTTTTGTAGCACCAGTCCTACAAGTAAAAGACCTAGAACTTCAATGGAGATCCCTAATCTTGTTGAGTTGCCTTTAAAAAGTAAAAGACTCCTGATCTCAAGTTTGACCTGTCAATAAAAATAGGATTTTGCAAGTTGAATCAAAGAAATTCAAAGCAAGCAAACCATTTCTAGAAGAAGGCGTAGCAAGGTATATCTATCTAATGCAATAAGTTGAACTTTGACTTTCTTTGTGGTCAAAATAACATCTAATTTGGTCGTGGTGATGAAAGGTTTAAATGAGAATGGTAGCAACGGGTCGTGCGGCAGATTTAGTTGTGTTCCTATACAAAGTGTATGTGGTCTCATTGTATGCAGTCTTAATCTCTGCACTATACAAAGTGCAAACATTGAAAATGATATTTTTTTTTCACTAAAACTAATGCCACGCAATCATTTTTTTTTCTATTCCTAACTTCATCTTAATGTTGAATTATAGAATATCATTACTAACACATGGAACCAGACCATAAATTTGATGTAACAAATGTGACTTGTTTATATTTTGTTGTGTTTTGTCTTTAATGGGTAAATAAATATCTCATTGTAAATTGTTACCCCGCCGCATCGCGCGGGTTTGCTGCTAGTACTATTATATAATAGAGATTGGAGAGAGAATGTGTAATGTCTTAAATTTAAGAGATGTACATGTTGGGGAGCTTGAGGTACCACACATAAAGCATAGCATATTAGCTTGAAGCAATGTTTTCAAACCCGGACCGGCCGGTCGGACCGGGTTTCGGCAACTCAAGCGGTCCGGTCAGGGGCTCATAACCGTTTTTGGACAAACCGGCCGGTTCGGCCGGCGACCAGCTGTCCAACCGTGAAACCGCCTGTTGACCCGGTTTCCTGAAATTGAACACGGGTTCTTCCTGGGCTCCCGACAACTCCGGCCTCACGTACGTCGACTTTGATATCTTGCACCGATCTATCAACAGCATGTTCTTTGGATGTGTAGAAGAGGCTGGATGCAAAGAGGAGCAAGATGAGGCTGATCTGACGGAGGTGTTTAAGGTGTTTGATGAGAACGTTGATGGGTTTATATCGGCGAGACGGTGGCGAAGTTGCAGAGGGTGCTCAGAAAACCCTAGCTTTACGGAGGCAATCAGGCAAATAAGATGGTGAGATTGAAGAAAGAATATCATATTATCATCTCTGGTTGCGTGATTAGGAGGCTTTGATTTTGACAAGTTCAAGACATGGGTGGATCCTTCAATGTTTCAAATTTCAATACTTGTACTGTCTCAATAGTATTTTTAATTTATATATATAGGGTACATACATATATATATATATATATAAAATATTTATGATGTCCGGTTCTTAAATCATGTCCGACCGGCTCGACCGCTAATCAGTAAAGAGACCGGTTCAACGTCCGATCCGGTTTTAAAAACATTAGCTTGAAGTCCTGACTCCTGAGATCCTCCACCTGTTTCAAATTTCAAATCAGAGCTCTCATTTTTGAATTTCCTCTCTCAAAAAAACATTACGTTGTGTTCCCGAGTTTATTAAAGGAGAGAACAGAAAGGAAAAGAAAGGAAAACAAATGAGAGCAAAGGAAAGGAAAAGAATGGCTTTCTTTCCTTCCATTTCCTTCCAAATCGGAAAGAAAGAAAAGCAAGGAAATTTAGCTTAGGTTTCCTTCCACTTCCCTTCCTTTCTCTCCTTAAATGAAACTCGGGAACACAAAATGTGTTATTTTCTTTTCCCTTCCCTCGTTAAATGAAAATCGGGAACACAAAAATGTTTCCCCTTTCCTTCTATTTCCTTTCTTTTCTCTCGTTAAATGAACTCGGGAACACAGCGTAAGACGTTTCTCGGTTTGATATCCGGCAACGATATCCATCTTACATTCCAAGCTTCAAAACCAGATATGACAAATCAATGGTGTCTTCTTCTTCAACGATGCAAGCCTGCATCTGAGCTGCTTCAATGCAAGGTATTATCATCCACCAAAGTTCATCTTTCTCATAATCACACCTTCCAATCACTCATCACTCATCACACTCACGCACTTCGTACTCATTTTCAAAACCCTATTATTACCTATTGTTCTCTTCATTATCTTAACTTGTTGAGCATAAAAGAGTATTAGATCCATCTATTGTCACATCATCATTGATTGAACTGTATTCAGATCCATTTAAATAGTAATGAAAATGTTTTGCTCGAATTGAAACCCAAAATTGACCTAGGTGTTGATAATCATGTGAGTTTTCTAAAATCATTGTTCGAACCAGCAGTTGCTAGGTTGTTTTATGAGTGCAATGGTGGGAAACGATTAGATCACCAGTTACTTAGAAGCAATTCTGGATGTAGGGTCTGGACTTGACGATGCTAAATCGTCATTGCTTCTTCGCGAGGCACGACGTTTAATCCCTACTCTAGATTCGATGAAGCTAATTTCATCAGTCTTGGGTCAACGCTAGTGAAATTTTAGTTAACCTGTTACGATTATATGATTTTCTGTGCATGTGTGTATGTTGATGCAACTTGAAACTAATAAATTGAATAATGGAGTGTGTGTTTTCATGTTGTATCTGACAGTCCGTGTATTGCTCTGTTTCCATCCTCAATTTGAATAGAAAATTGAAATTAAAAACCTGTGTTGTGGATACATAGGCACAAGTGGCAAGGGGTCCGCAGGATTGAAATACTAGGCTTGAGAATATGTGTTGGAGGATTTGGAATCTGGCTCGACAAAAAAAGGGTTATTCTTCAACTTACAATTGTAGTTAGTTTATTCTTGATTTTAGGTTGTTACATATAAAAGGGAAGAAGAAGAAAGCTAATTTGAACGAATACCTGATGTATTTATTTAGATAGATTACTTTCAAAACAAATTATTCATAATCCTATAATAATTAAAATTCAAGTAGCACACTCTATCTGTAATTGATTGATATGAAAACTAAAGATTAATAAAGAATCTTTGACCAATATGTGATGTTTGTTGAGCAGTTTAATCAAGAGTCGTGTCTTTTATGATCTCATATGCTTTGTCTGTTTGACGGTTGATGTAATCATCATACATATGCATCTTATCATATTACATGTGCTTAAAAATTACAATTTGTATTTATATTCAAACAAAATATTATGTATTTGTTAATTTTCATAGTTTTTTTTGTTAGCTTGAGAAAGAGGTAGATCAAAGAACAACCAAGCGTCGCCTTGCGCGTGAGCGAGGTCGAAGGGAAGCTATGGCTGATATGTCATAAGACTTATCAGAGGGGGAAAAAGCGGATGTCATCAGTGATGGTTTGCTCATGGTGATAACCACAAAGGTCGTTTGCCTAGAATTAGCTCTACAAATGCAACAGAAGCATGGGCTAATGAACAAAGAGGGGAAAAGTCATATCTTGTGTTAATAAGGTAAGATATATCGCTTCAATTCTTGTAGGATATTGTTGTGGTTGTTTGGAGCTTGATATACACATCAAGTATATCCATATTGAACAAAGTGTAGAATTTTGAGATTAAATCTCAATAATATCCAGATTTAAAGAGTGTTTATGAATTTACAGAGAGTGATTGAATCTCATATTATGTTCATTTTGTCTGTCTTTTATGTTCACTATACTTTTTTTTGGCATTTTATTTTTTTCTTATATGTGTGTTTAATTTTTAGCTCTAATATTGTTTGATTTTTACGTTCATTGACCTTGGAAAGATATTCATAGATTGTAGATGAAATGGATATATAGAACTAATACACCACATGTAACTTTTTAATATGGCCTAAGATGGGCAGTCATGGAAGAAACATTAGTAAGCTAAATAAGCTATGATGTCCTATGTTTTATTTGTTGTTTATTTTGCATGATGGTTTACAGTGTTGCATAGGTTCACTACATAGCTTTTGCGATTTTTGTACGACGTATTCTATTTATGCACTCATTAACGTTGGAATAGAAAAGAGCGAAGATTTGATTAGTGTAATTGACCGCTTAAAGAATCTGATTCATACAACATTTTGGTAGTTTAGTGTTGTCTTATGATGTTTGTATGTTTTGGTGGATAACTTTTTGATTTTACTTTCCTGATAACAAATGCAAAGAAATTGAGTAATTTAAATATTAGATTTGTGTTATGAGTTTTATTTATTTTTATTTCTTTTTGCCATCGTGAAGGCTAATCGAATGATGTTGGTTAGTATGTGTTTATTAGAAAAGAATTTATGGCTAATTGTTGGTGATCTGTCATTTTTTTTACGTTGTTTCATACCACTTCCACCTGCTTTCTATTTATATTTATCTCTTGCCACCCAAATTGAACAGTGGTTAATCGAGGATGAACTTGACTAATTCATTTTGGTTAGTTAGGTACTGATTTTTTGGTAAATCTGAGATTGATAAATCAACAATGGATGTCCCGATGTTGGAACTCCATATCCCTTGATGGTGATGGTTACTTTTTGGCCTGAGATTGGGTTTTGGAGGCGGTGGGCCGGTGGCTGATTGGTGGAAGTTATGGACCTGCAAATCGGGACCTAGACCCTTCCTTTTTATCTTCATACGAAATGACTTTCAGGTGATAATTTCTAATTTTTGTGTAATTCATGTTACATTAAATATAATTTTGATAGCTATTTTATAGATCATATTTTGTTGATGTGTTGAATTATTTTCTAACCGGTCAGATAATGGGTGCAATCGGTTATATTTGCAGGTCGTGTTTATTGGTTAATGGGTCAGATTGTCTTTGGTTATAGGTGGTAATGAGTGAGGTTGTAAATGGTAGGGTGTCGGGTCAGCCTTATCAGGGATAATATGTAAGTTATGTGCAATTTATATTTGACTATATCTAATTTTTATAGTTGTTTTGCCGATTGTATGGTTAGGTTGGCTTCTTTGGAACAATAAAACGCATAGCAGCTTTGACGAGGCTGTGGCGGCACCTGTAGTAGTGGTTGTGGTGACACAGGGTAAGAGGACCTGTAGTAGTGGTTGTGGTGCACATCTGGATTTGAAGTACCAGTTGCAACTTTCTTGTATTTTCATAAACTATCTGTTCTAGGCAGGACCCATAGGCGTTTTTATTTGTCTATGTCTTGAATCTAAAACATGCATATAGTGAACTTTGCATTCAAGTACTTGAACCTGAGTCTAGAAAGTGTTTATTTGCTCAGTTCAAATTAATTCGATTATGTTATTAAAAGCTTAAGTTAACCAAAACCTGTTTTGGTTAATATGAAGCTACAACTGCACTTATATGAGTGATCAAACTTTTTATATGTTTAAAATGATAAAATTAACTTTGTTTATTCCTAATGATCTATATTTTCAATTCTGGTTTTTATATCACGAGATGGTAGTAGTTAAAATATGTGCCAGTTTTATAACCATGTGTTATTTCCACGAGCATTGACAATTTATGATGGTGAACCTGACCTGAACATAAAGTGTCATGTTGTCAAATTTCACCATTTTTACCTCATAATTACCGTGATAGTATCCTTCCAACCACTGTATTTGTTTACACGGTATACAATTATGAACTTTAATGTATTTCTTTGGTCTTAATGTCTTATGAATGAGGTTTTAAGGTTTTTGATTTCTTTGATTTTTTTTTGTTAGTTGGTGGAAAGTTTGGCGTTATGTTTGATCCCACTATAATATTTATCAATGTTTTCAGAACCGGACCGGACGTCGAACCGGTCTCTTTACTGGTCGGATCGGTCGAACCGGATTTAAGAACCTGATGATTTTATAAACATTTTATAAATATATATATAAAATCAGAATAAATTAGAAAAAAGCAAAAAAAGGTTCACTGACTGTCGGGGTTCAACTGGCCGGTTTGCCTAAAACGGCCCAAAACCCCAAACTGGACCGGTTCACCCACCGGTTCCCTGTTCGACCGGTTCACCCACCTGCCGGTTTGCCTAAAACAACCCTGATGGAATTCCAGTAGTATTAAATTGTTATTTTCTAATTAAATTGTCAATTTATAGTTACAGCTGCTATTAAGAATCATAAGTGAACTATTTCTTTTATGTGTAGTCAGTTTTGCATCGTTCATGCAAACGTGTAACTAGAGATCACATGGATAATTCAAAGTGCAACATTCTAAGTGCAACATTAACCCTAAGGTAGTTTTGTGGTTCATGGCAATTTTATGGTTGCTAATACTTTTTTATTTCAAAATCTACCCTTTTCAAAGAGATATATATATATATATATATATATATACTTGAAACTTTATTTGCTCTTGATGATGAAACATAGGATTTCAATTTGCTTTTAATACTCATGTAAACTTTTGTTTTCTAAAGTAGCATCCTTCTAAGTTAATATAAGTTGGTGCATCATTAATGGTGGATTGATGTATTTTTGTTTTTTGAGGGATAATCATGCCATGTAAGCGAAGATAATATTTTCCATTAACTGATTGTCTTTGACAATCAATATGTTGTATTGAGTGTGATTTTGCTAACTGGTTATCCAACTTTGATTATTCAATATCACAAAATATTTTCTAAGCCCTCATATAAACATCCGTAAGTATCGGTTACCGAGTTGGAACATATCTAAATTTGTATGCATTTTATGCACTGATTTAAAGAAACTCAAAAGTAAGATTGTGTTGACAAAAAGAAAACTCAATGTGTCATTTTTCTTATGTGTATTTATTTAATCGGCATATGTAAAACTCATAGTATAGATAGATCATACCGATGCCACAAAAAAAAAGACAACTAACAAGAGCATTATCGGTATCACAAGAACATTGATTTATTAACAACAAACAGACACATGCTATATAGTCCTTTCCACCGCCGCATCGCGCGGGTGTCCGACTAGTATATATATATATTAGATATGAAACATTTATAACAATATAAGAATTATTTGTAAATTAACAAAATATGGTTATGATTATTTGAAATATAATTTATCATAAGTTAACAGAAAAAAATGTTTTTCTTAATCAAACTTATAGATTTTAATTTATACAAAATTTCTATGAAAAGAAAAGTTAAAAATGATCTTTAGAATAAAATTATGTTGAAAATAAAAAAATGGTCCAAACCCGGCTCCAACTAGGGTTGCACCCGAGACGTCTTGCTCCACCACAAGAGCTTTAACCATTACGCTAGCAACCTGAAAACAAGATTTACGGATTTCAATTTCTTTTATTATGATCAAATCCGGTTCCCCCAAATTTCAGTTTCTTTAGCAAAGAAACCCTAAATCATACTTCAATCAATTTGGCTCGGTTTTTAACCGGATCTACTGTAAGATGTTAGGGCTTTCGTTCTTCATTCAAAAACGAATAAAATGGCATATGAAAAACCTACCTTTACTTGTGTTTTGATGGATTTCGATTGAGAGGAAGAAGGACCAGCGACCAAGAGCTACAAAATTCGATTCTTCGCGTTTATGTGTTTGTTTTTGTGGTTAGATCGTACAGATTTGTTTGGAACAATCATAGGAGTGTTTAGGTTGATTTTAATTTGATTTATATAGACATTCGAGTTGAATTTGGTTTCACGCATTTTGTTTATGGTTTTGGAAACAATTTGATATGAATTTTATGTAATTAGCATTAATCAATGATTGGGAACAATTACAGGATGAATTACTTGCCTAATAGAAGGAGATCGAGTTGGATTCAAGCTGTAACCGAGCTGTACTCAAAACGGGTCATGCGATGGGTTTGGGTCGGATATGGGTTGAAATGAGAGTTTGGGAACTTTGCCCCTTTTCATTTCTTCTTTTAATAACAGCTTTCATTTTAGCAAAAATAGTCCCTCAACTTGATTTTCAATGTTCTAAATTCGTATAAGTTGTTTGAATTTTATAAAACCAATATGCATAACTTATTTATGTGTGTCTCAAAATTATACTAAAATTTTATATTTAAAATTTATTTTGAAAATTTATTGAAAGTTTTATATCAAAAACAATTTTATAAATGTTTTATTTATAAATATGTTTTCTTGAGATAAAATTTATCTATTTACTTTACAAAATTTATATAAAGTTATTTAAGATTTATAAAAGTTATTGAATTATGTTTAAATTTATTTACTTGTCAAAGCTTATAAATAAAGTTTGAAAATGTTTATTAATTTATAAAATTTATTATCTATAACTAATTACATACCTAAATGTATACACACACATATATATGTATATATATTATGCTTAATTTGTTTCCCTTAAATATACATAATTGTTAATATGTATCAAACTTATACATACGAATTTTAAATGACGTCATAATCCCTTGATTAAATACAATCATTTAATAAAAAATACAAGAATGTTACACCTAAACCGAACTACACACTATAGGCAAGTCTACCTGGTATATGTAGCATAGAATGGGTAAGACCGAGTATCGAATCCTAGGGACACATAATCTTAGAATTATCCCTAAATAAAGACAAAGCTAAGAATAAAGAAGGAAATTACTAAATAAAGAAGGAAATTACTAAATAAAGAAATTTTTTATTTTTAGAAAAGAATTTAATAATGAAGAAATAGAGAAATAGGATAACCTCGACAACTGAAACGAATTCAGAAACTAAGAAATCAGATAAAGAAGGTATTAGCTAGACTTGAATCTCAAGGAATCCTAAGGAATAAACAAGAAAACCCGATGGTCACGTAATTCACCCAAAAACCCTAATTATCCAAATTCCCTCACTTGATTAGTCTCAGGAATGATAATCCTACTGTTTATAATCCAATTACAGATAATATCCTATGGTTCATGCAACACCCCAACTCGGCTATGGCTGACGTGTCGCTATTACAGAAATCAGAACGATGCATATTTCCATATTTAATAATTAACACTAATAAAATTCAAAATATCTGATTACATCATTAACTATCATAATCAGCTTTCTAATCTTTTTATCTTCTCTTCACACATCCCTTGAATCCCATGAGTACCTGTTTTAGTAACAAAGAAAACAACAAAGAGAAATAAGGCTGACCCAGAAATTTGCTCAGTAACAAAAGAACAACAGTAATGATGGTGAAATCCGAAAAAGGAAATGAATAAAGAAGTGACAACGAATAACAATTATAACAACTTCAGTGGAAGCAACTGTAATGATCATAACAAACATAGGATAGCGAATGCCCGAACAAACATACCATACGAATAAACAATTTCAACTAATCAAAACGAATACATAATCAATTAAGTCGTATGGTAAGGAGATACCCATTTGAGCACAAAACAAAACAAATGGTGTACACAAATCCGTTGACCTAATGTACTAAATTGTGAGTTGTGTGTGGGCACACACCAACACTCACCAAAATGAAGCAATTATCCTAAGACTAGTCCACACCCCTCTCAAAATATCACTCCTCAACTGCCAAAATATGGAGATGCCGTGAACCAGTCACACCGTCATGGAAAGTGTAACGTCATTGATGCCCCAATGACGCACCAGTAGAATCACCTACCGGAGGCTTCCTCGAGTATCGGATTTAAAATAGTTTACCATTAATAGATAATCAAATACCTAAACAAAGTTCAAATGTGATGATTTCTTAAGTCAATATAACAGAAGATGCGATAATGAATACGATTTAATAATTATATCGCATGCTTAGCAAATCAAAATCAGAATCAGAATCAGAATTAGAATCAAAGGGTGCTCAAAACAAAATGGTTCAACTTAATAAAATGAATATAACGAACAAATAAACAAATACACTATGATTTAAATAAAGAGAACCCGTACCTTAGCTTTAGCAAATAAACTAAGTAAATCAGATAATTAGTAAGCAGTCCAAATTCCTGACGAATCGACGACTCGAATAGCACTTCATTTAAATGTTTAGATCGCTTCCAGAGAAAGTCCTAACCTTCTTCTCACTTAAGATAACTTTAACGAGGCTTAATAAAGTTTTTTGGTTGTGAGAAAAGTATGGTGTTTGAGCGGAATACGTAGAAAATGATGTTCGTCATCCTGATTGGGTGTATAGACTAGACAAAGCACTTTATGGTCTGAAACAGATACCCAGAGCATGGTATGACATTCTCTCTCAATTTCTTCTTTCTAATAAATTTTCTCGGGGAACCATTGATAAGACTTTGTTCATCAAGAGGGTAGACAAGGAACTTATGCTGGTCCAAATTTACGTCGATGACATCATTTTTGAATCAACAAAACCTTCCTTGTGTGAACAATTTTCTAAATTAATGTCTTCTAAGTTTGAAATGAGTGCTTTAAGTGAACTAAAAACATTTTTAGGACTCCAAGTAAAACAAACCCCCAATGGGACTTACATTCATCAATCTAAATATGTAAATGATCTTTTAAATAAATTTGATATGAATGATTGCAAAATAATTTCTACCCCTATGGCTACAAGTCCAGGAATAAGTCCGGATGAAAATGGTGAGCCTGTAGATCAAACCCTCTACAGGTGCATGATTGGATCTTTGATGTATCTTACTGCATCCAGGCCAGAAATCATGTATGCAACATGTGTCTGTGCAAAATACCAATCAGCCCCTAAACAATCCCATTTATCATTGGTGAAGAGGATACTCAGATATCTTAAAGGCACTCCTGTGATAGGTATCTGGCATCCTGCTAACCAAACTTGTAAGCTTGTTGGTTTTTCAGACAGTGATTATGCTGGATGCTCGCTCACAAGAAAGTCTACTTCGGGAGGATGTCAGTTCTTTGCAAATTGCTTAGTGTCATGGCAAAACAAGAAGCAAACATCGGTGTCAAATTCAACTGCTAAAGCTGAGTACATTGCAGCAGCCCATTGCACTGCCCAAATCCTTTGGTTGCAATATCAACTACTGGATTTTGAAATAACTGAACTAAAAACACCTCTCCTAATATATAGCGAAGCAGCCAAAAATATAATAAAGAATCATGTCTACCATTCAAAAACCAAACATATAGAAATAAGTCATCACTTCATTAGAGACTGTTTTTGAAAAGAGACTAATTGTACCGGAACATGTCTCTACAAGTGACCAAATAGTAGATATATTTACTAAACCCTTGGACTCTTCAACTTTTTCTAAGTTTGTGGCCAAATTTGGTATGATAAATATGAGCTAATAAACATGGTTAAGAATGTGTTTCTTAAACCTTTAAATAACTACATAAAAGGAAAATCTTCAATGATTATCCTAACAACGGATATTTGATAAACCACTGTTGAGAAGACCTTGGTCTCTCTTAGTGGTTATCCCATAACACGGATAGGATCAGTGGTTATTATAACCACTGCTTCATATCTATCCGCAGTTATAGCTTCCGTTGTTACAATTTAAACCTTCTATGGTTTACTTCTCTTCCGACGTCTCTTCTTCTTCCGAGACTTTTTGCCTCGTTACTTATCCATGGTTAAGCCTCTTCCGAAGATAAGACTCTTCCGAGGTTAAATAATCTTTCATGGTTAAATCTTCCTTGCCAGAGTGGTTATCAAATCTCTTGATAATTACGCCCGATTCGGCCGTCACTAATCAATCTGCAAGATTAGACCCCTCACAGTTAATTGAATTGACACTCATTAATTGTTCTCACTGCTCGATGACATATTTCTTTCCATTTTTATCCTTCTTACTCCAAATGACCACCGATCTTTCTTTCCTTATTTATATCAGTAGTTGTCTTCTTTAACCCTTCAGTTCTTTCACAATAACTCAACGAAGCTACTTGATCTCTCATGATCAAGAACGCTCTTCGTTTCTGGATGCTACTCATGGCGAAAGACAACTGCTTGTCAGGCATGTCTCTTGGCATGATGCATTTACACCGTTTCCGTCTGAGCTTTATGCTCATGACGTTGGTGTAACGTGTGACAATTGCAGTTGAGAATTACGTCATCAATGACATGAGCACATGTGGTCGTTCTTGAAATCCACATCGATTTGACGATTGTAATTATTACAGGTTGATAGTATGCGAGAAATGGTGAACATGGGCGAAAACTGTGCGCGAAAAGAAGTTACGGATTGTCCGGAATCGTGAAACGAAGAAAAATCCACAAGTTTGAGAAACCTGGCCCAAGGCGGTACGCCTAGCACCAATGTTTCTCGCTAGGCGGTACGCCTGGCATGCACGAAAAATCTGAAATCCTTCCCACCTCCCGCGGTGTATCATATTGAAAGATCAGAATTGCATGGGAAGTCTCACAATCTCTTTCTCTCGACCATTCTTCACCTCCAAACGAACCAGGACCATTTTTGAGCAGCAAAACTCCATATTGAAGGATTCTAAACATATAGATCGTACCAGGGAACATATCTACGAGTTCTGATCGTTGTTCTGCAGCTGAAACTCCATCTGATTAGGTAACGGTTCGTTTTAACCTTCTAGCTTGATTTTTATTGATTAGATCTTGTTTTTGAACGTAATGAGATAGTTAGGATTGTTGATTATTGCCTAGATGATGTCTAGGATTGATTATAAACGAAGAACACGATGTGTTAACGGGTAAATCCTTGTTTTGATCCATTGTAATGCCCGGTTTGCATGAAATCATACCCATGATTATAATGGTTTAAACCATTTGATTGTGACAATGTAGGTGGTTAGTTTGATTAATCTTTGAAATGCAAGGTTAAATCCAAGTGTTTGAAACTAATCACAATCATTAGCATACTTATTGGAATGATTATCTGATGTTTATGATAACAGTCAGATTAGTATGTTAAATATGGTTATTAAACCTATTCTAATGCTACATTGTGATTTTTCATGATAATTGGGTAATCAATAACAAGGATTGATCATTCCTAAGCCATTAATCTGTCTAGAAATTGTTTCAGCATTATAATCAACAACATTAACTATTTGGTTAATCCGAGATTATTCTGATTAATCAAGTTTGTCATCAACCTTGTATTAGGAACCTGAATCAGTATAGGTTCCTACATTATCATACATTGTATGATATGACATCAAAATAGTTAATTAAAAACCTAATATTGGTTTGATGACTTTCAAGACAATGTCTTTGACATTGAACGTTCAAAATGATCTAATCAGTAAGTTAAAACATAAATAACTAATTTAACATAAAGAAATGCAGAAATTAGCTACCACAACTATTTTGCGTGTGATCTTTATCACTCTCCTGACTTCAAGTGAGTTTCGTACAACCCCTTTTCTTTTTAATGTTTTATAAACACCGGAGTCTTACTGTGGAACTTTTCTTGAACATATGATATGCATCATTGTTATCTATATGATTTCATGTGATCTATTGAGAACTTGTGGATTTCATGGGATTGTGTTTGTAAAACAAAACTCTATCATAGAATTTAAAAGTCCTCATTCCTGAACTGTATCTAGTGAACCTGTGTGAGGCCGAATAGGAAACAATGATAGTACTATCGGCTGACAACCCATTTGCTAGGAGTTTGCAACTCCCCTTGCTGTGAATGTTTGTTACCTTTTTTTCCAGAACTTCTTAATGTTGTGATAGGCATTAAGACAATGAGGCATAAGATATTACCAGCGGGTAGTGTCTTCCAAGATCGTAGAGTCACGCCCGAAAGGAACTAGATACGGGTCCCATGGTTATCTTGAACTGAACGCTTTGAGAACTTACATATCATATCATATTGTTGAACATGAACTTTACAAACCCACCAGCTTTATGCTAATCTTTTAAATCTAAACCTTTTTGTAGGGAGACAGTGACTGTCAGGTGAGGATGCACCTTATATATATATATTTGTAATTAAATTAGTCATGTAATAAACTTAGTTTGTAAAATGTACTGTTGATTGTAATGAAGATCCTTGTAATATAATTTACATTAAGTTAATCTGTGTGTTGTGATACCAGATCAAGTAAGTCACACCTCATCTCTGAGACATCACCACTATGCTTCCGTAACCTTCTTAGTGTGACGAATGACATCATCAATGGTGACGAGAGGTGGGGGTGTGACACGGTAGTATCAGAGCCACAGGTAATAGAATTTAGGTGGACTTAGATACCCAGACTATAACCATAGGCTCGTATAGTGACACAGAGAGCACCGGTCATAACTAATGAACAAAACTTGTTTTGAATTAAGCCAGGATAATCAGGTGGTATGAATTCCAGTTATGACTGGCTAGCATAACTGAAATTCGCAACACGTGTGCATTCTAGTGAATTTCAATGCAAGTCGAACAATAATAACTATAAGGATGAGTAGCTGCTTTAAGATAGGAAGAGATATCATATCATGTTTATGTTGAATATTGTTATTCAATATTTATTTCATGGTACTGATATGGGAATTTGTTTGTACAGCGATGGCCAACCCACCTGAGCGTTACATTTACTAGAGGATTCCATATGTGATACTTGATGACACGCCGAGTTCGATCTCGGTATCTGATTCCGATCCTTCGGAAGCGACTTCGTCTGCATCACAGGCTGCACCATTGGTGCCACACACACCATCACCTATACCAGCTATTCCACCACCAGCACCATTCGTTTCACCTAGACATTCTCAGATACCTGCCGAGAATGCCTCTACAGATAGGAGGCAGGGCTCTTCGCCTCAGAGGGCTCCCGTTTGGGACGGACTGAGACGTATGCGGGGTCAAGCCCGCAACATGACATTAGATGACACCAAGGGATGTGCCTACCACTATCGATGAGGTGGGAGAATCATCCCATCAAGCTGAGTTACGGGCGCAGTTGCAGCACGTCACCCAGGATTTGCAGGGGACATGTCAGAACATGCACCAGTGTCAGGCTACGGTAGAGGATACCCGCATGACTGTGCTAGAGATCCTTACTTCCCACTTGACCCTTATGGATCAAGTGAAGGCTCTAGATACAGACACTCGAGCATGGAGAGTAGCAGTTGAGGACAGACTAAGGAGGACTTGGGGGCAGATTGTGATGGCTGCATTCTGGCAGCAAGTGGTACTGATGAGGGAGAGATGGGTGTGGATGAGAGAGGTAGTGAGAGGGATAGTTGAGGGGATGAGTCTAGGGGTTAGACTACTATGCTTGGCTATAGTGCTAGCCATTATAGCTATTGTGATGGCTTGCTTACCGTACTTCATGCGGTAAGGGTGATCGAGGGATTGATCGGTTGGGATCTCATTATACATGTCTTGTGACATAGGTAGATCAGTTGGTTGTGAGTGCGTGATATTTTGATTATACAGATCCCGAGCTGTGAAAGGGAGGGTAAGGTGTTGTTAGAGTGGATGTATTACGACTTTTGATGTATCAAAACTTGTCTATGTACAAAACTATGGTAGTGTTAATAAAATGGTTGTTTTTGTATATCTATCTGTGTAATGTGTTTAGTGTGTGATGTGTGAACTAAGTATCAATATCAAACTTGTATGAACTATAACCGGATAACAAATGAGAACATTCTTGTGTGCGAACATATTTATTGTCTGTATGGCAATGTATCACAGAACTATGAGAACATTCTTGTGTGCGAACATATCTATTGTCTGTATGGCAATATATCAAAGAACTGTATGCGAACATTTTGTGTGAGAACTTATCAGTGTCCTGTATGATAATATATCTGAAACATGTGTAACAACATATCTATATTTCAATGTTGTGAGCTGTGTAACATTTTGACATGTTTTTGAAATAACAGGACTGAGTATAACTACAACATCTATATGATTATTGTGTGCGAAGAACGTATCTGATCTTTTCAATGTAGTTATACTATTCTTCTTATAATCACATCTTAACATAAATTTGTCAGTATGACTAAATATGGTTAAATTTATGTGATCAAATGGGTTATATCTTTAATGTTCTTGAACTGACGTGAGTTTGTCTACATGTGAGCAGAACAATGGCTCCTAAAAGAGGTCGACCAGCTAAGAAAGCTACCAAGAATGTTACTAACCTCGAACTGGAACAAGTCCCACCTGTGAACGTAGAAACAAATTCGGATCTACGTGTCGATCCGGAAGCTAATGTGGTTCCACCTGAAAATATAGAAACAAATACTATTCCATCTGTAAACCATGACATGAACCCGGTTCCACCTGCAGGAGCAAGTGGATCTGAATCAAATGAAGCGATGATTGCATGAATAGTAAGGGAACATCTATCAGCTTGTGGTGTTTTGACACAACACCAACCTCATATCACTACGGGTTCTGGTAGAGACCATGATCATACTGCACACAACGCTACTGGTGGCCACGTAGAAACTCTTAATACCACCGGGGAAACAACCACAAAAACAACTGCTCCTGATCCACCACAGCAAGGATGTACTTATAAGTACTTTGCTTCCTTCAACCCTCCTACTTTTGCGGGCAAAGAAGGAGCGGCTGGACTCATAAGGTGGATTGAGGAGATGGAAACAAAACTTAAGATCAGCCAATGTTTGGTGGAGCATAAGGTGTCTTATGCTGCTTGTTCTCTGAAAGATTTAGCTTTAACCTGGTGGAATACCCAGGCTAAAACTTTGGGCTTAGCTACAGTTGATTCTATGGGCTGGAACGAATTTAAAACTCTGATTATGTCAGAGTACTGCCCAATCACTGAAATCCAAAAGCTCCAGGAGGAATTATGGAATCACTCGATGATCGGTGCTGATTGTTTAGCTTATACTGATCGTTTTCATGAACTTACTTGCTTACTTCCCAATATGTTTCCTACGGAAGCAGCTTTGATTGAGAAGTACATTAAAGGTCTGGTTCCCCAGATTCGGGGAATGGTGACGGCAGCTGAACCCACAACTCTTAAACGTACAATCTTGTTGACCACCAAACTTACCGTTGAGGCGGTAAGGAGTGGTACTTTGACCATAAAAACACAGACGGCTGCAGGCCGTAGTGATGTTAGTACCTCTAGTGCTGTGAGAGGCGGTACCAAACGAAAGTGGTTTGGTGAAAACAAAACCAAAGCTTCGGCTGAGACTAGCCAAAGCAAACCAATTGTGAAAAAAGTATGGTGCGTTTGTTCTTGAGAGGAAGGCTTATATTGGGCAGGCACCCAAATGCAATAAGTGTCCTTATCATCACACAGGACCATGTTCTGAATGTAGAAACTGTAATCGAGTCGGACACTATACCAGATACTGTAACTTTCCTTCTCGTCAACCAAACCAAGAACACGACAAACCACTCAAACAAACCGGTCATGCTTCAAGTGTGGAAGTCCTGACCATTTCATGAAAAACTGTCCAAACAACAACACCAATCAAAGGAATGAAGCTAGGGGAGAGCTTTCAGATTGGTGCAACCGAGGCGAGGCATGATGCAAACATTGTCACTGGTACGTTTCTTCTTAATAATCTATACGCATCAGTTCTATTTGATACAGGGGCATATAAGAGTTTTATCTCTCCTGAATTTGCATCATTACTCTCATTGCAAACAGTAGATCTAGAGACTCCTTATGTTATTGAACTTGCTAATGGCAAGTTGATCAAAACTAACAGTGTCATTCAAGGATGTTCCTTGAATCTGAATGATCACCTTTTTCATATCAATCTACTTCCCATTAAACTTGGAAGCTTTGATGTCGTTGTCGGTATGGACTGGCTTTCTGATAATCAAGTGGAAGTTGTATGTCAAAACAAGGTGATTCGTATTCCATTACTTGATGGTAATACACTCATAGTTCAAGGAGAACGAGCCGGTAGGAAACTTGGTATCATTTCTTGTATACAAACTCAGAAATGTTTAAGGAAAGGTTGTCAGGCCTTTCTGGCACATGTAATTGAGAACTCTTCTTCACATAAACGTATCACAGATATTCCAGTAGTCAAAGACTTTCCTGACGTCTTTCCTGAGGATATATCAGGATTACCCCCAGTGAGACAAGTCGAATTTTGTATTGACTTGATTCCAGGTGCAACACCTGTAGCTAAAGCTCCTTATCGTTTAGCACCTTCAGAGATGCAAGATCTTTCAGGTCAATTGCAGGAACCGTTAGACAAAAGTTTTATTAGACCTAGTTTCTCACCCTGGGGAGCACCAATTCTTTTTGTGAAAAAAAAAGATGATTCATTCAGGATGTGCATTGACTACAGGGAACTCAATAAACTGACAATCAAAAACCGTTATCCATTACCACGTATAGACGATTTGTTTGATCAACTCCAAGGCGCTACTTATTTTTTGAAAATTGATTTAAGATCCGGATATCATCAGTTACGAATTCATGATGATGATGTTCCTAAAACTGCTTTTAGAACTCGATACGGACATTACGAATTTTTAGTAATGTCGTTTGGCTTAACGAATGCACCTGCAGTTTTCATGGATCTGATGAATTGAGTATGTAGGCCTTATTTGGATAAGTTTGTGATTGTGTTTATTGATGATATTCTCATTTATTCTCGAAACCAACATGGAAATGCTCAACACTTGAAACTAATCCTAGAACTTTTGGCACGTGAGAAATTATAAGCCAAATTCTTAAAGTGTGAGTTTTGGTTACGAGAAGTTCAGTTTCTTGGGCACATGGTAAACAAAAAAGGTATTCAATTGGATCCGAGTAAGATAGAAGCTGTGAAGCAATGGGAAACACCACGAACCCCAACCGAAATACGTCAATTCTTAGGACTGGTAGGTTATTATCACCGATTCATTAAGAACTTTTCAAAGACAGCCTTGCCACTGACTACATTGACACAGAAAAATCAACCGTTTATATGGGGTTCCCAACAAGAGGAGGCATTCCAACTGTTGAAACACAAACTCTGCAATGCACCTATCTTGGCATTACCGGAAGGTACTGATAATCTCACAGTGTACTGTGATGCTTCTCGTCAAGGTCTTGGGTGTGTGTTAATGCAGAAGGATAAAGTAATTGCTTACACTTCTCGACAACTGAAAGTACATGAGAAGAACTATACCACTCATGATCTAGAACTTGGTGCAGTGATGTTTGCACTCAAGATTTGGAGACACTATTTATACGGAACCAAGTGTATCGTATACGCTGATCACAAAAGTCTTCAACACATTCTAGATCAGAAAATGTTGAACATGCGACACAGGCGGTGGGTAGCACTTTTAAACGATTATGATTGTGAAATTCGTTATTACCCAGGCAAAGCAAATGTCGTAGCCGATGCTTTGAGTCGCAAGGAACGAGTCAAACCTTTACGTGTGAAAGCGTTAGGGATAACCATTCAAACCAGTCTAATTCCTCAGATTAAAGAAGATCAGCAACAGGCTTTACAAGCAACGAACTATTCTACTGAGGAACTAAGAGGATTAGACAAGCAACTCGAAATCAAGGCGGATGGAGTGTTGTATTTCAAAAGCCGAATTTGAGTTCCTTTATTCGGTAAATCTAGAACAATCATCTTGGATGAGGCGCACAAATCTAGGTATTCTATTCATCCAGGTGTTGATAAAATGTATAAATATCTTAGACATTTTTACTGTTGGCCTAGAACGAAGAAACACATAGCAGAATATGTGGATCGATGTTTAACATGTCTCAAAGTTAAGGCTGAACATCAGCGACCTTCTGGGTTATTGCAACAACCTTAGATTCCCATGTGGAAATGGGATCAGATCTCTATGGATTTTATCACTAAATTACCCAAAACATCACGCAATCATGATTTTATATGGGTTATCGTTGATCGCCTTACTAAATCTGTGTGTTGATTTGAAGAATCGATCACGAAATTCTACGATTCGATCATAAACGTGTGGAATCCGTTCATAACTAGATTTGGATCAACAAGAACATTGTAATATATCATAAATTTGCATTCCTCATTAACATTCAAGTGTATACAATTAATCAAACGTGAAATACAATACACTTCAATACAAGAAACACACTAAGATGAAGAGAATCTTGAGAGAGAATGTTGCTTTGTATGTATGAAATTATGTGCTCCAAGCCTCCAAGTCTCCTTGAAATGAACTAGCAAAACCATATATATAGGTTTCTAGAGCAAAGTTTCGGCCCTTGTTACACTACACGAACCTCCATATTACACGAACCTTTGATAAGGTTCGTGAAACCTCATACCAGCCGAACCTAAAAACATGTGAGTGCCAAACCCTTTAGCCATCAATCATAGCAGAAACCTTATGGATCTTTAGCCGAACCCTTATGGATCTTTAGCCGAACCCTTTGATACTTGAATTTTCTAATCATATACAACAGACTATGATTTCATATACAACAAGCGAGGTTCACACAGTAAATGCAGCTTTTACACAGAAAATGCATAAACATACTCCCCCTTGAACCTTGCTGTTGTATATGCTCAAACTTTGTGTGCATTGGGGAACAAATATACATCAACATACTCCCCTTACAACCTTGTGATCAACATACCCCCTTCAGTTGTAGCTGTTGTATCAAATGTTGTTGTATAGACGGCATTAGTCTCCTTGTTTCCACTTCATTCTCTTTATCTTGATTTCATTCTCTCTGTCTCAATCTTATGTCTTTCTTTTTGCAAGATTCACCTGCTGAGGACTGCATTGACATCTTCAACACACAGATCTTCATCACCCTGATCACCTACATCAGTTGGCACATTATCAAAGCTAAATCTCTTGTTTCACATGTGATCATACTAGATGCCTCATCACAATTCCAATATCTCTTTGTCACTTATTAACATTTAATCAATTATAGTGTTTACAAAGAATTCTTAAGTCACATCGGATAGTCTAAAAGAAAATAGAATAAAATTTTTATGAATTTTCAATGATTTGAATAAACTCCTCCTAAAGCTATGAATTGAAAAATATTTTTGTTTTGTTTTTTTATATATCCTAGAATCCTACAAAATTTGTATTCTAACTAAAAAAAATAATAAATATGTTTTTGATGAGAAAGATCCAAACATGAGATCATATTGTAATCATACTTCAGCGTTACTTGTTGATTATTAATGAGATTTATTTAGTCGATGCACAAGCCTAGAACGATTGTCAGTATGTTGGTCCACTTTAAGTCTTATCACTTGTTGTGAATTTTGATTAATGAAAACCAATCACAAAACTCTGTGTTGCCCACTCACTTGAACACATCCCCGCATTGTGAAACATCAACCAACAGCGATGCCATTGTAAAACATAAGTTCAAATTCTTACTTAGTTTGATCATGAAAAAATAAAGCAGAATATCTTTTGTGAAATAACAAAGTGTAAAAATAACAAAGTGTAAAATAAAACAGAATGTTCAAAATCCGGTAACAAGATTGATACTTCTGTATGCGCAGATGAAACCAGAATATTGAACCAAAAAATAAATTAAGTTTAAAACCTAGCAATCAGATCGATACTTCTGTATACACATAGAATGCTCAAGTTTTAACAAAACCAAGAAAATAAAAGCAGAATGTCCAAAACATAACAATCAGGTCGATACATAAGTATACGCAGAGAATGTCCATGTTTTGAACGAAAATAAATGAAAAAAAAAATGAACTCAAACACATGATCAAACAATGTATGTGCTAATACAATTAGCAACCACTGAGGCATATGACCACGCACTCAGGACAAAGATCGAACACTGTGTTCTAAGTAATGTGTCCACAATGAATGATTATGGCTTTAGTCTACAGAAATCATAATTAAGTGAAAGACCTACCAACATATCATACTGAGTGCATTGTGATCGCTTTGTATTTGATCTTGTATGATACAAGTAAGCTTCAGAATGTTACAATGTACAATCATATCTCAAAAGTCGGATCAATTTCTCAATTTTCTAATTTTATATTGTTTTTGATTTTTTTTAAAATTTTTACTCCCCCCTAAAATGCTAAAAATGAAAATCTTTTTGATTTTTAGTATTTTATAGGTAAATAGAAAAATCAAAATTCTCGGAAAATTAACAACCGATATGATTTACTATGTTCAATGTGACTTGAAAATATCAAGAAAATATGACAATGTAATTCCAAACCTGTCAAGTTCTCCAGAATAATATGAAAATTAAATAATTAGAACGATTTTACCAAATGCACGTCAGGAAGTTCCACTATCAATGAGCTCTCCTCCAATTGATAGGTCCTCTTGAAATCCTCCTGCACACACTCACAAACCATTAGATAGCTTTGAAACTTCGTTTGTTTTTGGTATCCACAACTGTTCCTTTTCAAGTGCATTCTTAAGATAATACTTATCTTGAATCACCACATTTTTGTTAAAAACCAAATTAGACGTTAAGGGTTTTGAAAGTTTCAACTTCTCTTCATCTAATGCTTTCACAAGTTCTCCCTTGTTTTGACTTGGCATTTTATGTTTTTTAGGAATGAACTTTGAAACCTCTGTGACACATGACTTTGCATTACTAACTTGTCCTTTTAACTCACACAGATAAGGACAATTAGCAATGATATGTCCTCTTGTACCATACTCAAAACATATTCTCCTCTCCACAAACCTTGGAGAATAGTTTTGCACAAACCTATGGTTTTGGTGATTTGTCACTGGTGAACCATAAACCAATCTTTGATTCCTTGTTGAACCATTAAGAGTCAAATGTGACTTCTTACCACTTGACATGGGAGACTCAAAGTTCAACTTTTCACATCTTGTGGGACTTAGTGAAATCTTGTCTTTGAT
This sequence comes from Mikania micrantha, assembly GCA_009363875.1. Lineage (NCBI taxonomy): Eukaryota > Viridiplantae > Streptophyta > Magnoliopsida > Asterales > Asteraceae > Mikania > Mikania micrantha. Next base: position 7,072,075 of record CM018686.1, read on the forward strand.
CCAAGACTTTGAAGTATCACCTTTTGATTCCACTTTATTTGAAACACATAATGATTTCACAACCCATTTTGATTGAATTTGACGTTTAGGTTTTGAACTTGAAAAACCATTTTGTTTTGAAAAATTCTTGTTTTTGTTCTTTGAAAACTTTTTAATTTCAACCAATGGGGTTTTGAAGGAAACTTTCTTATTGGATAACACTGTGCATTTCTTACCCATCCGAGAAGATTATTCTATGGATCGACTCGCTAAACACTATGTTAATGAGATTGTATTTCGACATGGAGTGAGATAGTCGATTTATGTCACGATTTTGGCAAACTCTTTAGAATGCTCTGGGCACACAAATCAATATGAGCACAGCTTATCATCCACAAACGGACGGGCAAACCGAACGAACGAATCAAATTCTTGAAGACGTGCTCAGAAGCTGTGATTGATTTTGGAGGTAGCTGGAATATTCATCTTCCACTTGTTGAATTCTCATACAATAACAGCTACCATACCAGTATTCATTGCGCTCCATTCGAAGCACTTTATGGACGCAAGTGTAGATCGCCTATAGGTGAAAATCATATCATAGGCCCAGAATTCATTCAAGAAACAACTGATAAGATCGCACTCATTCAGGAACGAATTAAAACTGCTCGCGATCGTCAAAAGAGTTATGCTGATAATCGTCGTAGACCTTTAGAATTTCAAATAGGTGATCGATTAATGTTGAAAGTTTCACCTTGGAAGGGCATTTTCAGATTTGGAAAGAGAGGTAAACTTTCACCAAGATTTGTAGGACCATTCAAAATTCTTGAACGAATTGGATCAGTAGCCTACAGACTTCAATTACCTCCTGAACTCAGTAATATTCATGATGTCTTTCATGTATCAAATCTAAAAAAGTGCCTAGCTGACGAATCATTGATCGTACCTTTCGAAGAGATTCAAATTGTTTAAAAACTTCAATTCAGTGAAGAACCAGTAGAGGTGATGGATCGAGAAGTGAAAGTATTGAAACATAGTCGCATACCAATCATTAAAGTTCGATGGAATTCACAGCGTGGACCTGAGTATACGTGGGTTACAACTTCCGTTGTTACAATTTAAACCTTCTGTGGTTTACTTCTCTTCCGACGTCTCTTCTTCTTCCGAGACTTTTTGCATCGTTACTTATCCATGGTTAAGCCTCTTCCGAAGATAAGACTCTTCCGAGGTTAAATAATCTTTCAAGGTTAAATCTTCCATGCTAGAGTGGTTATCAAATCTTCCATGCATCATTGTTATCTATATGATTTCATGTGATCTATTGAGAACTTGTGGATTTCATGGGATTGTGTTTGTAAAACAGAACTCTATCACAGAATTTAAAAGTCCTCATTCCTGAACTGTATCTAGTGAACCCGTGTGGGGCCGAACAGGAACAATGATAGTACTATCGGCTGACAACCCATTTGCTAGGAGTTTGCAACTCCCCTTGCTGTGAATGTTTGTTACCTTTTTTTCCAGAACTTCTTAATGTTGTGATAGGCATTAAGACAATGAGGCATAAGATACTACCAGCGGGTAGTGTCTTCCAAGATCGTAGAGTCACGTCCGAAAGGAACTAGATACGGGTCCCATGGTTATCTTGAACTGAACGCTTTGAGAACTTACATATCATATCATATTGTTGAACATGAACTTTACGAACCCACCAGCTTTGTGCTGATCTTTTAAATCTAAACCTTTTTGCAGGGAGACAATGACTGTCAGGTGAGGATGCACCTTATATATATTTGTAATTAAATAAGTTAGTCATGTAATAAACTTAGTTTGTAAAATGTACTGTTGATTGTAATGACGATCCTTGTAATATATTTACTTTAAGTTAATCTGTGTGTTGTGATACCGGATCAAGTAAGTCACACCTCATCTTTGAGACATCACCACTATGCTTCCGCAACCTTCTCAGAGTGACGAATGACGTCATCAACGGTGACGAGAGGTGGGGGTGTGACATAACGGCATCGGACCAGGCTTCATTCCTAACAATGCTTTGTCTGTACTTCAGGGTGTTCATGAACGTACTTCGTTGTCGTTTGGTTCTTCTCTCTCATGATCACAGGTTTGTTCGATGGGTAAAAACCCTAAGGTAAAGCTTTTAATATGTTATAAGTAGTGGCAGTTTTTGTTTTTGAAACCGCCCTTTTGTGTGAACGGTTAGTCTTCCTCATCTCTTTTTCTCTAAAAGCATAGTTTGTACTCACACTTTGCGTTCATAACTGCTCGGTGTTCATCATCGCAAAAGAAAATGGCCTTGAAAATCAAGCCGATCCATAACCTCGGAGCTTACCTTGTCAAATCTTCTGAGTATCCTCACTACAATGAAGCTATCGAAACTCTGGTAAACTCTTGCGTTCATACTCCTCTCATTCTAAACCCTCCTATCTCTGAAGTTGCTCTAAACCAGTTTTGGGCAAACTCCTCCTTGGCGAAGAATCACGTGACAAACCATGGCAGCGTAGTCGATTATGGTGTCATGAGGAGTCATTCAATGTGTTGGAACAAAAACAGGTTAACATTCGTGCTTATTGGTAATTTTCATGTTCTAAGTATTTTGTTTGTTTGTACGTTTGTAATTAAAAAAACTTCATTTTGTTGCATTTCCTTCTTCACAGGGCACAAGATATATTGTTGGCCTTGCTCTTGACATGAGAATGCTTGAGAAAGAGAAGTTAAGTGGATCTGGTTGCGTATACATGGTTTTCATTTCAAGTCTATACCTTTAGAATCACCTTTGGAGAAACTGGTTGTTATTGACATGGCATATAGCAAGATCGAATCATTTGACATGTCATATAATAGCTCACAACAAATTGTGAGCAAAATAAAGGTAATTAAGAGATTTTGAAGAATCTGCTTCACCTTTTTTTGAGTTAATAGTTCACTAACAATGTATTTGAACTTATCTATACTTTAGTGGTTTATTGGATTAAGCTCAAAAGACAAACGTTTGCTTAGATCATTAAAGATTCTAGATCTGAGTTTTTGTCAACAACTTCATAGCGTGGGTGGTTTTTACTTACTCCATGTTGGAAAATAAGGACTGATGAGCAAAACCACTGAATCCAGACACTTGAATAAAACCGCAGAATGACAAGCCGCGGATGCCTCTCTTTCGATTGAAGAACTGCTTCAGTATCGAAAGACCATCGGCGGAAGCTTCGTCAAAAAGAACTGTCGCTGAACCTATCTACCTCAGAAGACACTAGTTGATCTTGACATCATCGGAAGACATCCATTGCATCAGAAGAAGTCTAATGACTCAGAAGAAATCTCCTCTTCCCTAATAACTGATTACTTAATCAGCTTCTGATGAACATATTCCGAAAGAATAAACCACTGAACTCCAGTACAACTACTTCAACCTCGGAAGACCTGAAGACTCCTGAAGACTCTTATTTCCGTTGTTGTTGACTTTGTATTTGTACTAGTCTGTTGTATCAGTGTCTGTAACGATGTATGCAGTTCTTTCCAACAAAAAGGTCAACTTGTATCAAATAATATTTGACCATCTGGTACATCACCAGAAAAGTCCCAAGTTTCTGTTGTATCCTAGGTTTGTAATGGCCTGCCTCTTTGCTGACCTTAATAAGGTTTGCCACATTGCTCCTCTTACCACTATCAAGGGGATTGACAAACAGGTGTTCACGAGATTGAACACTTATGCAAGAAAAATGGATGACACTGAGGAAACACCCATCCTCGGTGAACCCACATCCACTTCCTCTTCCACACCTATAAAGGTACCGGCGAAAAGAAAAGTATCTACCAAAGCCTCTAAACCTAAGAAGCTTAAAAGGACTGTTCAGGAAGATGAGATCCCTGAACATGTCTCTACCCCACTGGGCAGACGGATACATCTGGTCCATCCTCACAGATGTATCAAGGATCTCCATCCCACCTAGCTCCTCATCAATCCTCTCAACAGGATGATTTTGTACTTCAAAGGGAACCTTCCCTAGCCACTGAAGTGTCACTTGACATTTAGATGGCAGTTCACTCTCCCACGGACATCTCTGTTTCTTCCCCACATATAGCCCTTAACTCTCCTACCCATCTTCTCCATGAGATTGATGCTGTGTTTGAGCAGCTTGGTTCTCCTCCCACTTCTCCAACAAAGGAGCTGCCCCATCAAACCTTTGCTTAAACTAATCAATCTCCTACCCATGGAAAAGAGGATGAGATCAGGATGTACAGTTCATCTAGACATCTTGATCATATCTGGGCATCCATGTCACATGAGCATCCAATGGGCTCTCATTTGAATGGATCAGGCAATAAGACTCCAGATATGGCAACAACCCATGAAGTTCTTGAAATTGAGGCTGGAAATCCCCGGAACCAAGAAAAAGGGGTCCATGACATTCCTGAGATGGACTCAGGTGATGATAAAACTGACTCTTTAGTCAGGGATTCGGATGATATCCTTAAAAGGATGGACGAATCAGATCTTAAAATAAAGGAATTGACAGATTCTGTTGCTCATATTCAGGCTGATGTGACTAAGCTCACATTCGGTTGAGACTAAGCTTGTCTCAACAGTCTTGAGTAACCAAGCCCTGCAACCCAAATCCATCCCCATGCAGGCACCTTCACTTGAAGGTACTTCCACTGCTCCACCTACTTCCACTGCCCCCACCTTCTCACCTCAGGTTCTTCAAGAAGTGTTAAACCCACTTCTTACAGCCCAACTTACTACCTTGCTTCAATCCTTTACTCATCAATTCCTCAACACTCAAAAGATCCAAAGTCTCCTCCTTACAACATGAAATCACTAACCATACCAGATTTCTTGAGTCCCCTACTGGGATTGCTTCTCCTCCCTGGTTCAAAAAACTGGCTGATGAAGCCAAAAAGTGGGAGCATGAAAGACTCCTGTCTGCTGCCCAAGCTGCTAAAAGGGCAGAAGACAAGACTGAGTAAAGGAGGATGAAACAAATAAGGTTGCAAAACCAAGAGTCACTTCTCAAAGCAGCATTGAATCAACAGTTCCAAACTAAGGCTGCTAAGGCTAGCTCAGAGCAGAAGCAAAGGGAAGTCGAAGCTCAAATAAACACTAGGACATCTGAAGTATCCAGAAAACCCAAACCTTCTAAATCAGCTCCCATTGAGCAGACAAAGCCCATAACCACTGCCCCATCTTCCCTTGCCTCAACCACACAAACAAATAAAGAAAGCTCACCCACTCTTTCTCCAAACTCTGCTTCTCAAACCATCCTTGAACTATCTTCCCTTCCTATCACCCTTAATGCCTCCAAAATTGGCCAAAAACCAACACCAATAATCACTTAGTCTTTCTCAAGAAGACAAATGAGTGTGGTCAGAAAAACCAAAACAATCAATAACCTACCTCATAAACCTCCAACCCCTGCTCAAAAACCCTCCTCAGACTTAAATGATGATCAGCCCATTGCCTCTCATGTTTCAAGAAAGAGAAGGCTCATACTGACTGATGATGATGAGTCTGATCCTACAAACACAATCATAGCTCCCTCACCAATAAGATCAATAGATGCTGAGAAACCACAAACCTCTGCAATAAAGCAATCCTACTCACCTGTTAGGAAGTTCCCTTCCGATGAAGACCTTCGGAAGATAAAGAATAAAGAAACTGAGAAGGACAACCTGATTCTGGCTGGTCTAGAAGCCACTGGTCTCTTAGGAGTTGAACTGGTAAGGACCTATCAAGAACAAATAGCCAGATTGGATCTGCAGCAAGATAAAGCCTATCAGGCTGAGAGGGAGCAGCTGATCAAATACTTGTTGGATGAAGGGAAATACAAGGTTGAGAACTTCAGCAACTGGGATATCACGAGCCTCAGAAATGAAGCTGAAGTTTTGTCAAAAAGAATAAAAGTTGAAGTCAAAAAGAAAAAGACCATTAGGCAGAGGAAAAGAATAAAGCACATCCTCATCCAAAACCAATGGGGACCAAAGAACACAATAACAAGATGGAGAGATGATGTTCTGTTTGATGAATGGTCAAAATTTAAAAGAGAGAACAAGGACCACCCTGAGCTGTGGAAAGAAGTCACTCCTTTTCCTTCTATAGTGACTCAGCTCAAGGATGTCAACCCAAGCACAATGCTTGATCATTTGCTAAATGCACCTATGGGAAGCCTAGGTGTTGGGTCTGCAGAATCTCCATCTGCTGTCAAATTCAGACCCTGGGTTGATGTTAATAAGGAAATCCTTCCAGATCTTCTGATGATATGAGCCTCATCAGCATGCTATGGTAAAGAAGGTACATGATTCAAAAGATCAAGTAATAAGGAGAGAAATAATACATTGGCTAGCTGGAGCCCCTCTTCCCTTGGGTCTACCTTCTAAATCCCAGCCTCCTCAGATCAACAACTCAATAATAAGAATAAAGAGATGGTTCTATGAATCTGTTTCCAAAAGTATGGCCATTGAAAGATATAATGGCTCAAGAATCTTCTTCTCAAATTGGGATGAGATTCTCACCCTACCAACAAATGATCTGAAGGAACTACAGCACAAGACTCTGGACAATGTTGATACAGAGTATGAAGTTCTGAACTATTTTCGAACTCTTAGGAATAAGATTGGTCTGGCTTTAAAACAAAATAAGTAGGTTTTGGCTTCATCAGTCCAGAGGGAGATTGTTGGAAAATAAGGAATGATGAGCAAAACCACTAAAGCCAGACACTTGAATAAAACCGCGGAATGACAAGCCGCGGATTCTTCTCTTCCGATTGAAGAATTTCTTCAGTGTCGAAAGACCATCAGCGGAAGCTTCGCCAAAAAGAACTGTCGCTGAACCTATCTACCTCAGAAGAAACTAGCTGATCTTGACATCATCGGAAGACAACCATTGCATCAGAAGAAGTCTAATGACTCGAAAGACAATCTCCACTTCCCTAATAACTGATTACTTAATCGGCTTCTGATGAACATCTTCCGAAAGAATAAACCACTGAACTCCAGTACAACTACTTCAACCTCGGAAGACCTGAAGACTCTTGTTTCCGTTGTTGTTGACTTTGTATTTGTACTAGTCTGTTGTATCAGTGTCTGTAACGATGTCAGCTATTTGTCTTATTATTTCTTGTCTTGTATCTCAGAATGTTTGGGTATTTATATCCCAACATGTAACAACCGGTTTTTAACAATCGAATATGTTTGAAATAATCATTAACAGAATGATTGTGATTGCTACAAATGGAAAGTATGCGAGAAATCATGAATGCGGGTGAAAACCGTGTGTGAAACGGAGTCCAGGATGCTTCGGAATCGCAAAACGGAGAAAGATACAAAGTTTTCAAGGTTTGGGGAGCCTCGCGGTACGCCTAGAGCCAAACGGCCCCGCTAGGCGGTACGCGAAGATTGTACTCATATGAGGATCCCAGGGATCCGCACGGTATACCTGATCCCAGTTGGCCACGCTAGGCGATGCGCGGGGAGTAAAATATCAGAAGCCTCCGTAGTCCCTCGCGATACGCCTAGCTCCAAACTGCCTCGCTAGGCGATACGCGAGCGGTGTTGCGGTTTGGCAGATCTTTATCTTTTCAGAAATTGTGTAAGAAGTTTATTTTTCTTTCATTCTCTCGACTCTAACACACACAGACACGGCAACCAAAATTCAGTTCAAAAACCATAGAATCATCTGTTTCAAGCTAAGGATCAATTCTACAAGTATGGATCGTCGTATCGCAGCCAGAAATCCGTTCGAAAGGGTAGAGATTCATTTTATCCTACTGGTTTGCCAATGTATGGATTAAATATAGTTTTGAACATGACACAATGATTATTGTGGTTGATTATTTCCTAGATGATGGCTAGGAATAATGAGAAACGAAGGATGTGATATTTTAACGGTGAAATCTTTGTTGTAAGCCGTTATAATGTCTGGTTATCATGAAATCCATATCATTGAATATGATAACTATTAGGATGATTAAATCATGATTATGATGGGGTTGGATCATTCTTTGTAATGATTCATCCGATTCAAGTGTTTGATTAAATGTTGAGATTTGAAAGTTAATGATTTTGGCATAAATATGCTAATTGAGTTGACTTCTAAATGCCACCTAGTAATAAATGAGATTCAAATGAGTTTGAATCAATATATGTGGGTGTTGTGTGTATTGAAAGTAGTTGCATATATGTGAATTGCAACTAGGTGTTGGTGGTGGGAGTCAAGATGCAAGTCACAGAAGTGGAAAAGAATTTGTAGAAAGTGATCAACCATTTGAACAAGGTAAGTCACCTGTTACTGTTGAGTTTGTTTAATGTTGTGATAATGAATCGCAAATATTGTGATCATGTGAACAAAACTCAATTGGTGATCCGCATTGTAACACCCCAACCTAATTAGGGCTGACGTGTCACTTATACGGAGATCAGAATTAATGCAACAATCCAAAATAAATTAAAATATGATTAAAATCTTACATAAGTCAACCAAGACACAAAGAAAATCTTATGATAATGTTTATTACATTATTTTATAATCAGTCCTTGATAATCAATTGTATCTCTTCCCTCAATTCCTAGCCTGGTTTCCTGGATTACCTATACAAGACACATAAACACCACCAAAAACAAATACGGCTGAGCCAAAGAATGCTCAGTAACGGATAAACAACAGTAATTAAAAGAAAGTAAGAAAGTGGTTAATGAAAATAGTAATAAGAAACAGATGCCGGAAACAGAACGATAACAGAAATCGAACGGTAAATAGTGGTCTGACTTGAATAAAATATAACCTTTCAGAAACAACAATATAGGTTATAATGCAAGTCAGAAATAGTGGGAAATCCCAGAATATACCACGAGCCGACTGTACATATAATAGTGTAAGGTTCACGAGTAGCTACTCCCGCTTACCAGACACATGAGATAGTTAGTGTTGGCATACACGTCACTATCCCCCAGAAATTAGAAAGTACAGTTTAAAACTATCCTAGGACCAGTCCATACGCCTCTCCATAATTCAGTAGGTGCACAGGTGTACTATCAGAGTACTAAATAGAGACACCGTGAACTCAAATAACCGCCACGGGTGGTTCCACATCATGGTTGCCGCCATGAAGGGCCTGTAGTCATCCTTACAGGTAGGGGCATGCTCGGGTAATAGATCATAAGTTCAATAGGTTCAGTAAGTTAAGTAGGTTCAGTAGGGTAGTTAAACTACCAAGAAATGTCATAATCAGGTCATGCAATAATGAGTACAAAATAATCTAGATCTATTGCATGAAAAACGAAACAGAGAAACACGATATCATATCGTGGCAATAACAAATCAGAATACAATACATAAATTGAAATTAAACGATTATAGAACAAAAATACTATGATTGAATTAAATAGAATCCGTACCTTTGCCTAAAAAAATCACTCAGCAATTTAAATCAGATAATTATTAAGCGGTCCAATCCTCTGACGATTCAGTATCTGTGTTTTTATGTGGTTTCAGGTTAGTTTAATCGAATCCTAATTTATTTACGCAATTGGTTTATTTTATAAAAGTGTTTATTAGTTTTAACATTCATAAATATTTAATTATTTCTTAACAGCATCAATGCTAAACGATAAGAAACTTCACCAACTCGTTCCAGAATTTCAAACGGTCCGATAAATCTCGGACTGAGTTTCCCCTTCAAACCAAATCGACGTACACCTCAACAAGGAGAAACTTTAAGAAATACTTTATCACCCACGTTAAACTCTAAAGTTTGACGATGCTTCTCCGCATAACTTTTTTGACGACTCTAGGCTTCTTTTAAACGTTCACGAGCAATAGCAACCTTCTCATTAGTAATCTGAACCAATTCAGGTCCCTCAATCGTTCTTTCCCCGACTTCATCCCAACATATAGGTGCTCGACATTTACGATCGTATAATAGTTCAAAGGGTGCCATACCGATACTAGCTTGCCAACTGTTATTGTACGCAAACTCAACTAAACATAAGTACTCATCACAGTTCCCAGTCCACTCTAAGGCACATGCTCGCAACATGTCCTCAAGTGTCTGAATAGTACGTTCTGATTGACCGTCAGTCTGAGGATGAAAAGTAGTACTAAATCTCCGTCTAGTACCCCATGCAGCCTGTAATCCTTTCCAGAAGTGTGAAGTAAAATCTTGGATCCCGATCCGATACAATAGAAGCTGGAGTGCCATGTAGCCTAATGATTTCCTGGGTAAATATTTCTGACAACTTACTTACTGAATGCCCTTGCTGAATCGGTAGAAAATGAGCTGATTTTGACAATTTGTCCACAATAACCCAGATAGCATCATTTTTCTTAAATGTCTTCGGTAACCCGGTAACAAAATCCATAGAAATGTCATCCCATTTCCACAAAGGAATATCAAGTGGCTGAAGTAACCCGCTAGCTCGCTGATGTTCAATCTTTACTTGCTGACAAGTAAGACAACGACTAACGTACTTTGCTACGTCTTCTTTCATTCCATTCCACCGGAAATGTTGACGAATATCTCGATACATCTTTGTCGATCCTGGATGAATAGAGAAAGGTGAACTATGTGCCTCAGATAATAATGATTCCCGAAGTGATGTGTCATTTGGAACACACAATCGTTTGCCACACCATACGACTCCATGTTCATCAATTCGAAACTCATACTGTTTACCAACCTCTAGATTTTCGGTCACCGCCCATAATTCTCCATCTTCTTTCTGAGCTTCTTTAATTCGAGAAATCAAGTCAGGTTCAATCTGAAACTTTGCAAGATACCCATCTGGGCTACCAACTTGAAAGCCAATATTCAATCTTTCGAAGACAGCAACGATCTCCCGTTGCAATTGTAAAGATGATAACATTCCTGAATTTTTCCGACTTAGAGCATCAGCCACAACGTTTGCTTTTCCTGGATGATACTGAATGTTTGCATCATAATCTTTCAACAATTCCAGCCAACGTCTTTGACGCATATTCAACTCTTTCTGCGTGAAGATGTATTTCAAGCTCTTGTGATCGGTAAAATGTCACAAGTCTCCCCGTAAAGATAATGCCTCCAGATTTTTAATGCAAAAACAACGGCAGCAAGCTCGAGATCATGTGTCGGATAATTAATTTCGTAAGGTTTCAACTGCCGTGAAGCATAAGCAATAACCTTACCATGTTGCATCAATACACAACCAAGTCCTTTCTTTGAAGCATCACTATAAATTTGATAACCGCCCGTGCCTGAAGGTAAACTTAGAATAGGAGCAGAAACCAATCGCTTCTTCAATTCCTGAAAACTCTTTTCCCGTTCATCATTCCAAGAATACTTAACCCCTTTCCTTAATAATTATGTAAGAGGTAGAGCAATCTTAGAGAATCCCTCCACAAATCGTCTGTAATAACCGGCCAGACCAAGAAAACTACGAACTTCTGTAGCAGAAGTAGGTATAGGTCATTTTGTGATAGCTTCAATCTTAGCAGGATCCATCATAACACCATCTGCAGAAACTACATGTCCCAAAAATGCAACTTTCTCAAGCCAAAAGTCACACTTTGAAAACTTTGCATAAAGTTTCTTTTGTCGTAAGATTCCAAGTACTGTTCGAAGGTGTACTTCATGTTCTTCCTTACTTCTGGAGTATACAAGAATATCATCAATAAATACGATAACAAACTTGTCAAGACAATCATGGAACACTCGGTTCATTAGATCCATAAACACAGCCGGAGCATTAGTTAACCCAAAAGGCATCACAACAAACTCATAGTGGCCGTAGCGAGTGTGAAAAGCATATTTACAAATGTCTGAGTCCTTGATCTTCAACTGATGATAACCAGACCTCAAATCAATTTTTGAAAAACATTTTGCACCCTGAAGTTGATCAAACAGAACACCGATGCATGGTAGTGGATAACGATTTCGAATAGTGATCTTGTTGAGTTCCCGATAATCGATGCATAACCTCATTGTTCCGTCTTTCTTCTTAACAAATAGTACCGGTGCGCCCCAAGGTGAAACACTAGGTCTAATAAAACCTACTTCCAATAAATCTTGTAATTGCTCCTTCAGCTCCTTCAGTTCTAGTGGTGCCATATGATAAGGTGCTTTTGAAATCGGTTCAGCACCAGGAATAAGATCAATTGTAAATTCTACTTCACGATCGGGTGGAATGCCAGGTAAATTTTCAGGAAACACATCAGGAAATTCACGAACAACTGGATGATCTGAAAGACTTAGTTCATTTTCAGATACAACTTTCACCGATGCCAGGAATCCGGCACAACCACATGATATGAATTTCTGAGCTTTTAGAGATGAGATTATCTTCAGAGGCTTGCGAGGCTGAATCCCCTGATAAATAAGTAAAGGACTTGTTGGATCACCAAAGAGTACACGACGTGTTTGACATTCGATGGTTACTCGGTGTTTCGATAACCAATCCATACCGAGAATCATATCAAAATCATTCATCTGCATCGGGAATAAGTCAGCCTTCCTGATGATGGATTCAATCTGAATCGAACAGTCACGATACATTTGTGAAATCGAAATCGATTCCCCAACAGGAGTAGTGATGACCGGTGCAGGTTCTAGAATAGTTGGTGGAATCATGAGATACTTGGTAAACAAGTGAGACACTATCGAATGTGTTGCTCCCGTATCGAATAAAACAGATATATCACGGACACCATAACGAAGCATACCAGAAATGATTCCTAATTCAATACTTGTTAGATCAGACCACTAAATTTCAGATAATTAAAATTAGCTAACACACATGTTTTACAGAAATTTATATTTACAGAAACTTATATTTACAGAAATACACACCTGTTGTTTGAGCAGCATCCTGAGCAGTCAATACAAAAACTCTTCCACCTGCAATAGTTTTTGCTTGATTTCCTGCTGTAATCATCCGTGTGTCTGGTTGAGGGCAATCTTTGACCAAGTGACCCGTTTGACCGCATCTAAAGCATAAACCTTTAGTAAAACGACATACCCCTTGGTGCGGTTTACCACAAGTGGTACATGGTGGAGGTGGGTTTGGCTTTGGAAATTGGTTCAATGGCTGGGCACGAGTGTTGACATGAGGCACCAATGTCCGATTCTGGTTTGGTTTGTTTTGAGGTGGCTTAGAGTTTCCTGAATGGAATGGCTGAGAGTTGTTAAGTTGAAACTAGTTACGGTTATTTCCGAGATTTTGGTTATGATTGAATTTTGGTTTATTATTTCTCAGATATGAATTTTGTGATGATGATTACCCCCAATATGGAACACGATCATTCTCACGATCTCTTTTCTTACTTTCTCTGGATGTTTTAACATTTTCAGTCAATTCTAAAGTTTGCACCGCATCAGCAACCTCAGTAATATTACTGAACTTCATCATAACTATCATTTTCTTAAACCTGTCACAAACAGCCCACTTTAGTTTATTTGCTTGCACTTGTTGACTCCCAGCGGCTTCACCCAGAAAACTAGCTAATCAAGTAAATCGAGCCATAAACTCTTTCATCGGCTCATCATCCCTTTGAGCAATGGTGGCATACTCTCTATAATACTTCTCCTGATGTGAAGTGGAAAAGTATTGCTGATAGAAGACTTCCTTGAATTCTTCCCATGTCAATGTAGCAGCATACATGTCTCCACCTTGAGCATGTTTGATTCCCTTCACCAATACTGTGCATCATCCTCCAGTTTATATGCAGCTAACCTTACTTTATACTGATCTTCAACTCCCAACACCTCAAAGATCTTTTCAATATGCATAATCCAGTTGCATGCATCCATCGGATCAGGCACAGAAGTGAACGACCGTGGCTTCTGTTTCTGAAATCTAGCCAGTCACACATGAATGCCTGAAGCTGTGTTATTCGTGTGATTCTCATAACCATAAGGTGATGGATCAGGAATAGGAGGAGGTGGATAATTTGGAGGAGGAGGTGGCAGAACAATGCTTGAAGGATTCAATAGGTGGACAATTGTTTCCATTATATCTGCAAGTCATTCATTAAGAGCTCGGTTGATCGCGTCTATGATAGCAGGGTCTGTTTGCGTGTGCTCAGACGACATCTGAAACACATTACACGATTTAGGAATTAGTGTTGACTAGTCAAAACTTTTGAATCCTAACCCAATGTCTACCCATTAATCTCACATGTTTTAATTTGTTTAAGTTTTCTACAGGAAAGAGCCTTGGCTCTGATACCATAACTGTAACACCCCAACCTGATTAGGGCTGACGTGTCACTTATACGGAGATCAGAATTAATGCAACAATCCAAAATAAATTAAAATATGATTAAAATCTTACATAAGTCAACCAAGACACAAAGAAAATCTTATGATAATGTTTATTACATTATTTTATAATCAGTCCTTGATAATCAATTGTATCTCTTCCCTCAATTCCCAGCCTGGTTTCCTGGATTACCTATACAAGACACATAAACACCACCAAAAACAAATACGGCTGAGCCAAAGAATGCTCAGTAACGGATAAACAACAGTAATTAAAAGAAAGTAAGAAAGTGGTTAATGAAAATAGTAATAAGAAACAGATGCCGGAAACAGAACGATAACAGAAATCGAACGGTAAATAGGGGTCTGACTTGAATAAAATATAACCTTTCAGAAACAACATTATAGGTTATAATGCAAGTCAGAAATAGTGGGAAATCCCAGAATATACCACGAGCCGACTGTACATATAATAGTGTAAGGTTCACGAGTAGCTACTCCCGCTTACCAGACACATGAGATAGTTAGTGTTGGCATACACGTCACTATCCCCCAGAAATTAGAAAGTACAGTTTAAAACTATCCTAGGACCAGTCCATACGCCTCTCCATAATTCAGTAGGTGCACAGGTGTACTATCAGAGTACTAAATAGAGACACCGTGAACTCAAATAACCGCCACGAGTGGTTCCACATCATGGTTGCCGCCATGAAGGGCCTGTAGTCATCCTTACAGGTAGGGGCATGCTCGGGTAATAGATCATAAGTTCAATAGGTTCAGTAAGTTAAGTAGGTTCAGTAGGGTAGTTAAACTACCAAGAAATGTCATAATCAGGTCATGCAATAATGAGTACAAAATAATCTAGATCTATTGCATGAAAAACGAAACAGAGAAACACGATATCATATCGTGGCAATAACAAATCAGAATACAATATAGAAATTGAAATTAAACGATTATAGAACAAAAATACTATGATTGAATTAAATAGAATCCGTACTTTTGCCTAAAAAAATCACTCAGCAATTTAAATCAGATAATTATTAAGCGGTCCAATCCTCTGACGATTCAGTATCTGTGTTTTTATGTGGTTTCAGGTTAGTTTAATCGAATCCTAATTTATTTACGCAATTGGTTTATTTTATAAAAGTGTTTATTAGTTTTAACATTCATAAATATTTAATTATTTCTTAACAGCATCAATGTTTGGGAACTAAAACAAAACATGGTTGGCTTCGGTATTTCTTTTTTTTTTTTTTAAGTTTATTAATAATTTAAACTTTGTGATTCTTATTTCTTCTTCTTCACAAAACTTACAGTAGGTTTTAAAGACTCCATGGCAACCATACATGTATATATATAAATAAATTCTACATTGATCCATAATATTGATGAATCCATCATCTAAACTTCCATACCATTTCTTTAAAATATCCTATAAGTTCTTGATTTAAGATCCAATATTTTGATTGTTCTCATTATAGTACAAGTTAACAATTCAACTTGATTAATAACATGCTTTGGATACTTACCTCATAATAGTACGAAACAGACAGCTACCGAGAACGTAGAGATGTCAGGCTCCAACAGTTTTTCCCTCGATTATGCGATGTGAGATGATGATGGTTCAACTCGTTCACGATGTTGTTCCTCTCTTGTGATCGCTACTAGTCACCGTATGGATGTGAATGATCATCCGCGTCCAAGATCCCACCAATATCTGATGAACACCCCGTAGACGGTTTTGGCTTCCGGCGTGATTCAGGCTAGCGTACGTGAGATTTCGCTTACACCATATCTTTCAAGATGATTCTTATCACTGTAGCAAGATGATTGAAGGCAACCGCAGGTTTCTTGTTAATTTGCTCGTATGAGTAGATGGTAAGAAGGACGCGATATAATAACCTTTTAAAAGAAAACGTAAATCATGCCACTAATAATTCTTGAGCCGATTCCCATTATCACATTAATACACATCGGTTACTACAATATTTGTGTTAGAAGCAACTCGAATGTTTGATGGAGTATAAGCAATTTGATAAAATATAAATTGACTGCAACTCTCATAATTCAAGGCTTTAATAATAGGTTGGTTTCTCAATCAATTTCTTAACTCGGTCAGACATGGTTATCAATATTAGTCTAGCGTTATTTAAATAAGATAGTTTAAATTTATAACAGTTAGAATAAACTATTCGATCTTTTATTTTTATGTTGTTAATAATATTTGAATAAATGGGTATCAATTAGATCGGTTATGTAAATAACTCGAATGCTTGATGACCGGCTCGCTCAATTTGTCGAAACCTATAATTAGTAAAATTCGATTTTATTAGTTATTTATTTATCATTTGACAATGTTATTTATTATGAACCCCTTTATCTGTGTTTTTAATTTTTATATTTATTTATTAATTAATTTTGGGTATTATACACATGGATATAAACCATGTGTTGAATATGATATAGTGATGATCTACAAGTATGTAGGCATTTATGGTTGCTTTAATTGATATTAATCCACATGAGTGTGGATAATGTTTATAGAAAGTATGTTAAAATTGATTCACAAGGTGTGTGAACAAATTGTAATTGATTTGCCTTTATATGATTCACAAGGTGTGTGAACATATGTAAGGGTGATAGACTTTATGTTAAATTTGAAGTTAGACACTAATATATGTTATTTGAATCACAATTATGTGACTATTTGTAGTTTGTGTCTAATGTTGAGTATATGTGTAAATAACACATATTGTAAACTTTGTTTTAGTGGATTCTCAAGGGTGAGAACATAATTATATTAGTGAAAGTATGAGTAATTCACAAAAGTGTGAAGACTCAATGAGACACATAAGTGTGTTGTTTTGAATTTTAATGGTGTGATACATATTTGATAAATAGAAATAATTGTAATTGATGATCTACAATCGTGTAGACAGTTATGGTTGATTTAATTGAGAGTGAACAATCAGTATGTTGAAATGTAGTTAAATGATTCACATATGTGTGAACATATGAATTGGGAGTATATTTGATGTAAACGCAAGTGAATGTGTTCAAATTGTGTGTAAGTTACCTATTTGATTGAACTTGTAGTTGTAGGAGGAGTCCACACTACAAGTATTTGTGCATTTAACATATATACATGATTCGTTGTGTTGGTTGAATTTGGTATAAATGATTATGGTTATTGTGGTTGAAAGTTTCACAAGGTGTGTGAACAAATGGTGATCTACAAATGTGTAGACATTAAATTGGCAATGTTCATGCTTTGATTCACAAGGTGTGTGAACATAAGACTTGCAATTCCAATATGAAAGATTTACAAGGTGTGAACAAATGATGATTTACAAATGTGTAGACATTAAATTGGCAATGTGCATGCTTTGATTTACAAGGTGTGTGAACATAAGACTTGCACTTCCAATGTAAAAGATTCACTAGGTGTATGAACAAATGGTGATCTACAAATGTGTAGACATTAAATTGGCAATGTCCATGCTTTGATTCACAAGGTGTGTGAACATAAGACTTGCAATTCCAATGTAAAAGATTCACAAGGTGTGAACAAATGGTGATCTACAAATGTGTAGATATTAAATTGGCAATGTGCATGCTTTGATTCACAAGGCGTGTGAACATAAGACTTGCAATTCCAATGCAATAGATTCACAAGGTGTGTAAACAAAAGATGATCTACAAATTTGTAGACATTAGATTGGCAATGCGCATGCTTTGATTCACAAGGTGTATGAACATAAGACTTGCAATTCCAATGTAATTGATTCACAAGGTGTGTGAACAAAAGATGATCTACAAGAGTGTAGACATCCAAAATTCAAGAGTCAAATTGTTTAAGTTTGACTTTTGAGAAATTATGATGCACAATTGGGGTTTTTGTGAGCACATATATGTGTTGTGTTAAATTGTAATGGTTGTGCATGAATGGGAGATTTATGGTATTTTGGGTGGAAACGACCCATTAGTAAATGGTTTTGTATGTGAATGAATGTTGTTACCAAATTATATTTGGGACATCAATAGTGTATCCATATGGTGTTATGGAATACACTTGGTGAAATATTGGGGTAATCTTACTTAGTTCTAACGAACTAATGGTGATTTAAATGTGGTGTTTACAGGTACAAAAGAGTAAGGTGAACGACAATGGTGATCGGGATTGAACATATAGACTTGAGTGGTGATTTGAAGTTAATAATCAAATCTCTTGTTAAAACTTTTGCATAAGTTAACTTGTTATAAGTATGTGGATATACTTATACATGTTTTTAATGTTTGAATTATTAATAAGGTGTGTGTTTACAAACAAAACACAAAAAGTTTTTTTGGGACCTAAACAAAAATCTTAACTAGATGTTTTAAATGTCCGGATGGGACATAAAGTGGCAGTGGGTGTCACGGGTTGGTATCAGAGCAATGGTTTGAGGGATTCAAGTGTGACATGAACATTTGAACTCAAACTTGAAGCTCTTGACAAAAAAAAAATTGTTCGATCCAAGATCCGATCACTAAGCCGAAAGTACAAGATTAGTGTGCCTATAAATACATGAGTATATAAATGACTTGTAAACATTATGTTTGCTATATATGTTGTGTAAAACCGAAACTCTTGACTTGGTTTGAAGGGACAGATCTAAGAACACAATCATATAGTGAGTATAGTGCTATACCTGGCGAGTCTAACAATGTCCTCATGGTGTGGATGTATTCTTAAGGACATAACTTCAAGCTTAGGAATGGAATAGTAGGTGTAAGGTGCGTATAATACTTAATATGTGTGATCTATAGAATCTGAGTAGCATACATATAATATTATATGTCTAAGGCTAGTATAGAATTTATTGTCACAGCTGTGTAATGGCTGATGAATATCATCAGAAGGTGGATGAAATTGATATCTCCGAGGTGCGGAGAATTGTGAGAAATGTATGGTTAAAGCCTTAGAGATACTTTATCTTCTTATATAAAGGAGATAAAAGTATATGTATGAGGAGGTTATGTGCAAACTAGATGTAAAGATATAGAGTGTCTAATTCTAGTACATGATACTTGATATTAATTCACAGTTGTGTGCAGGTTGTGATCCACAAGGGTTTGGGTATGTATTATTAAAGTATGGAATGAAGTGATTCACAAGAGTGTGAACACCCATGCAAATAATTATAATTTGGGATGATCTACAAGGATGTAGCCATCTTCATAGGATGGATAATTGAATTGATTCACAAGAGTGTGAACATTCATTTAAATATAAAAATTAATGAAAATCCACAGTATGTGGAAATGGGGATCATTGGGTAGAGCTAACCCATTAACAAAGTTTGATATGTAAACTTCGTAATCTATATAATCCTTAGTTGTTTTGCTAAGGATTAGTGGTGTTAATAAATGTATATGTGTGGTGATAACCACATATGTGTGGATAGCTAGAGGTGCTAGAAAATGTCTTAGATGGAAGGACCATTGGGTGAACATCTTAAAACTTAATATATATATATATAGTATAAGGTTTGGCTAGAAAGTCTAGAAACCATGAGAAGTGTGAGAAGAGATCTCAACCATTAGATCAATTTGTTTTGTGGTTGAAATTAATCTGGTGGTATTTTCGTAATTAATTATAAGTTAAAACCATCAGTAGGGGTAGAATGAGAAGATATAACAAAAAATCTGCACATGCAAGTCACATGCATTTTCCTCCATCTTTTTTAAACGTTCATAACTTTTTTATACGTTATTATTTTTTTAAAAAAGTTACACCATAAAATCGAGCATTTCATTTATCTTTATAACGAGTATAATATTAATTGTTTAAAAAAATTAACAAAACTAGATGTTCATAAAACTTGCATTTTTATGGCGTTTTTGAAACAGTACTAGCAGAACATAAAACACCACAGGACATTTTATGGCGTTTTTGATTTGTTTTAAGAAACTGTTTTTTTATGGTGTTTTTTTCGTAGGTTAATGAAACTTAGCGTTTATGGTGTTTTTTTGAATGCTCATAAAACACTTTGATGTTTTTCACTAAATAAAAAAAAATGTTAACAAATGTTGGTGTTTATTTTACGCCACTTCTAAATTTTTATCAGATAACAATATTTTATGGTGTTTTTATCTTGGAAATACACATGGTGTTTTCATTCAGCAAATGTACATGTTGTTGAATACATACATTCGTTTTATTTTGTAAATCAATGTGGTGTTTTGCGAATTTTGGTGTTTTATCGTAGGTGCATGAAAACTAAACATTTTATGGTTTTTTTGATGTTCATAAAATTACTTGTTTTATAGTGTTTTTTAATGAATAAACAAAAAGAAAAATATTGCTTTATGGTGTTTTTCTATATGTTTTTTCTTAAGTTCACAATTTTCTTCGAATAACAATGTTTTATGGTGTTTTATCTTTAAAATACATGCTGTGTTTTTATTCAGCAAATACACATAGAAAACACCATAAAATGCCCCTATGTAAAATTATGTAGTTTAAAAACACCAAGTACAAAATTAAGCGTTATTATTTTGTTTAGTGCTCGAAAACACCATAAAACATTTAGTTTCATCCTACAAATACACCATAAAGCAAAAACAGCATAAAATCAAGCATAAATGTGCTTTATGATGTTTTTCAATATATTTTATTCGATAATACCATAAAACGAAACTTAAAAAACACCAGGTTTAAACTTAAGTGTTTATGGTGTTTTTTGCATTCAAAAACACCATAAAAACGCAAGTTTCATGAACATCTAGTTTTGTTAATTTTTTTAATATAGTAATATTATACTCGTTAAAAAGGTAAAAAAACGCTTGATTTTATGGTGGAATTTTTTTAAAAAAACGTTAACGTGTAAAATAGTTACGAACGTTTAAAAAAATGGATAAAGTTGCATGTGACTTACATGTGCAACCTCCTTTTTTATTTTGACATCTATACCCTTTAACCTAATGTACACATGTCACTTCCTTGTTGCTTCTCACACTTCTCATGGTTTTTAGCCTTCTTAAAATATCCCTCCCCCATATATATATATATATATATATATATATATATATATATATATATCTAATTAATTATTTGTAAAAGTTATAATGGAAAAATTTATTGAAAAAACGTCATATTTTAAATATTTAGAACTATGCTGTGTTGGCAAGTCCTATCGGCTAGACGGTTGGATTAGCGTAAGTCTCCAAGATAGAGAGCAGCCGGACCACGTCTTGGGCTTTGGGGATGTTCCCTCAGTATAATCTGAATATTTCAAAATATTGATTAAGTTAATTCAAAAAAATTTATCATTAAAACAAATACAAATAATGAATCATATATCTAGAATTTTGTCACGAAGAGATCATAGCTCAAATACTTCAGCTAATGATCAAGAAGAAGATTTAAACAACAATATGAATTCTTTAGAAATAAGTATTTCTCAAATTGAAAATAATTTATTAAACTGCAATATACCTAAACAAGATGTAAAAACTATATATAAAATAGGGACTTTTGATTTTCTTACAAGATTACTCAATCAAAATGACTGAACAAACTATTCCTATAAATAAAGATCATCAAAATTTACAATTATTATCTAAAGAAGCTATATTAAACCATAGAAAGAATTATAAATTTTTACATATAGGATTGGTACACGTAGCTATAAAACCCATGTTCAGATTCGGAATAGACGCTCCCATATTAACTATATTAAGAGATTCTAGACACACTAATTTTAATAATTCATTATTAGCTATGGCTGAATCAAATATAGCCAATGGTCCAATATATTTTAATTGTTATCCTAATTTTTCTATAGGATTATTTGATCCAAACATTCTTGATACTTTAACAATAAAAACAAGAAATTTAGAATTTAAAGAAAAAACTAATGCTGCAGTCGTAATATATAGAGTTTATTATAAAACCATGACTACAACTATAGAACCAAAAACTAAATTATCATCTCCAAGAGATGAAACAATATTATTTGAAGCTAATACTATGCATGCTAAAGTTATTACTCCAAAAAGATTAAAATGGAATGAAATAACACAATCTTTAAATTGGAATTTACAGGATATAAATCCACCAAAACCAATAAATATAGATAATCAAACATCTAATATAATAGAAAAATCTGATGGTTCAATAGAAATATCTTTTAATAATAATAATGATAATTCTGCTAGATATTCAACATCAAGCAGTAGTATAAATAGTATAAATAGTTTACAAAGAAATATTTTAAGAAGATCACAATCTATGAAAATAGCAGGAATAGATTATTCTAATTCTATACCTAAAGCTTTTTATGAACAAGAATTAGATAATAAATCTGATAAATCATACAATCCTAGTAAATCCGATATGGAATTTTATAAAGAATTATGAGTGATACTAAAATGCAAATAAAAAATTCTCAAGTTTAATTTTATGTTTCAGCATTAAAAGAATTTCATAAAAAAGCAAAAGTTTATAAAATAGAATTAGAAAAAACAAATCAATATTTAAAAGAAAATTAATATAATGATAAAATACAAAAATTTCATCATATGAATTTTAAATATTTTTTACAAGATAGAATAAAAGTTAATAAAGAACTTATAAAAATTTGTTCTACAAATATAACAAAGTATACTTGCTAATATGAGTGATACAAAAATTCAGTGTAGAAATCCTCAAATGAGATTTTTAAAGAATTTATTAAAAGAATGTTATGAAAAAGTAAAGGTTTCTCAAGATAAGTTACAATTCATAGATAACTATTTTAGAAAAGATGAATTTGAAGATGATATAAAAGTTACAGTAGATAAACTATATTATTATACTAACCTACAATTTCATTTAATAGAAGATATACAATATCAATCTAAGAAGATAAGAATAATTTCCACCGAAATATCAAAATTTACTTGTTAAAATGAATCACAAAGATATTATGAACTTTTTAAGATGTGAAATATTAAATAAATATAATATAGATAATTTGTTATGGTATCATAAAACTTTTAATCAAGATTCTAGAAAAAGACATACTAAAAAATGGGAAGAATATATTATTAAAAATGATGAAAATATTACATTCTTTACTTGGTTACCTATATATTGTAAAAATAATAATATTAAATATCCTACTATTGAACATATATCTGTTAATAATAACATTACAAAAAATTATAAGTTAATAAAAAATAACGAAGAATTAATTAGTATTCATCCACCTTATGAAAATATAAAATTTATAAACGATAAACAAGAATATATAGGAACACCATTATCTAGAATCAGTGAAGATGATTCAAAAAATCTACATACAATTATTTTTCAAAACAATTATACAAATGAAAAATTAAACACTATTGGAGAACAATTAGAAAGAATTGAAAATGAGACAAATGAATTAAAAATAAAAGATAAAGGAAAAGGAATAAAAATTGAAAATCCTATAAATAAACCTCTAGAAAATCCTATATTTAAACCTTTTACAATAGATACACCTATAATACTTAATAAAAAAGAAAAAACTTTAAATTTAATGCAAGACCATTTAGAAACATTAAAAAAATTTAAAAATTTAAGTTTAAATACTATAAGAGATACAGATGAATCTGATGGTACAGATTCTTCCTATAAAAATTTAGAATCTCAATTTAAAAACAAGAATGATATAATAAATAAATTAAAAGAATTTAATTTACGACCAGATAATAGAAATTGGTATTCTAAACCAACTCCTCCTGATTTACAATTTGAAGAACAAAGTAATAGACTTCATACTGAATACAGTGGTAAGTCTATATATGAATGGAATATTGATGGACAAGCAGAAGCCCAAATTTTAAATATATTACAAGAAATGACTATGGCTTCTAATGCTTATAAACAAGTAGGAAATAATGAAGCACAAATTCTTAAAATGATTGTTTCAGGGTTTTCTGGTAATTTAAAAGGTTGGTGGGATAATTATATAACAGATTATGAAAAGAATATTATTATAAATGCAAGGAAAATTAAAATAGAAAATGGTATGCCTATTAAAACTGAAGAAACAGATATAATAAATACTCTTATTTTTGCTATTATAAAAAATTTTATAGGAGATCCTACAGATTATCAAGAAAGAAATTCTTTAATATTACTAAATCTTACTTGTAGAAAATTACAAGATTTTAGATGGTATAAAGATGTTTTTATAGCTAAGGTCATGACAAGAAGTGATTGTAGACAATCTTATTGGAAAGAAAGATTTATTGCAGGTTTACCAAAATTATTCGTTGAAAAAATTAGAGAGAAAATTAAAAGAGAAAATAATAATAATATACCATATGAAGATTTAACATATGGACAAATAATCAATCATATAAATTAAGAAGGTTTAAAATATGTAATGATTTAAAATTAAAACAGAAAATGAAAAGAGATGGTATTAATAGTAGAAATGAATTAGGAAATTTTTGTGAACAATATGGTTTTGAAAATATAAAATTACCAAATATTTCTAAAAGAAAGAACAATTACATTAAAAAACATTTTAAAAGAAAATATAGAAAACCAAAAATATTATAAAAAAGATAAAAAACAAAAATTTTATAAGAAAAGGATTATAACTTGTTATACTTGTGGTAAAAGAGGACATACCTCAAAAAATTGTTATTCGAAAAGAAAAATAAATAAATTAAATTTATCTGATGAACTAAAAGATCAAATAAATAAGATATTAGACACGAAAATTAGTGATGAAGAATTTTCAGATTATGATAGCAATGATATAAATTATATTTCTGATAGTGATAATAATAGTATTACTAATAAAAGTGAAGTATGTAAATGTATAGGTCCATGTTTATGTAATATTGGATCTATAAATATGATAAATAGTGAAGAAAATTTAATATTATTAAAATTATTAGAAGAAACTGACGATAGTAAGCTAAAAAATTTATATATTGAAAAAATAAAAGAAAATTTAAAGAATAATGATATAATTGAAAAAGAAGATACAGAAATATATAGTTTAGAAGAAATTTATAAAAAATTTAAGAAAAAAGAAAAACCAATTACTATTCAAGAATTACAAGAAGAATTAAAAATTATAAAAGAAGATATTAATATAATTAAATTACAAATTAAAAATATTGAAAAAGAAAAAATTGAAAAGGATAAAAATAAAATTATTGATAATAAGGTTAATAAAATAAATATATTAAAAGAATTAGATTATCAAAAATGGTATACTAAAGTAAATATTATCATTAGTAATGAGTTCAGAATAACTTTAACAGCTTTAACTGATAGCGGAGCTGATATGAATTGTATTCAAGAAGGAATTATACCTACTCATTATTATGAAAAACTTCATATAGATTATCAACTGCTAGTGGTTCAAGACTCATAATAAATTATAAATTATCAAACGTGCATATATGTAAAAATGGTTATTGTTATCAAACTCAATTAATATTAGTAAAAAATTTGACTTCTCAAATAATATTAGGAACACCCTTTATTACTCAATTATACCCTATAACTATAAATAGTAATGGAATTAGTACTAAAGTTTTAAATAAAGAAATTATATTTGAATTTGCTGAACCCGTTATATCTAAACAAATAAACATTATAAATTTAAAAGAAAAACAAAAAAAAATTTTAGTAAATGAAATAAAAAATGAAAGAATAAAAGAACAATTAAAGGATAAAACTAATATAATTAAAATTAAAAATATGGAAGAAAATTTTATAAAAAATGTATGTTCTAATATACCCAATGCTTTTTGGCAAAGAAAACAACATATTGTAGATTTACCATACATAAAAGATTTTGATGAGAAAAATATACCAACAAAATCTAAGTCTATATACATGAATCAAGAATTAGAAGAACATTGTAAAAAATAAATAAAAGATTTATTAGATAAAAAATTAATCAGACCATCTAAGTCTCCTTGGTCATGTTCTGCATTCTATGTAAATAATAACGCTGAAATAGAAAGAGGTGCTCCAAGATTAGTAATAAACTATAAACCTTTGAATAAGGTTTTAGAATGGATAAGATATCCTATACCGAATAAGAGAGACTTATTGAAAAAGATATATGATGCTAAGATATTTTATAAGTTTGATATGAAATCAGGATTTTGGCAGATACAAATATCTGAAAAGGATAAATATAAGACATGATTTAATGTTCCATTTGGACATTACGAATGGAATGTAATGCCTTTTGGATTAAAAAATGCTCCTTCTGAATTTCAGAATATTATGAATGATATAATCATCCCCATAGGAAATTTTTCAATAATCTATATTGATGATGTTTTAATTTATTCTAATTCTTTAGAACAACATTTTAAGCATTTAAATATATTTTATGATACAATTAATAAGAATGGACTAGTAGTATCTCCTACTAAGATAAATCTGTTCAAAACAGAAATAAGATTTTTAGGTCATGATATTAAACAAGGAACTATTATACCTATAAATAGAAGTTTAGATTTTACTAATAAGTTTCCGGATGAAATTAAGGATAAGAAACAATTGCAGAGATTTTTAGGATGTTTAAATTATATACACGATTTTTTTAAAGATCTAGGAATTATATGTAAACCCTTATATAAAAGATTAAAAAAGAATCCTGAACTATGGACTCAAGAACATACTAATATTATCAAACATATTAAAACAAAAATAAAACAATTACCATGTTTAAATATTCCACATCCTAATGCTAAATTAATAGTTGAAACTGATGTTAGTGATTTAGGATTTGGAGGAATTTTAAAGCAATCCTTAAATAACGATAAAGAACAATTAGTAAGATTTTATTCAGGTTCATGGAATGATACTCAAAAGAATTATTCAACCATAAAAAAAGAAATTTTAAGTATTGTATTATGTATTAAAAAATTTGAAGATGATTTATATATGAAACCTTTTTTATTAAGAATTGATTGTTTATCTGCAAAACATATTTTAGAGAAAGATATAAAAAATTTAATTTCAAAACAAATATTTGCAAGATGGCAGGCATTATTAAGCAATTTTGATTTTCAAATTAAATTTATAAAAGAAGAAAATAATTCTTTACCAGACCCTAGAGGATATGTTAAGAACCTGTATTTTGGATTTCGGTGGGAATTGGGATTCCCATTTGCCACTGATTGAGTTCTCTTACAACAACAGTTATCACAACAGTATCGGATGTGCACCATTCGAGGCTCTCTATGGCCGGAAATGTCGATCACCGATCTGTTGGACTGAAGTGGGAGATAACCGTATAACTGGGCCAGAGCTTATTCAAGAAACCACTGATAAGATTGCTCAGATTCAAAGAAGACTACAAGCAACAAGGAGCAGACAGAAAAGCTATGCCGACAAACGGCGTAAGCCGTTGGAATTCCAAGTGGGAGACCGTGTTATGTTGAAGGTTTCTCCATGGAAGGGCGTAGTTCGTTTTGGAACAAAAGGCAAGTTAGCACCACGATACGTGGGACCGTTCGAAATCGTCGAACGTATTGGTCCTGTGGCGTATAGACTGAGATTACCAGATGAACTCAGTGGTGTGCATGATGTGTTTCACGTCTCGAACTTAAAGAAATGCCTTGCTGACGAATCACTCGTCATTCCACTCGAAGAAATTCAAGTTGATGATCAGTTACAATTTATCGAAGAACCTTTAGAGATTATGGATCGCAAAGTCAAGCAACTTAGGCGAAGCCGTATTCCGATAGTAAAGGTTCGATGGAATTCAAGACGCGGACCCGAATTTACTTGGGAACGTGAAGATCACATGAAGTTAAAGTATCCCCAACTGTTTGAAGAGGAAGCTGTACCCGATAACAATTCTTAAATTTCGGGACGAAATTTCTTTAACAAGGGGAGACTGTAACATCAGTGCCGGAAACGTCACCGGAACAATGATCGTGAACAGTACGTGAACAGTAATCAGGTACAAATCTTATGTAATTCAGTGTATTTCATATTAAGTTTCAGTATCATTTCATGTTATCGAAACAGTGATATCAGAATCATTTCAGAGAAACAAGTTAAGAACAATGGTTCTTGAGTCAGATAATTATCTGGCAACACAGAATCATCATGTGAATTAATTGTTAGGATCTTATTATGTATTAACGTATGTGAGGCCTTACAGGACAAAACAACACGAATATCGTTAAGTGAATGCTAAACCGACAGATTATTCGTATAGGTGACGATCTGTACGAATAAATCTAAAAGTTTAACGTTCTGAATGATATTCGATAATTAGAAAACAATATTGAAAAGTGTAGTTATCGTCGTATTTGATTCGAACAAATACGCGCGATGACCGCGCGGTTCGATTTAAACGTTAAATAAATATTTTGTAAATTAAATAATTAAAAGATATTTAGTTAATTTATTAGGAATCACAACCTAAAATAAATTTTATGATTCTATTTTAATTATCGAGTCGTTTCGTTACGAAACGACGCGAAAACGACGTTTTTATGCGAAAACACGCGAAACCGAACGAACCCGAACGAAACTCGGGTATTTCCCCACATTTATTGTGGCTTTTAATGCCACAACAACCACCACCAACCAGCCTCTCTCCCCAATTTTCGTGCATCTCTCTCTCTCTAGAATTTTTACAAGAAATCCCACTTCTCTCTAAGATCTTGTGCTCAAATCTCAACCATTTCTTGAGTTCTTGGTGTCAAAATCATCCCCATCATCAGTAGAATTCGAAAGTACAACAGATCTAAGGTTACATCCACGGATTTGAGGTAAAAATCATGGTTCTTGGTTGCGATTTTTAGGGTTTCTAACCCTTAGGTTCGAACCCCATTCAAGCCGGTTCTAGGCCAAGAAAACCTTAGGGAATCACTCACTCATACACTAGAATTATGTAGGATCAAGCTTCGGTTCCATATCCAGTTGTTCTAATCGAAAACCATGGCTGCTATGACCTTTGTCCGACAGGCCGAATGGCCACATGACCAGGTCGCCGAATGAGGAAATATCCTCATTCGCCGAAAGAGTAATTCCACTCATTCGCCGAATGAACCACCCCTTCAACTGTCCAGTCATTCGTCGAATGGCTAGGGGCTTCCTTCGGCAGTAGTCTCATTCGACCGATATCTCATTCGACCGCCCACCCATTCGAACAATCACATTCGGCAGACTCATTCGACCAAGCCTTCATTCGACACTCCCATTCGATCAGCCATGTTATTCGACCCAACCCCATTCGCCTAAGTCCTATTCGGTCGGCCTAAATTCTTTGGTTGACTCACATCCGGCAAGTGTTTCGGATAAGGGTGGGTTAGAGTGATATGGTCACAAACATACAATGGAGAGTTGCATGGGAGGTTTCATGGGGACGTGCATGGGATTTTCTCATGTGTGTGTGTGTGTGCATGGTGGTAACCTTAGGTTTCCATGCAAATAATCTTGAGTTAAACATGGAGTTTACTTACTAAATGTCATTAGAGCTAACAAAGAAACTAGTGGGGTTTATCATTAACAAGAGTTCTTAAACATTATCATTACGTGAACAAGGAGTTAAACCTTTATGAATTATGGGGATTACATAAAATCATGTAAATGGGTTTGCAAGAACTTATTCAAATGATCAAGAGGGTTGAGGTTAATTTAATTGTTAACACTCAAACCTTAAGAAGTTCATAAGAACTTGAAACCAAATTTAGATGATTCCATTGAATTGTCTAAGATTAGGTTAATAAGAAATAGCAAGGAGTTCACTTGGAAATCAAAGTCAAGTAATGGGTCAAGAGAGGCCCAATGGGCTTAACCTAGGCCCATCAACTTCAAATTTCACGTTTTGTTAACTAAATGATACTTTTAATAAAAGACATGATTTATAAACCTTTATTAAATTAATTAAATGATTTCTAAATTAAAGTTTACCTTTAAAATGACTTATCTTAAAATGTGTTAACTAAAAGAACTTTTATATGATTAAAATAAACCCTACTCATCTAGGGTTATTGATGAATAATCTTGGGACATGGGTTAATAATGGGTAATAAGATAGTCTAAGTTGGATAGAATCCTAGAAACACATTAGTAACCTAGGACACTTAGTTGCACACCGAGACCAAAGCCTTAGATACAACGTCTATTATACATACTTATCGTATGCGAATTCTTTTAAAACAACTCAGGAACCGAAGATACATAAGCTACAACAACGAGAGCGCATTTTGTGGTAATTCTATACAAAGCAACACAAGTGAGTTCATTGCCCCTTTTCTAACATTTTTGTTTTAAAACGCGGGGCTGAGAAGCATGCGTAAACTGTTTTTATTTAAACTGTTTATTTAAATGCTTTTATTTATTATATGTTTTACATATATATATTTGTTGATACTCCTAGACTCCTGTCTAGGAAATTATTAAACAGATCAAATTATCAAATTATTTAAAGTACTCTTATGAGTAATACTTTAATTTAAACTTTAAATCAACCCTTAGTTCATAAATCTCCAATTCAAGAATCTAAACTCAAAGTGGAATCAAAAGAACAAAATCAAAAGATCGTATTCAAGGGAATCATAACTCAGTGTGTGATCTGAGACCCAAGAATCATAATCAAATCGTCTATCATTGAAGATCATGGGAATTCAAAGAATCAAGAATCATGAGACTCAGGAAATCAGAAATCATAAATGTGTGTGAATCATTGAAGTAATGAAATCATTATGATCTAATGAACTCATTAATACTCAAGTCAAGGTGGATGTCAGTTGTATATGGAATCAAGACCACGTGTAACACACATATAAAGTCCCTCTCAGGTATAGAAGACTCTTGTAGTCAGGCTATACGGGCAATAACATGAACGATCAAATGGAATCAATATCAAAGTCAAAATCAAGTGAATCAAGAGATCAAGAATCAAAGGATATCCTTAAAGTCCCCGCATGTACAGAAGACCTTTGGGTCAAGCTGTAAGGGCAAAAACATTAAAATCCCGTTCAGTTCAGGTGTACTCCTTGTGAGTTATGCCTGACATGGGTCACGTGTGAGAGGTTACAACTTGGACAACCACCAACAACTAAGTCTAACTGATTGAGTAAAATCATACCCAATCATCATGTCTTAGTTGTATTTAAATGTTTTATTTTATTATTTAATTAAATATTTGACATTTACTATTATCACTGACTTTTGGGAAATCCTATATCTATGATCAAAATCAAGAGGATCAAAGGCAAATCAGGTTTCAAAATCATAATCAAATACAGAGGTGTTGGGTAAAAATGCCTAATTATCATTAACAACAGTGTCATATGCATATTAGTATGTGGTGGGATAGCGTCTGGGCTTGACCCTTTCGTGATTCCCTATATATAAGCATACCGATGTGGATATTACATGTGGAGTTAATGAGGTTAGGGTCTTTACCGAAAGAGGTTTTCAAATCATTTTCAAATCATAAAACTATATGAACTCACCAACCATGTGTTGACTTTATTTTTGCATGACTTCTCAGGTGACGAACAGGTCAACTAAGGAGTTATTCCTTTTGGACTAGAACTTCAGATAGAAGGCTTAGCATTTTGGACCTGCATTATTTTGAAGACATCATTATGCAAATTATTTTGTATATCTTGTGTAAATACAAGATAGAAATACATGATGTTAATGGTAGATTTACATTGTTAAATTATAAACAATACTAATGTAATTTAACTTTGTAATTCTATTATAATTAGCATTTCTCAGTTATATCATGTGCAATGTAAACAATCTGATCATCACGATTATCACTCACGATATCGCGCCCCGGGAACCTTCCGCCCGACGGGACAACCGATCCTATCCCGCCGGCTCGGGGTGTGACAGATTGGTATCAGAGCCATGGTTATAGAGAAATATAGGTTATTTGTTTAAACGGTTTGGCCTAGACTATAACCTAGGGACCCTGCATGTAGAGAACTTAGGATTTAAGACTTATTGCATTGCGTCTTCTGCATTCGATCATTGCACTAACCAATATTCATTTGGTTATGATCAGAATGCCGCCACGAAGACAACCTCCGCTGTTGACCTCAACACAAGACCAAGCTCCACACTCCTCGACACCATCGCCAAATGACTCACCACCGCCACCTCCTCCACCGCCGCCTCCTCCTCCTCCACTGATAACCCAAGCATCTGGGTCAGGCACAACACCTGCCTTGGATCCTGCAACTATTGCTCTGGTGACGTTACTGAGTAGCCAGATGACCAATCAGATGAAAGAGGCAATACCGGAGATGTTTCTTCGTCTTCGCAATGAGATCAACAACACTGGCAACTCATCAGGAGAAGCCAGTGGAAATACTGGTGGTACCTCACACTACTCTTACAAGTCATTCGTAGGATGTAAACCGCCTAGTTTTAGCGGATCTGAAGGAGCCGTTGGATTAATCCAATGGATCGAAAAGATTGAGACTACTTTGGACCTCTGCAGCTGTCCAGAACACCACAAGGTCCGCTACTCATCTGGAACATTCAACAAGCGGGCTCTGACCTGGTGGAATGGTCAGATCAAGGCCCGAGGAAGGGATGAAGCTATGGGAATGTCATGGGAAGATTTCAAGACACTGCTGAGAACAGAATTCTGCCCCAAGAATGAATTGCAGAAGCTAGAAGTTGAGCTGTCCAACCATGTGATGAAAGGGGCTGATCACATGGGGTATACTACTCGCTACCACGAGTTAGTTGCTTTGGTTCCAGACATGGTACCAACCTTAGAGAAGAGGATAGACCGATATGTAGGTGGACTTCCCGCCTGCATACAGGGCATGGTTGTTTCAGCCAACCCTACTACTGTCGAGTTTGCAGTGAGACTGTCTGGAAAACTCACTGATTTGATGGTTGCCTCTGGAGTTCTGAAGAAAGAGGCTGACACCGGGAAGCGCAAGGAAGAGTCTTCAAAGAAACCACAACATCAGCAACACCCAAAGAAGAAGCAGAAATTTATCAAGAATTACACTATGGCTACTCCCCTGAATCAAGTAGCAGCGGCACAACAAAATGTGCCCAAAAGGCAGTATGCTGGCCCACATCCTTTGTGTACTAAGTGCCAGTATCATCACAATGCTAACACTCCCTGCAGGCAATGCACGGGATGTGGAAGGAAGGGCCATTGGGTTCAGCAATGCCGGATGACACCTAATCCAGCAGTCAACAATGCTGCTCTAGCTCTCCCTCCACCAGCCAATCAGAACAACGGTGGATGCTTCAACTGTGGCGAACAAGGCCATTTTGCAAAGAATTGCCCGAAGAAGGCTCAACAAGCAGTTCAAGCTCCTCGTGGAAGAGCTTTTGTTATTGGAGCACCAGCTGCACGCCAGGACCCAAATGTGGTCACTGGTACGTTTCTCTTACATGACTTTTATGCATCTGTTCTATTTGACACCGGTGCAGATCAGAGTTTTATCTCTGCCGATTTTGCATGCCAACTAGATTCCATAGAAGAACAGTTAGACTCCCCTTATATTATAGAAGTAGCTAACGGAAAACAGATCACAGTTAGTACAGTTTACAGAAATTGCCCGTTGACACTTAACAGTCATACATTCTCTATCGACTTGATACCGATGGAGTTGGGTAGTTTCGACGTCATTGTTGGAATGGATTGGCTTTCCTTTAACCGAGTGGAAGTTGTCTGTTCCGAGAAGCTGCTTCGAGTTCCATTGCTCGATGATAGTGTATTGGAAGTCAGAGGGGATCAAGCAAAACGAAGTGTCAAAATCATTTCCTGCATAAAGGCGCGTAAGTGTTTACAGAAGAAGTGTGTAGCTTTCCTGGCGCATGTAGTGGAAAAAGAGAAAGACAAGAAGAAGATACAAGACGTACCTGTAGTGAAAGAGTATCCAGAAGTATTTCCTGAAGACCTACCAGGTTTGCCACCTGCGCGACCGGTAGAGTTCCGAATCGATTTAGTTCCTGGAGCAACTCCTGTTGCTAAATCTCCTTATCGGTTAGCACCTTCGGAGATGCAGGAATTATCGAATCAGTTGCAAGAGTTATTGGACAAAGGATTCATTAGACCGAGCTACTCGCCTTGGGGAGCTCCGGTCTTATTCGTGAAGAAGAAAGACGGATCGTTCAGAATGTGCATAGATTACAGAGAACTGAACAAACTAACCATCAAGAATCGGTATCCATTACCGAGGATCGATGATTTGTTTGACCAACTGCAAGGAGCTCAATATTTCTCGAAGATTGATTTGCGGTCTGGTTATCATCAGCTCAGAGTTCAAGACGAAGACATACCGAAGACGGCATTCCGAACCAGATACGGGCATTACGAATTCATGGTGATGCCTTTCGGATTAACAAACGCACCAGCGGTTTTCATGGATCTCATGAACCGAGTGTGCAAGCCGTATTTAGATCAGTTTGTTATTGTCTTCATCGATGACATACTGATTTATTCCAAGACCAAGACAGAGCACGAACAACATCTCAGGAAGATTTTGGAACTGTTGAAAGAAAAGAAACTTTATGCCAAATTCTCTAAATGTGAATTTTGGCTAAGGGAAGTTCAGTTTCTGGGTCACGTAGTCAACAGTGAGGGAATACACGTAGATCCCGCCAAGATTGAGGCGATAAAGAATTGGGACACTCCGAGGACGCCAACGGAGATACGGTCTTTTCTGGGGTTGGCGGGTTATTATAGAAGGTTCATCTCGAACTTTTCTAAGATAGCTTTGCCTCTCACTAAGTTAACTCAGAAAAGAGAACCGTTTGTCTGGGAGCAGAAACAAGAAGATGCTTTCCAGATGTTGAAACAGAAATTGTGTGATGCTCCAATCCTATCACTCCCGGAAGGATGTGATGACTTTGTCGTTTACTGTGATGCATCCCATCAGGGACTTGGTTGCAAACTAATGCAACGGGACAAAGTGATCGCCTATGCATCAAGACAGTTGAAAGTTCATGAGAAGAACTACACTACACATGATCTTGAACTGGGAGCTGTAATCTTCGCGTTGAAGATTTGGAGACATTACTTATATGGCACTAAGTGTACCATATTTACTGATCACAAGAGTCTGCAGCATATCTTTGATCAGAAGGAGCTCAACATGCGACAGCGCCGTTGGGTTGAACTTCTGAATGATTACGATTGTGTGATCAAGTACCATCCGGGAAAGGCAAATGTTGTAGCTGATGCCTTGAGCCGGAAGGAACGGGTCAAACCCTTACGCGTTAGGGCTATGGGTATGACTGTGCAGACCAGCTTACAAGACAAGATCATTCAAGCACAGCAGGAGTCAGTTGACAGAGGAAACTTGAAGAAAGAACTTGACTGCGGAGCAGAGAAACATTTAGAGACCAAGTCTGATGGAATGATCTACTATCAGGATCGTATATGGATCCCGGCGGTAGATGAATTGAGAAGACTTATCTGCGATGAGGCACACAAGACTAAATATTCGGTTCATCCAGGCGCTGATAAAATGTACCAAGACTTGCGTGGATTTTATTGGTGGCCGGGAATGAAGAAAGACATAGCCGAGTATGTCGGTCGATGTCTTACGTGTGCAAAAGTAAAGGCGGAACACCAGAGACCGTCTGGTTTACTGGAACAGCCTGAGATTCCGCTCTGGAAGTGGGAACAAATAGCTATGGACTTCATTACCAAGCTACCCCGCACTTCCAGTGGTCACGATACAATTTGGGTGATCATAGATCGTTTAACAAAATCTGCTCACTTCTTGCCAATGCGTGAGACCTTCACGATGGATAAACTGGCGAGATTGTACATCAACGAGATCGTGGTACGTCATGGTGTACCATTGTCAATTATTTCTGATAGAGACAGCAGATTTACTTCAAGGTTCTTGCAATCACTGCAGAAGTCTCTAGGGACACAGTTAAATCTGAGTACGGCTTACCATCCACAAACGGACGGTCAAAGCGAACGTACAATTCAGACCCTAGAGGATATGTTAAGAACCTGTATTTTGGATTTCGGTGGGAATTGGGATTCCCATTTGCCACTGATTGAGTTCTCTTACAACAACAGTTATCACAACAGTATCGGATGTGCACCATTCGAGGCTCTCTATGGCCGGAAATGTCGATCACCGATCTGTTGGACTGAAGTGGGAGATAACCGTATAACTGGGCCAGAGCTTATTCAAGAAACCACTGATAAGATTGCTCAGATTCAAAGAAGACTACAAGCAACAAGGAGCAGACAGAAAAGCTATGCCGACAAACGGCGTAAGCCGTTGGAATTCCAAGTGGGAGACCGTGTTATGTTGAAGGTTTCTCCATGGAAGGGCGTAGTTCGTTTTGGAACAAAAGGCAAGTTAGCACCACGATACGTGGGACCGTTCGAAATCGTCGAACGTATTGGTCCTGTGGCGTATAGACTGAGATTACCAGATGAACTCAGTGGTGTGCATGATGTGTTTCACGTCTCGAACTTAAAGAAATGCCTTGCTGACGAATCACTCGTCATTCCACTCGAAGAAATTCAAGTTGATGATCAGTTACAATTTATCGAAGAACCTTTAGAGATTATGGATCGCAAAGTCAAGCAACTTAGGCGAAGCCGTATTCCGATAGTAAAGGTTCGATGGAATTCAAGACGCGGACCCGAATTTACTTGGGAACGTGAAGATCACATGAAGTTAAAGTATCCCCAACTGTTTGAAGAGGAAGCTGTACCCGATAACAATTCTTAAATTTCGGGACGAAATTTCTTTAACAAGGGGAGACTGTAACATCAGTGCCGGAAACGTCACCGGAACAATGATCGTGAACAGTACGTGAACAGTAATCAGGTACAAATCTTATGTAATTCAGTGTATTTCATATTAAGTTTCAGTATCATTTCATGTTATCGAAACAGTGATATCAGAATCATTTCAGAGAAACAAGTTAAGAACAATGGTTCTTGAGTCAGATAATTATCTGGCAACACAGAATCATCATGTGAATTAATTGTTAGGATCTTATTATGTATTAACGTATGTGAGGCCTTACAGGACAAAACAACACGAATATCGTTAAGTGAATGCTAAACCGACAGATTATTCGTATAGGTGACGATCTGTACGAATAAATCTAAAAGTTTAACGTTCTGAATGATATTCGATAATTAGAAAACAATATTGAAAAGTGTAGTTATCGTCGTATTTGATTCGAACAAATACGCGCGATGACCGCGCGGTTCGATTTAAACGTTAAATAAATATTTTGTAAATTAAATAATTAAAAGATATTTAGTTAATTTATTAGGAATCACAACCTAAAATAAATTTTATGATTCTATTTTAATTATCGAGTCGTTTCGTTACGAAACGACGCGAAAACGACGTTTTTATGCGAAAACACGCGAAACCGAACGAACCCGAACGAAACTCGGGTATTTCCCCACATTTATTGTGGCTTTTAATGCCACAACAACCACCACCAACCAGCCTCTCTCCCCAATTTTCGTGCATCTCTCTCTCTCTAGAATTTTTACAAGAAATCCCACTTCTCTCTAAGATCTTGTGCTCAAATCTCAACCATTTCTTGAGTTCTTGGTGTCAAAATCATCCCCATCATCAGTAGAATTCGAAAGTACAACAGATCTAAGGTTACATCCACGGATTTGAGGTAAAAATCATGGTTCTTGGTTGCGATTTTTAGGGTTTCTAACCCTTAGGTTCGAACCCCATTCAAGCCGGTTCTAGGCCAAGAAAACCTTAGGGAATCACTCACTCATACACTAGAATTATGTAGGATCAAGCTTCGGTTCCATATCCAGTTGTTCTAATCGAAAACCATGGCTGCTATGACCTTTGTCCGACAGGCCGAATGGCCACATGACCAGGTCGCCGAATGAGGAAATATCCTCATTCGCCGAAAGAGTAATTCCACTCATTCGCCGAATGAACCACCCCCTTCAACTGTCCAGTCATTCGTCGAATGGCTAGGGGCTTCCTTCGGCAGTAGTCTCATTCGACCGATATCTCATTCGACCGCCCACCCATTCGAACAATCACATTCGGCAGACTCATTCGACCAAGCCTTCATTCGACACTCCCATTCGATCAGCCATGTTATTCGACCCAACCCCATTCGCCTAAGTCCTATTCGGTCGGCCTAAATTCTTTGGTTGACTCACATCCGGCAAGTGTTTCGGATAAGGGTGGGTTAGAGTGATATGGTCACAAACATACAATGGAGAGTTGCATGGGAGGTTTCATGGGGACGTGCATGGGATTTTCTCATGTGTGTGTGTGTGTGCATGGTGGTAACCTTAGGTTTCCATGCAAATAATCTTGAGTTAAACATGGAGTTTACTTACTAAATGTCATTAGAGCTAACAAAGAAACTAGTGGGGTTTATCATTAACAAGAGTTCTTAAACATTATCATTACGTGAACAAGGAGTTAAACCTTTATGAATTATGGGGATTACATAAAATCATGTAAATGGGTTTGCAAGAACTTATTCAAATGATCAAGAGGGTTGAGGTTAATTTAATTGTTAACACTCAAACCTTAAGAAGTTCATAAGAACTTGAAACCAAATTTAGATGATTCCATTGAATTGTCTAAGATTAGGTTAATAAGAAATAGCAAGGAGTTCACTTGGAAATCAAAGTCAAGTAATGGGTCAAGAGAGGCCCAATGGGCTTAACCTAGGCCCATCAACTTCAAATTTCACGTTTTGTTAACTAAATGATACTTTTAATAAAAGACATGATTTATAAACCTTTATTAAATTAATTAAATGATTTCTAAATTAAAGTTTACCTTTAAAATGACTTATCTTAAAATGTGTTAACTAAAAGAACTTTTATATGATTAAAATAAACCCTACTCATCTAGGGTTATTGATGAATAATCTTGGGACATGGGTTAATAATGGGTAATAAGATAGTCTATGTTGGATAGAATCCTAGAAACACATTAGTAACCTAGGACACTTAGTTGCACACCGAGACCAAAGCCTTAGATACAACGTCTATTATACATACTTATCGTATGCGAATTCTTTTAAAACAACTCAGGAACCGAAGATACATAAGCTACAACAACGAGAGCGCATTTTGTGGTAATTCTATACAAAGCAACACAAGTGAGTTCATTGCCCCTTTTCTAACATTTTTGTTTTAAAACGCGGGGCTGAGAAGCATGCGTAAACTGTTTTTATTTAAACTGTTTATTTAAATGCTTTTATTTATTATATGTTTTACATATATATATTTGTTGATACTCCTAGACTCCTGTCTAGGAAATTATTAAACAGATCAAATTATCAAATTATTTAAAGTACTCTTATGAGTAATACTTTAATTTAAACTTTAAATCAACCCTTAGTTCATAAATCTCCAATTCAAGAATCTAAACTCAAAGTGGAATCAAAAGAACAAAATCAAAAGATCGTATTCAAGGGAATCATAACTCAGTGTGTGATCTGAGACCCAAGAATCATAATCAAATCGTCTATCATTGAAGATCATGGGAATTCAAAGAATCAAGAATCATGAGACTCAGGAAATCAGAAATCATAAATGTGTGTGAATCATTGAAGTAATGAAATCATTATGATCTAATGAACTCATTAATACTCAAGTCAAGGTGGATGTCAGTTGTATATGGAATCAAGACCACGTGTAACACAC
The DNA here is from genome assembly GCA_009363875.1 of Mikania micrantha. Classification (NCBI taxonomy): domain Eukaryota; kingdom Viridiplantae; phylum Streptophyta; class Magnoliopsida; order Asterales; family Asteraceae; genus Mikania; species Mikania micrantha. The sequence continues at coordinate 7,111,946 of CM018686.1, forward strand.
ATATAAAGTCCCTCTCAGGTATAGAAGACTCTTGTAGTCAGGCTATACGGGCAATAACATGAACGATCAAATGGAATCAATATCAAAGTCAAAATCAAGTGAATCAAGAGATCAAGAATCAAAGGATATCCTTAAAGTCCCCGCATGTACAGAAGACCTTTGGGTCAAGCTGTAAGGGCAAAAACATTAAAATCCCGTTCAGTTCAGGTGTACTCCTTGTGAGTTATGCCTGACATGGGTCACGTGTGAGAGGTTACAACTTGGACAACCACCAACAACTAAGTCTAACTGATTGAGTAAAATCATACCCAATCATCATGTCTTAGTTGTATTTAAATGTTTTATTTTATTATTTAATTAAATATTTGACATTTACTATTATCACTGACTTTTGGGAAATCCTATATCTATGATCAAAATCAAGAGGATCAAAGGCAAATCAGGTTTCAAAATCATAATCAAATACAGAGGTGTTGGGTAAAAATGCCTAATTATCATTAACAACAGTGTCATATGCATATTAGTATGTGGTGGGATAGCGTCTGGGCTTGACCCTTTCGTGATTCCCTATATATAAGCATACCGATGTGGATATTACATGTGGAGTTAATGAGGTTAGGGTCTTTACCGAAAGAGGTTTTCAAATCATTTTCAAATCATAAAACTATATGAACTCACCAACCATGTGTTGACTTTATTTTTGCATGACTTCTCAGGTGACGAACAGGTCAACTAAGGAGTTATTCCTTTTGGACTAGAACTTCAGATAGAAGGCTTAGCATTTTGGACCTGCATTATTTTGAAGACATCATTATGCAAATTATTTTGTATATCTTGTGTAAATACAAGATAGAAATACATGATGTTAATGGTAGATTTACATTGTTAAATTATAAACAATACTGATGTAATTTAACTTTGTAATTCTATTATAATTAGCATTTCTCAGTTATATCATGTGCAATGTAAACAATCTGATCATCACGATTATCACTCACGATATCGCGCCCCGGGAACCTTCCGCCTGACGGGACAACCGATCCTATCCCGCCGGCTCGGGGTGTGACACCTATTGAAGAAGAAAAAGTTTCTCAAAGCTTTTTAACCCTTATAGATTATTTATATCCAAGAAATTGTCATTTTTATGATTCTGATCAAAAGAATATTGATTATTATCAAGCTATATTAGTTGATACTGGTTCTGTTGATATTCAACATATTCTCAATCCTCAAATCCCATCAAAAATTAAAAAGATTATAAGTCTTGAAGAATGGAAATCTAAACCATTCGTTCAAAAAACTCTTTCAAATTTCAATTCATATTCTCAATATAATTATTACGATTATCAAGAAGTTTGGGAAAAGGCTCTTTTATTTAGAAATTTTAATCATTCCTGGTTTATATACTATGATGAGCAATTCTCAAACAATTATCCAAGATGGTTTGTTAAATGGTTTAAGTATATTGGAATCATTCCAAATGCTTTTCCTAAACAAATTCTTGAGGCCTATAATAAGTTTATAGACTATTTTAAGCAAGATGGAATCCCTGATTTTGAATACACTCTTCAGTTTATGACTGTATTTCAAATTTCTTGGATTTTCTCTTGGACTTATCATTATCAAGTTAAACAAGATATATCTCCTCCTCTTCTCGTAAGACATTATAGGAGTAAATGGTGGAATAAATTTTCAATTGAAAAAGCCAATATTGCTTCCGTGCAAAAATATTATATGTCTATATCCAGTCAATATGAAAGATCTGTAAAGACTCCTATTATTCAAAATCTAAATTCTTTTCAAGATCAAGACTATATAATTCGACTACAGTCTTGTTCTACCCCTGAAGAAATGCAGAGAATTATTAATGAGATTAAGCAATCTCCTTCGGGGTCAAAACGTTCTATCAATGAAGAAGATTTACAAGATTCTCAAGACCCGTATGAAGATATTGGACCCATATAAGATATCCATGGGATGATCCGTTTCTAATATGGGTTACTCTCAATTATTGTCAAGAAGATAAGATTTTCAAGATGTGACATTAAAGTAGCCGCAAAAAGAAGATAACAATCTGTCAAAGACGCGATTTTCAAGATGTGACATTAAAGTAGCCGCAACTTTAATAAAGAAAATATTAATTATTCTGCAAGAAGACAATTTACTTTTCTCAAAGGCCGACAATGTTCAATTATTTTCCAATTCTGATAAGATTGAAGGCTCTATAAATTGAAGACCCTATTGCATTGTAATTCATTCGAAAAATTACTTAGAATTAAATGTATGAAAAAACCCTCTTCTCAAAAACTTGTATTATCAACCACCCAATGTTCAAAATCTTTAGATTTTCAAGTTATTATTGCTCCACCCAATTGTAAGGAAATCATTTGTAATTCAGATATTCAAGAAATAAATCAAGGTATTATTTAAATATGAGTTGTTTAATTTATGTTTATGCCATATTGCTATATTGTTTGTTATTTAAATCTTCATGCTCTCGACATATATATATATATATATATATATATATATATATATATATATATATATATATGAAAACACAAATGTGTGTTATTTTGAATCACAATCATGTGATCATAGATTGTAAGTATGTAGTTGTAATAATATATGAAAGCATTGTTTGTTGGTTAACCATGAAATTTGAATGATTCTCAAGGGTGAGAACATTCAAGGTTATGATAAATTGAAGAGATTCACAAAGTTGTAAACATTTAAATAGATTCATGAATTGAATCATAATAGCATGTTTACTAAATTGAATCACAGCAGTGTAATCATTATTTGGTAGTTTAAATTTATTATATGATAGCAACATGTGAAATAAGAATGATTCTCAATGGTGAGAACATTCAAAGCGAATATGAATTAAGGTGTTGAGATTTCGGTTGGGAATTTAATACAAGGAAATGAATAGTGGTTAATGCCTAGAACAGGAAAAAAAGATTATTCACCTATTAAGGTGAAAGACAATAAAAATAGTTGTCACCTCAAATTTGATTGATGAATATAAAAATAAATTAAAGGGCAAGCCCTTAATGTTGAGGATGATAGTCACAGTGTGAGAACAAGACAGAGTTGGGTATGGATACCTTCCACTTGTTCTTTGAAAACTAATTTGATGGAGGAGGCTCATAAAATCAAAATACTCAATTCAACCAGGAGCCACTAAAATGTATCGAGACCTTCGGGTAAATCACTGGTGGCCAGGTATGAAACGAGATATTGCTAAATCTGTTGAAAAATGTTTAATTTGTTTGTAAGAAAAGGCTGAACATCGAAAGCCTTATGGCGAATTACAACCTTTGGAAATTTTTATGTGGAAATGTGAACACATCACAATGGACCTAATTACTGAACTCCCGAAAACCCGAAAGGGGTATGATACGATTTGGGTCATTGTGAATCGGTTGACTAAAAGTACTCATTTTATTCCTATTTATGAATCGCATTCTTCCGAGAAAATGGCTGAAGTGTATGTGAAAGAAATAGTGTCGCGTCACGGAACACCAGTGACGATTGTGTCCGATCGGGACACACGATTTACTTCTTATTTCTGGAAGAATTTTCAAAGGGAATTGGGCACGAAACTATTGTTGAGCACGGCGTATCATCTTCAGAATAATGGTCAGAGGGAATGGACAATTCAGACACTGGAGGATATGTTACAAGCGTGTATTATTGGTTTTGGAGGTAGTTGGGATGACTATCTACCTCTGGCGGAATTTTCATATAACAACAGTTATCATTCTGGATTGGGAATGCCTCCATATGAAATGTTATATGGGAGGATGTGTCGAACTCCCGTTTGTTGGGGAGAAGTTTGGCCCGCGAGAGCTTGAAAATAAAAGAAATACTTAAAGTTGTAAACCAGTGAATTGATCAAGTTCAAGCTCACTTAAAGACGGCACAAGATCGTCGAAAGTCGTATGCAGATAAGCAAAGACGACTGATTGGGTTTCAAGTAGGAGACTTTGTGCTGTTGAAAGTTTCCTTTGCAAAAAGGTGTGATTCGTTTTCGTAAACAAGGGAAATTAAGCCCGCATTTTATCGAACCATTCAAAATAATAGCTCGGATAGGTAGTGTTGCTTATCGTCTTGAGCTACAGGAAGAATTGAATGGTATACATGATACTTTTCATGTGTCATATCTGAGAAAATGTTTAGCGGATGAATCGGCTTATGTGCCACTAGAAGACTTGGAAATTGATGGCAAGTTGAACTATGTGGAAAACTCGGTAGTTATATTAGACAGAAATGTCAAACAGTTGAGAAACAAAACATTGAGCCAGGTGAAGGTTCAGTGGAAATAAAATAGAACCGGTTCTGAAGCTACGTGGGAGTCAGAAGATAAAATGAGGAAATTTTGTCCTTTCCTCTTCGATGTATAAACGGTTTCGAGGACGAAACCTTCATAAGGAGGGGAGATTTGTAACAACCAGTTTTTAACAATCGAATATGTTTGAAATAATCATTAATAGAATGATTGTGATTGTTACAAATGGAAAGTATGCGAGAAATCATGAATGCGGGTGAAAACTGTGTGTAAAACGGAGTCTAGGATGCTTGAATGGTTCCTTCTTTTTACTCAATGAGCACAAATGATGTCGTCTTCGAGCAAAAAACACTGTATTGTCATGCTTAGGAGGCCCAATTGCTTTATTCCTCCAACAACATTCACACAAGGCAAACCATTAATCTTTTATGGACCCACATGCTTTATTCATGCTTGGTTAGATGTAAATCCTTCAAGTGGGTATTTCAAATCAAGTTATACAAAACAATGGAAGGAAGTTCATTTAGCTCTTGCAACTGCCAATAACAAATACATAGATGATATATCTGAGGATATTATGGAAAACAAACGGAATCGGATTAACACTAATCCAATTGAAAAATCATGGGATGATGCAATAATTTAGTATTCAAAAACCCATCTACTCGTAACAAAATCAGACAAAAGGCAGATCCACTTATTACGATCAGCATGAAGTTTGACCCAACATGGAAGTATGATCCAATGGAACAAAAAGAACCGCCCCACTTTCGTTTTGATCCATATGAAGATGATCCGTTTCATATTGATTCACGTTGGAAATAATCAGAGTTTTATATTAAGTTTGTTTAAGTATGTTTGAGTACGTTTAAGTGTGTCTAAGTGTGTTATTTGATAATGTAAGCTTATATATTACATCATGTATGATGTAAAGCTTACCTCATGTTCCATGTACTTTTTGTAGAATTATTTGTGCTTATGTCATGGCTTTTGTAATAATGTCTTTTCCATGCCTCTAAAAGAAGGCTTCTCCCTCAATTGTAAGGCATCCCTAAATAAAATCATATTTCTATCTTTCTCTATTTAAACATCATCTCTCTCTAAACATGCTCTCATTTAGTGATCCTTGTTTTCCATCTTTAATATCAATGCTCTTTATTCTTACTAGTCTTACCCATTTCAACCCATTCTATGTCATATTACCCATTTCAATCCTAAATACAATAATTATTAACCAAATCTACCAATTTTTCTTACTATGGGTCAAGATTGCCAGGTATAGGTTTCACTAATTGGAACGGTATCCAACTTATCCTCGTAAACAAATAAAAATACGAATATTTTATATTAGATGTAACAATTTATTTAAACACATGTTGATTGTAAAGCAGATATGATATTCAATTTACTTAAATTCTTGCCATAGATTGAACCTTAATTTAACTAATCAACATATTTGAAGTAACTTTTTCACCAATTACCAGTCAAGAACCAGCATAAAAAAATGCAATCACCTTGAGAAACTCAAGAAGTAGGTGAAACTTGTCAACAACAGACTTCATAGGAGCAGCAAGGAATTGCTTGTCAACGAATGAAAGCAACCAGAAGATTCATATTAGGATCCTGCATCTATCCCTAATGGTGGTTCCAGCCCATTAGGGTTTCTTCCAAGCAATATGTTGTTTGTAGAGTCATGAGCCGAGATCATATCAAAGATTAGGGTTCAGATAACTTAAAGCATGATGAATCGAAGACTAGGATTCGCAGGTTTGGGGTTTATGTTTGCAACATTAGGGTTTTATTCAAGGTTTTGAGTATTAGGTCACCTGGGAAGGGAATGAGAGCAGGGGTATGTGCTGGTGATCGGTGTCGTTCGGGTTTGTTAATCGGGTTTCGGGTTCCTTGGGTCGAGTTGTTCAGGTTTTTTGACATTAAAAATAAACACGATACCAAAGCATTCAATTTATTTGTATTTGGTATTCGGGTTTTGGTAACCGAATTCTTCATGATGGTATTAATCTGCAGTCGAGTTATAATGAATTCATTTAACGAACCTTGTGGAGATAGCCTAGTGGTAAAAGTGTTTGAGGCTTGAAGCTTGAGGTCATGGGTTCTACTCATAGGGGTGACAATTTCTCCACAAGGCCACCGACCCGGGTGCTTGCGCCCGCGGTTTACCCGTTCTCCCCGATTAGTCGGTATTGGGGGGTGCCCGGGGTTTACCACGCAAGTGGTTTCCCCGGTCATCAAAAAAAAATTCATTTAACGGTCAACCTAAAAATAACACTAAAAACACTTGAAATGTTATACAATACACACATACACATAATATATAATAAATATTTGTCTCATGTTAATGTATACACATATAACATATACATAAATACATAATGAATGCATATATACTCACACATAGCATGCATATAAGTTGAAAAATGAAAACAAGATAGCTAACGGATACACATAAAATATAAAGTTTTAACTTGACAAACGTTATTATGATTAATATTCAAAATAAAGAATGCATATATAAATGCATATAGCATATTAATAAGTCAATGATATACATAATCGGGTTATTCGGGTTACCAGCCATTTACCAAAACATTTAAAAACTTTTGGTTCAGGTTTATCACTAGATCGGGTTCAGGTTTATCACCAGATCGGGTTAACACTTATTTGGGTTCGGGTTGATTTTAATCTGGTTCGGTTAAAAATGACACCCCTAGCCAAGTTATGCATAAGCCAAAAGAAAAGAAAAGGCAACCATACGTGATCTCTAACATGCAATCTTGTACACCAAGGTATACGTAGAAACGAAGCGCACGAAAGATGGAGGGGCCGAACTTTTCTGATTTGTAAAATGAGATATTTATGAAACGAGATACGTATTTATCAAATGAGATACATAGTTGTACCAGACGCATATATAATGGTACAAAATTGAACACTACTTTTGTGAGAGAGTATATGTTTCTATTTAATATATATATTAACTAGGATTTAGGACCCCGAGCGTTGTGTCGGGTGATATCTCAATGTAAATCCACGCGTTAAAGCAAAATAATTGACAATATAAAAATCTTATGTAAAAAGTGTGATGCGTTGAAGAATGTAAACCCAATATCAGAAATCTTAAGTAAAATGAGAAGCCTAACTAAAGTTGTTCCAAATTAAACACTAATATACAGACTAACCATTTAAGCCTTTTAATATATATTGGGAATATGTCATCCGCACGTTACTGCCTATAATTCTGATTATCCGATCTCGTATTTTACGTACTTGCTAATTACATATGGGTCTAAGATGTTTGCATAGATGGTCATTTACATGGTAAAAATAATCCTTTGTGAAAATTGCTGCTAAAGTGGATAACAGCCACATTACAAAAGATTTTTATTTTTTATTATTTTTGGTGATCTTATTAAATGCTACACAATTCGATCCTCCACCTCCAAACCGTCCAATCTTAATTCATCAAAATTCTTGTTAGGAATAAAACATTTCAAACGTTATACCTATGTTGACTTTAGAAGTCCAACATCAATTTTTTTTTCCTAACCATTTGGTGTACTACTTGAGAGAGCACAAAGGTAATTCTTGAACACCCCCCTGAGGATTTTTGGTGGTTTTTACTCAGGAATCATAAACTGTTTATGATGAGTTGTCTGATCTTGAGCCTTCAAAATTAAAAGTTGGAATAAATACATAGATTTCTGTTACTATGTATGTCTAGAGGAGGAAAATAGGTGGGTTGGATAACCAGTCAAATGGATGAGGTAAAAAAAAAAAGGGTTATGTTGACCCGTACCATCTTTGTGTACAATATCCTAATAAACAATTAGCACTGATAATAAAAACTATGCAATTACAATGGTAAACAAATAATTTACACAACCTGATTTAGGAGATTATATGCATTGAAGGTACCCTTTTGGGTGATTAAAGAATGAGTTGACTCATTCAACCCGTTTCCTTTTAAACTATACTATATATTATTATTTGATCCGAGTCAATTGTTAGAGATAAAATTGTTGTGTCAATTTATCCTTGCCGCCTACAACAGCCTCTTACGTCACTGCCACCACTTAACACCGTTAGCCAGGTATTGGAAGTTATGGCAGTTACACTAACACCGTTAACGGTTACGGTTAGTAAGTTATTATAGTTATGTATAAATACCCCTCAATGTATCATTTGTAAACCTTAACATTCATTGAAAAAATACAAATTCTCTGTTCTTGTTTTTCGTTCGATCCATAAAACAGTCTACAATTGGCGTCAGAGTCATTCAATCAAAAGGCCTGTGAAGAGAAAGAGCGAGAGAGTCGATTGGAAAATTGAGTGAATCGAACAAATAATCCATTCGAAATTATTGTGTGAAGGACTATCGGAATCATCACAACAAAAATCAAAGACGAATCTGAAAAAAAGGAGGCGAAGGACTGCCGTATAACAACAAAAAAAAGCGATCGAAAATTGGACCTGTAGATCACTCTAATTAGATCCTCAAAGAAACAAACTACAAATCTTGAAGGACTAAGAATTGGATACATACCTTGAAGGACAAAGGTTGAACAATCGAAATAGGAGAAGGGGTCGCCGCATCTTCACGGTTGAAAATCAAATGAAGACGAAACTTGATTCTTCAACGAAGGACTGTTGATAATCATCACATTCTCTCAAACATCTTGACAAAAGAATCATCAGAATCTTAGAAGCAGAAGGAGAGGATCGCTAGAGAACGACGGTGAGCCGTTGGGTTTTGATCGGAAAAGGTTTTTCTAGAAAACCTAGATTTCTTTCTCTCTCTTATGCTCTTAGGGCACTCGGAGTGTGCTTCGGGAAGGAGGGGGAGCTCCACCCCGGTTCAGGAAAGGAAGGAAACACCGCCCCCTCCCCCGGTTTCGGGGTGGGGTGTTTCGGGATCTACTCTCCAATGGAAGCCGAGCGTGGGAAGGAGAAGGGGATTCGACCGTTGGGGGGGATTCGACTGTTGGGGTTTTAAAAAAAATCCAATTTTTTTCCTATTTAAACAACTTTAAAACAACCACAAATCTCACACTTTTCTCTCATCTTCTACAATCTATACACTAAATTTATAAAATTTTCAAGTAAAATGGAAGGAGGTTCATCACGTGGTGGGTCGTCAACCAAAAAATTTAGAAAACCACGACAAAAAAATGTTCAAACGGCTCAAATGAACCCGTTCAACACACCCGGGTATCATCCACAAATGACATCTCCGAATCAACCAACATGTGACACCTCGTAAATTCCAGGTCAGCACTAACTTTACTTTAATAATAATTTATATTATTATTTCATACGTGGCACTAGAATAATTATTATTTAGTGTGACACGTAGCACAACAGACCAAACGCACTGATAATTCATGGAATTATCGCAAAACACAACGCACGTGTCTTGAATAACGAACGTTGGTGAAACCACAGTACACTTTCACTGCACCTAGGTTCTAGGGAACCTAAAATATTGGGAACAATGTTTATATATCGAGAAACGATAAGCGTAATCGAGAAATACGCGAAAATCGGTTCGAAACAACAAAACTAGGTTTATTGGGCTCTCCAGGGGCCCATCGCGGTACGCGATAGCCCAACAGGAGGTCCTGTAGCGGTACGCGACAGGCGACGCGGGGGTTTGAACCCCGAATTCCTCCGCGTATCGCGAGGAATCTTTTCTGACTTTTCCGCGGTACGCGATGGGTGCCAGTCGACAATATCTTTATTTAACCAAGGCAAATCCTATCCTACTCTACTCTTAATCATTTCTTCGGCCAAGCACGCTACATCTCGATCATTTCTCTCTGAAACACCCTGAATTGACCTCTTGGAAGCCATTGGAGGTCCTTGAAGCTCAATATTGAAGAGGATTGAAGCTTGGAGTCCATATTTGGAGCTTGAAACCACCACCAACCTCTTGAACCTGCATCATTCGAAGTTCCAGAAGCATTGGGGGCTGATCTTGTCACCATCTCGACCATCTTGAGGCTTTGGAAGGTAGTTCTATGACTAAAATGCTCTCTACACCTCAAAACACACACATGCAATGGGTAGAACCCACATGCAAGCACTCATCCACCACATGCACGAATTTTCACCCATTTGAATATGGGTTTGTCGATGAATCCACTGTAATTGATGATCTATAATGTTATTGTAAGGATTTAGGACAATCCATGATGATGTGTTTGTATGAAATGCGTATTTTGGTCACGAAATGATGAAATCTTGACATGCATGTATGATCTAAGGCGTTTTAGATGATTTTGAATGATGTTATATGATTATAAATGTTAGTGGGGATGATCTACATGGTTGGATGTTGTTAATATGGTTAAAACTATGATTTTTGATGAACTTTCTATTAATAGTAACTTTTTAGTTAGAAAATGGTGAAATGGATAGTATTGTGAACATGCATGTATATGGATTTGATATTAGAACGATTTTAGAGTAATATTGATGCTTAGAATGTGAGTTTGAAGTTGATTATGGTCATATCTAGCCAAGTTACTATATTTAGTAACTTTTTGGGCCTAAATATTGATAAATGGTGATTTTGACTATATGAGCATGATTAGATAATGTTAAAAGGCATAATATGATGTTATGTGTGATAAAAATGGTCTAGGATAGATTAGAATGGTTATTTGTATGATAATAGTCATAATTACTATTTTTAGTAACTTTCATAGTCAAAATGTTGATAGATAGTGATTGGATCTAGACCAACATGCTTAAATGATGTTACGTGCTCTATTATGATGACTTGTTATATGAAAATAGATTAGAAGTGTTTAGGATGAACTTTTGATGCATTTAGGACAGAGTTACTATTTTTAGTAACTTTATTCTTAGAAATGACGACTTATGAATGTTTTGTATGTTTTGAATATGCTAAATGGTTTAACCTGATATAATATGATGATGGAATGCTAAGTTATACGGATTCCGATACCGCATATGCTAGAAATGGAAACTTTCCATTTTAGGAAACTTTTGTGTGTCAACATGACCTAAACGACTTATGTGAATTCATATGATGATGTGCTATGTGTTCACATAGGACAAATGAGCATGCTAGAACTATAAAATCAATATGCTTTGTGAACTTCCCATAATGGAAACTTACTATAAATAGTAAGTTGTCCATAGACGAGACTTGCATGTTTTGCACCCGACGAGCACTTACACGAATGTTACATGATACACAACCGACACACGATTCACCAACGGGTCGTTAGGTCAAACACGGTCAACACGACCAACACGGTCAACCACGGTCAACTCGACCCACATAACAACCAGGAAGTTGTTTAGACATGAATACGGTCCTGTGAGACCCACACAAATATGATCACAAACTTATAACACCTATGTGATATAGGTATCTACTAGCCAGCGAGCTACTCCGTTCTCGAAAGAACGCACTCAAGCAAACTCAGGTGAGTTTACAGCCCCACTTTTACTCTTAACTGTTTTACTAATCTTTTGGGGTGAGAATGCTATGCAACTGTTTTAGATATATGACTGGTATGTCGCAAAACTATTTTGAGTGTACTATTATCGCAACAAGTCCTCTCTACCCTTACCGTTAGTTGTGTACAAACAAGTCGTTATTACGTAGTACTACTGGGTTTGACTAGCCCCACTCGGCAACAACGTTGACTGCGGTCATAACGAGTGTAATATCGATGTTGATGTTGGGTTCCGCGATGACCCGCAGAGGCAAATGGAAACAGTCGAGTTTCGGTAAGATGACATGACACACTCCACGGATCGTAGATCCAACAAAACTATTTAACATACCCAGTATATATAACTGTTTTACTGCTTTCCAATACTTAAACCTGTGAACTCACCAACTTTATGTTGACACATTTTAGCATGTATTCTCAGGTAACTGAACGACACGAGCTAGGATGCACATGGAGATGCACAAGAGAGTCTGCATACATATAGACACTAATCCTAGGCTTATGTTTTGATTTTAGTCATTTTGAACAATGTTAACAATGCAGTTCTGATTACTTAATTCCGCTGCTTTAATGATGAGCTTTTCCGCTGCTAATCTTATGAAGCTAGTTCTTATTTTACAAACTGTATGGTGGGGTTAGCTCATATAGAGTCGTTCTATATGACCATGAGCTGTGATCCTGGCCACGTCACACCTACGTGGACTGACACCACGAGTGGGAATTTGGGGGTGTGACACAACATTCTACTACGATCTAATGAACCCGGCTCCATATTTGCAATATTCACCGGGCACTCAACAACATTTCAATCGGTGGGAGCAATCGTATCAACAAGATCAACAAAGTTACCAACAATTCGATCAACAAACTTTTCAACAACAATCTCCATTTCAATGTATTTTTTATACGTTTATTTTTATATTTTATTTTTATATTTTATTTTTTTATGTTTATTTTTATATGTTTATTTTTATACGTTTATTTTTATGTTTAGACTATCGTGATCATAATCAAGATGACTCGGATTCAAGCGAACTTAATAAAAGTGTTCAAGTTGAGTCGGAAGAAGAAGAAGAAGAACCGGTTAGGCGAACGGGAAAGAAACCAATAGGAAAGAAAGCACCGGCCAAGCGTTGGTCCGATGAAGAAGAGGTTGCGTTGGCCAGATCTTGGCTAACTATTTCTGAAAATCCCGATGTTGGTAATGCGCAAAAACGGGATGGTTTTTATAGAAAGATATTTTTTAACATTGTTTAAGTTAACAAAAAAAGTCACGGTTGATGCTTAGATTTATGTTCTTTATATGTAGGTAACCGAACATTTTCACCATCTCGTGAAGGACAAGTCAAGGACTGTTGATCAAATCTATTCCAAATGGAACGATATGAACTCCTCCATGAAGAAATGGAATGGTTTTTATCAACAGGCTTCAATGAATTGCAAAACCGGTGAAGGGGATGAACAAGTTTTGAAAAAGGCCATGAAAGACTACAAAATCATGGTCAAGTCAAAGGGATTCGCTCACATCCAGGCGTGGGAGATGGTTCGCGATAACCCTTTATGGTGCGACATTCCACCAGTAGGTTGTGAGTCACAATCTACAACAAAAAGGCCGAAGCCAAACGAGTCAATGGGTAGTGCGAACGCCCACATCAACATCAACCTTGATGATGACGAATGCATCAACCTTGATCGTGATGGCCCACGCATTTACTATGAACCGGATAGGCCAACAAGAAAGGGCAAAAGATCGGCCGCGTCCTCCTCGTCGCATGACGAGTTAATTCAACAAATGGTGCAATTCAACTCGTTCAACAAAGAGGAATCCCAACAAAGATTCTGCCTTCGAGAAGAAAAACTCCTTGTTTTGCAAGAGGAGAAAGACGCACACGTCCAATTAATGCGCCGATAATAACAGACTTTAGACGAAACAACAAAAGGCTGTAGATTTAGAGTTCATGATTAAAGACCACACAATTTATCAAGAACCAATGCTACAACTGATTCTCGATCGTAAACGAGAAATTGCTGCTCGTTGGGGATGTCATTGCCCTTTCTAGGTTTTTTAATTTAATTTTTTAGGTTGTATTCTTCCTTTTTTTTTGTTGTATTCTTTTTTTATTTTAAATTTAATGAATCTTTTTTATTTTATTAATATTATTATTATTATTATTTATTGTTCAAATAATTAATTAAAAATAAGATTTGAAAATGAGAAAAAGTTGGAAAAAGTGGGACGACACCGTGCAAAATGGGGAAAGCTTATGTGGCGCTGATGTGCCAATAGGGAAATGTGGGATGACTCCTCGTGTCCTCAGAACAACAAAAAAAGGAAAGGGGAAAAAGGATTCTTTATTTCCGATAGGCATATGTACGGGATTTAAAATACAAAAAGGAATACAAAAAAACCCATATTTAAACATTATCACGCGGTTTTAGTAAAATAAAAAAAGGTAAAAGAAATATATTTATTAAATTTGTACAACAGTTTTAAAATCCATTCAAAGCTTTATTTGGATTTTACTTGTTCAAATTTAGCATATTTAAAATCTAGTAAAATCATTTTTTAAGAAAAATCTCATAATTAAGATCGTGTTTCAATGGGAGACGAAAACAGTAATAAATCTGGTTCGGATAATAAAATAATTGCATACAAATGAGGGAAGATCTCCGTCAAATTTTAATTGTCCAATCTTAAACTCCTCAAATTATGCGGTTTGGTCAATTCAGATGAAAATTATTATGGAAGCAAACGGATTATGTGAGCAATTCGGATAAATCTGGTATGTTTTTGAATCTTGTGATTTATTGTTTTGTAAAGTTGTAAAAGTTTTTGATTATATCAAATTAGTCTTTAGGTTCTTTATAAGTTTTGACATTATGTAAACTTGTAAAGTTGTAAAAGTTTTTGGATAAATCAAATTAGTCTTTATGTTCTTTACAAATTGTTTTTGACACTGTTCTGTGTTCTTAAAAAGTCATGTGGCTTTTTAATTGTTTTTTATCATAAATGTTTCTGATAGTCGTATGGAATCATTTGATTCTCTTTGTCTTAATCAAAAATTGTTTTTTGATTTTTTTTCTGTAGTGTTACAGAAAGTCTGTATATATCTTCTAACATGTCCTAATCTTGGAAATTGTGTGTTTTTTGTTCTATCAGATGTGTTTTTGATAGTGTTTTTCGGAATCTTGTGATTTCGTGTGGATCAAATGTATATCTGATATAGTTATATGAATTTGTGTTGGTTAAAATTTACTGTATGATTGTTATCTTCTGTGGGAATTACCACAAAATGATGAAATGTCTTATGATTTTTTTACTTTACTCTTGTCATGAATGAATCTAAAAGTCATTGTTTAAGTAAAAGTATATTTTGATAACTATGTTGAGAGAAAGTTGTTATTAAGCATGTCAGCTTATGTTATCTCTATATTTACTAACATAAAGTTGTATTGTTGTCTTGTCTTTATATGTTGAGTAAAGTTTTTTTTTCTCTCAAACATTGTTGTTCATGTCTTCTTTACCTGAAATTTGTGTTGAAATTTGAGTTGTGTTTGTTTTTAATCTTTTAAATCTATGTCGTTAAAAAAATAACTTTTTTATTTTTTTGGTCTCAATTATTTTTCCTTACTTTGTGTTGATTTGCTTTGTCCAACATTGTTTGTGTCATTCTATTTAGAGAATATTATTAATCTATGTTCTTGTTCATCGTCATTGTATGAGAGTTGTCTTCAAGTATGAATATTGGTTGAGTCTATATAGTTATGTTTCATTTATAGATCTGAGTTTTTCAAATTCGTGTGTCTTGTTAATATGAGTGTATATTTTTCACACACATTTTAATTTTGGTCTTGATCACTTTGCATACTTTTGATGCAACTTCTTTGTACTCTTTAGAGCTTTCGTGTTTTGTTCTGGTTTTTTAATGTTTGATTATCTTCACAGTAGAATCATGTTTTTTGAGGTCTTTGTTGTATTCGTTTTTTTTTTAGTTTGTTCTGTATTTTTTGATCTTGATCAGATTTGGTTGTATTGCTTCTGATTACTTGTTAAAGAATTATTTGGACATTTTTTTAAACAATTTTTTTTTGTTTTTTTTTATTATGTTTGCATATTGAATTGAGGGAATGTTGAAATATATTAATATTCAATTTAACAGCAAACATATTAAATTTTAAGTATATTCCTCTCTATTAATAATATTGCATTTGGAGTTATGATGGCTGAGTATTTTTTTTACTACAGTCGACTTTTTCGTGTTCGTCATCTGATCTGTCATCTGATCTGAGTAGGCAAGGTTGTTTATCAGTTTTTTATGGAAGCAAATAACATGTACAAGTATGTTTACCTATCATTTATTTTGTGATAGTAGTGCAGTTTTAGCTATTGCTATGTTTTATGATAGAATTACACATTTTGAAATAGGTTTGTTTTTCTTGAGAAAGAAGATTAGAGCAATAACAACAGGGTCTAATAATCAGTTGATGAATGGTTTTACAAAAGGTCTATCTGTTCAGCAATATAATTTTTTGATAAGTAAACTAAAAATGTTTGAAGTTTTTGAATTATAAAATTGAGGGAGGGTGTTAAATGTTATGTTAATCATGATTTAAGATAACAAAAGTTGGGGTTGGCAAGGTTGATCTGAAGCGGAGGTTGGAGGAGATAGTATTTATCGTTTTTTATTTAACATTTATTAAATAAGTTTAGTTTTGTTTATCCCATTTATGTTGGGTTAGTAGTTACGAATTTTGTAGTATTTAAACATGTTTCTGATTCAAAGATAATATTGATTCTTCATTCATTCAATCAAAACCTTCCAAAGATTTTGTGTTTGTTTATCAATTGTTTACTCTAACAATTGGTATCAGAGGTACGGTTCTGTCTCCGCAAGTTCGAGCAATCTACGAAGGAGCCTGGGGCGAATAACCAGACTCAAGGAGGGCTGCGATCAAGGAAGACGGTGTGGGGAGAACAACCACATCAGAAGAATTGATGGCGGAAGGAACAACAAGCGGAGGGGTCAACAATCAGATAATCATGAACCAAAGAGAACCTGGGTCGTCCTCGTTAACATGCCCTAAGTTAACTAGCACGAACTATAGTATGTGGACGGTAATGATGGAAGCCATACTAGACGCCCAAGGACTTTGGGAAGCAATTGATCCGGTCACCGGAAATGCAGCCGATGAGAAGAAGAACAAGATGGCACGGGCCATGATTTATTCATCTCTCCCAGAAAACGTTCTAATGCAAGTCGCAAGAACTCGAAGTGCCAAAGATATATGGGAGGCACTGTGAGTGAGATTCCTCGGGGCAGATCGAGTTCCAACAAGCTCGCCTGCAGACATTGAGAAGGGAATTTGATAACCAAAGAATGAAGGATAACGAGACAGTTGAAGACTTCGCGGGAAGATTATCCGGATTGGTGACCAAGATCAATAACATGGGAGAAAATATTGAAGATACAGCCTTGGTAAAGAAACTACTCGACTCCATGCCTCCTCGTTTCATTGCCATTGTTGCTACTATCGAGCAAGTAGATGATCTGAATGCCTTAACATTCGAAGACTGTCTCGGGCGCCTTAAGGCATTTGAAGAAAGAATCAAGGGGCAAGAAACTCAGGTAGAAAGGGAAAGCAAGCTGCTATTTTCCAAAGCTGGAAATCAAGATAGAAGGTCGGATGATCAAGGACGGCCCCGAGGTCGTGGCCGGGGCTCAGAAAATCGAGGCCGGGGCCGAGGTTTCGGAAGAGGCCGAGGGAGATCACAACAAGAGCCAGAAAATCGTGCTGCTCAACCTGGTCGTGACAATCAAAACCAGAACCGAGCTCCCCAAAGACGTGACAAAAGAGAGGTGCGGTGCTACAACTGCAGCAACTTCGGGCATTACGCATGGGAGTGCCCGAAGCCGAGGCAAACTTAAACGAAACACATGAAAGGGATCAAGCACTGATGATGGTGTGTGCAGAAGAAACTGACGGAAGGATCTTGCTGAATGAAGAAAGAGTTCACCCCATACTTTACGAAGAAGATTCCCAAGATGAGTCAACCGGGTACCTGGACAATGGGGCCTCGAACCACATGACAGGGAGGCTGAGCCTCTTTACAAAGATGGATGAATCGATCACAGGTCTGGTAAAATTCGGCAATGGCTCAAGGATAAAGATAAAAGGAAAAGGAACCATAATATTCGAATGCAAAACTGGTGAACACCGTATCGTGGACGATGTATACTTTATACCCGATTTGAAAAGCAACATATTGAGCTTGAGGCAGTTCACCGAGAATGGATGCAAGGTATGGATGGAGGGTGAGCAGCTGTGGCTTTATGAAGAGAATGACAAGTTGCTAATGAAAGTGCCGAGAAGCCCAAACCGGTTGTACAAGATCCGACTAAAGGAGGGAAACCCGGTATGTCTACTTGGCGCCATTACTGATCAAACCTGGCAATGGCACGCCAGGCTTGGTCACTTGAACCTAAAAGCAATCAACCTCATGAGAACAAGGGGAATGGTACTCGGAAACATTCAAACGACAGATGATGATAAAATCTGTGATGCATGCATGCTAGGGAAACATGCACGGGCACCATTCCTTAAAACTGCCACGCAAACCTCATGAAACCCTCTTGAACTAATCCATACGGACCTGTGCGGACCCATCTCGCCCCCCACACTGAGTGGGAACCGCTACTTCATGTTGCTCGTAGATGATTACACAAGGTTCACATGGATATATACACTGAGAAGTAAGAACGAAGCCCTCGACAAGTTCAAGGTCTTCAAGACTGAAGTGGAACTCAAGACTTCCCTAAAGATTAAGGCACTCGGAAGCGATAGGGGAGGAGAGTTTCTTAACAAGATGTTCACAGACTAATGCAAACAAACCGGCATCAAACGCCTGTTCACAGCTCCCTATGCACCACAACAAAACGGAATCATCGAACGAAGGAACCGTACTGTACTCAACACTGCCAGAAGCATGATGAAAGCCATGAGTGTGCCTCAAAACCTCTGGGGAGAAGCAGTCCGACATGCTGTGTACATCATGAATCGCACCCCTACGAAGTCCCACAAAGATGTAACCCCATATGAAGTGCTAAAGGGACACAAACCAAACATAGGTCATCTGAGAGTGTTCGGGTGCGTGTGCTATATGAAGATACCCTCGATCCAAGTCAAGAAGTTGGATGACCGAAGTAAACAAGTTGTTTACCTCGGAACAGAACAGGGAACAAAAGCCTACCGGTTGCTAGACCCAAACCAGAAGCGACTCTACATTAGCCGAGATGTCAAGTTTCAAGAAGACACCAAGTTCAGTTGGGACCAAGCCGCACACCAACTGGACATCGGAGAAGGCACTGAATGGGTAGATTTCGTCATCCAAGGAAGTGAGGAGCCGAAAAACGAACCAAACACAGATGAAGATCCACAAGATGGCTCACGTCAAGCAACCCAACAAGAGACCGGTCCAGGCAACGAACCAGCCCTACCACTTCAGAAAACTCACAATGAAGATCCACTTGAACCAGTTCGCTCCAATCATGTCCCCGAAAATGGCCAAGCAAGTCAAAGAAAGTCGACAAGAAAGAGCAAACTGCCCAAGCATTTGGAAGACTATATACTTCAAAATGAGGAATGTATTCTTACAGATAATGAACCAGCAAATTACGAAGAGGCCAGACATGAAGACGAATGGATGAAAGCAATGCATGAGGAGATGGTTTCAATCGAAAAAAATGAAACCTGGATGCTAACAGAACTACCGAAGACTCACAATGCCATAGGGTTAAAGTGGGTCTTCAAAACCAAAAGGGATGCGACCGGGAATGTGGTTAAGTACAAAGCAAGATTAGTTGCCAAGGGGTATGTCCAACAACAAGGTATCGACTTCGATGAAGTATTTGCTCCGGTTGCAAGGCTCGAGACGATTCGCCTGATCTTGGCGATAGCAGCAAAAGAAAGTTGGAAAGTGCTTCATCTAGATGTGAAGTCGGCGTTCCTCAATGGAGAGTTAAAAGAAACGGTGTACGTTAAACAAACTGACGGCTTCAAAGTCAAAGGAAAGGAACACTTAGTATACAAGTTAAACAAAGCTTTGTATGGGCTCCGGCAAGCCCCTCGAGCTTGGAATGAGACTGAAGTTTGCCCGATGTCCAAGAGAGCAGGCGGTTTACACAAGAAAGGAGAATGAAGACAGATTGATTGTGTGTGTATACGTTAACGATTTAATGGTCACATGCTCAAATCAGAACGAAATCAAAAGGTTTATAAGCCAAATGAAGCAGGAATTTGAAATGCAAGACTTGGGCTTACTCACTTACTACCTGGGTATTGAAGTGATGCAAAGAAATGAAGGTACACAGTTGAAGCAAGAAGCTTATGCCAAGAAGATCTTAAAACTTGCAAACATGTCAGACTGCAACGCCTGCAAGTACCCAATGGAACCAAGATCCCAGATCACTAGAGATGAAGAAGGACAACCTACGGAAGAAATAGAATATCGAAGGCTAATCGGAAGCTTAAGATACTTAACACATACACGGCCAGATTTGAGTTATGCAGTGGGGTGGCTAGTAGGTTCATGCAGGAACCAAAACAATCGCATATGCAGGTCCTAAAACATATTCTACGATACTTAAAGCTACAAAAAATTATGGCCTCATGTACAACAAGGAAGGTGACGACAACATAGCTGGATATTGTGACAGCAGCCATGCTACGGATCCAAGTGATAGTAAAAGCACTAAGGGAATGGTCTTCTACTATGGGAAGTCTCTTATCTCGTGGAACTCACAGAAACAACAAACGGTTGCGTTATCGTCATGCGAATCGGAGTTCATAGCAGCCGCAACCGCAACCGCAACTTGTCAAGCGCTATGGTTAAGAGGTTTACTAAGCGAACTAACCGGAACCGAAGAAAAGGTGGTAACATTATATGTAGACAACAAATCAGCCATTGCCTTAATGAAAAATCCGGTCTTTCACGGGAGAAGCAAGCACATAAACACACGGTTTCATTTCATACGTGAAAGTATTGAACGAGGAGAGGTTCAAGTTGAACACGTAAGTGGTGAAGTACAAAAGGCCGATATGTTAACCAAAGCGCTCCCAAGAATAAGGTTTGAAGAAATGCGAGGATTACTCGGTATCAAGGACATGGGAGGAACAAATCATGATTAAAGGGGAGATTGTTATGTTAATCATGATTCAAGATAACAAAAGTTGGGGTTGGCAAGGTTGATCTCAAGGGGAGGTTGGAGGAGATCGTATTTATCGTTTTTTATTTAACATTTATTAAATAAGTTTAGTTTTGTTTATCCCATTTATGTCGGGTTAGTAGTTACGAATTTTGTAGTATTTAAACATGTTTCTGATTCAAAGTTAATATTCATTCTTCATTCATTCAATCAAAACCTTCCAAAGATTTTGTGTTTGTTTATCAATTGTTTGCTCTAACATTAAAAACTATATGTTCGATTTCATAATTGGATACTTATGCATTTTTATTGTATGTGTTTCTTTTATGATATATATTTGGTGAGCTGGGCTTGAGAGTTGTTAACTTGAGCTTATGGAACTTCTGGGCATTATAGCGGGCTTAGGAGCTGCTGGATATTAGAGTAGATGGGCTTGATGTTCTCATAGTCTTATAAGGACTAATATGAAGAGCGGGAAGTTTGAGATATTCATTCCAAATCTCATCTCCATACGATATAGGATCTAGGGTTTATTCTTTTTTTTTTTTATGATTCATCATATATATGAATCATCTGTAAATTGGGCTAAATTGATTGTTTTTGTATGATTATTAAGATGTTCATCATCGGGTGATGAAGAGTTTGTGTTTTTGTTGAGATTATCGTTATAGGGTTTGTGTCTATTGTTCTTAGATCAAGTTGTAATAGTTAGGGTTTTTGTTCTTGTATGTTTTTATCGTTTTATTGATCACGGATTTATTGGAATATGTAAGTTGTGATTTCAATCGTGTTTTTGACATGATGGCCCCTTGCTTTTGCAATTAATCCACTTTGGCATTTCTTTCCCTTTATAAAACGTTATAAAACATGCTGAATACTCCAACTTCATAAAACATCTGCCAATTAAACAAATACAACATTAATTAATGACTTTAAATTCATAATACACAACAAAAAATTGATATTAATTAGAGGAAACCTGGGTTTGACAATTTAATTGATCTTCCTTGATTGATGAAAGTTTGAAAAACCATTACTTTAATAAACTCCAAATTTGTCCAGCACAAACCATGTAATACCTTTTCCTCAAAGCATGTCATGCCTTGAATTTTCACCACACCCTCAATTTCATATTTAATTTTTCTTATTGAAGGATTATATTCACCTTTGGAATAGACTGATAATTCTCTTAGCGTACATTGAATTTTGTTGTATTACATTCAAATGAAACCTGCGTGAGTGTATTACAAGTTATTTTTTCGATTAATGTTTAAAGCATTAATCTTGATTACAAAAGTATAATTTTTTACGATAATAATCAGAATCTCTTAAAAAGTTAATCAGGTATGCAACGAAAAGGAAACTTTGGACATCTTTCAATTTGCCTGGCATTCCCATTTTTAGTTGCAATATAAGACAACGGGTCAAGATTGCAAGCCACATTCATTATTGAAAAAAAAAGAAAGTTTTTCTGGTCAAATTGATCATAAAGCAACATTTATTACATTAATTAATAATCAGAATCAACCTATATGTCTATTTAATGACGATAAACAAACTCTTGCAAGCCAGTTGACCTTTTCCACTCTGTTCTGCTAAATTCAAAGCATCACTTAATTGTATCATTTCAAGTTTCTATCACTATTGTTTTAAAATGTTGAGGAAATTTTGGTTAATCATGAATCATCATTGAATTTTGTTGTACAACATTCACACGAAACTGCCTGAGTATTAACCTTGATTGCAAAAGCAACATATTATTAACTAGGTTACTCACCCGTGTAATACACGGGTTGATTACATTTAATAATGATTTATAATTGTATATAAAGTACTAGGTTAGTAACCCGTGTAACACACGGGTTGACACATAGTTAAGATGCAATTCAAAAAAAATAATAATAAAATGATATAATTGCAATCGACATAAAACAATATAAATTCAATCATTATACCAAGTTTTTTTCCTTTATCGCTATCATATCTCCATAGTTTTACATTACATAGTAAAAGAGAAATGATAATTAATGAGGATAAATTTAAAATGGCCGGTTAAAATAAATAGTTTTAAAATTTATTTATTTAACATATGTAATACACATGTTTTACCGTAGTTTCTTTTAATAAATCGATAATCTTTTATAATTTAATTTTTAAATTTAAAATAATAGTAGTAAATTAGAAGATAATCAATGCTAATAAATTTCTATTTTATGATGGTGGAAATTTTTACTTTGAATGTGATGATGACATTTGTACAATATCATATGTGACAATAGTATTAGAATGACATGTGACATTTAATGAGATGTATATGCTAGTAAAATGCCATGTGTCATTGATTTTACTCTTTTATTAGTAGTAAAGATTTGTTTTAAAATAAGATATGTTTCAAATTAAACATGTATAAAACAAACAAACTTACTCATTATATTCTCACTTTCTAAGATGGAAGGATGGAAACAAACTTTACCCCTATTTCAGTTGGGATATAAAGGCTAATATGAAAGAGTTCCCGGTTCAAAGTTACATTTTAAGTTAATCATTCCAACGTTTTTAACTTTATTTTCACAAAATAGTTTTTGTGCTTTGAGTTCTTCAATTCCTCTGTGCATTTCTATTTGCATCCTATAATACACAACCCATTCATTTTTTAAGCTTAGATTCTTCATATAGTTTAAACATTGCATATGCTTCATGAGTTTATATGATTATTCTTTCTTACCAGTAATAGTTTGATGATGTCTTAGTGACGTAAATACCATTTTATTCTCTAGTCCTCATATCTCCTCATGATTACCAAACACCAGTATGATACCTTCTTTAAACCCTGATTTCATAAAATCAAATAAAAAGAATAGTTCAATAAAATTAAATAAATTAACGGGTATGTAATATATTGCCAAAATTTGAGTATTTGAAGATTTTATATTGTCTTTTACTCTTGTTTCAGTAAGCTAACGCCCCAACACGACCAATCGGATTTGATAAATACATAACAATTCAGAATTAATATAAAATTATGTTTGAAGGAAGATGATCTACTTTTGTACCTTACCACACAACTAAATAACAGCAAGACATACTCTGTAAAAAAGGATCACCTTCACCTTCGGAACAAAATCAAGAAAAGAATACGCATTGTTCATGAAGTAATTGACAAAACAACAATAATTATTCAAATGGAAAACTCAAATTACCATAAGTCGCTGATTACGGAAACACAAGGTGTGTATCAATTTTGTACCTCAAGTTCAAAGAATTGCTTCAATAAATCAGCAACGAAAGCATGCTCAGATGAAAAATCAATGAGATATCAAAATGCCAACTACCATTTTGACTGAGATCTTAACGATTAAGAAGATGAATGAGAGAGGAAAAGTTCATAGTGAAGGCAAAGTAAGAATTAGGGTTTATAATCAAAAGTCAAAACATTCAAAGTCGGACCACAGATCCGCGTAATAAGAAATATGGGTAAACGGGTTTAGGCGGGAGAATTATATTGAGAATGATTGTGGTGGTGTCAAGTGGCACCTCAGCTACTTATTTATTATATTAGAGAAGAGATCTTAGAGGCGTAACCGATAAATTGGGGAAGAAGCACTAAACCAGTTTTGCATCATAATTACACTAAAAGGTAAATGTGGCAAGATGGGTGGGTGGAGTTCGTGATTCAGCAACACATAGGACCAGAGTTGTGAGTCAAACAGATAGAAGTTCTTTGTGCAAGTATTCTATATTCATTATTCAAAATGAGAGTTTTTCTGCTCAAATTTACTTTTTATTATGAGCATAGAACAATATTCATTACAATAGTTAATAATCATATCCTAATCATAAATTTATTTAAATTGATGAAACTGATGCCCTTGCAAGCCGGTTGATCTTTTCCACTCCTAGCTAATTTTTATGTTTTGATCCGTTAAATCTGCTTGATATAGAATATAATAGGTCAAAAGCAGCAATGTTTGGTGGATAAAAAGTAAAAAATTGTCCTTTTGTTGCAACACCGGCATTTTAATACACACTAACACACACCAAAGAGAACTTTATAAAAATTTGGAATTATTTGTTGTGACTTGTTCATTAATTTTTATCAATCTATATGGAAGCTATTAATGTGTTTGACATGACTTTTTAAGCTCATTGTAGTTTTTTTCCAATGAATTATTCTATTACTCAATAAATATATATACAAGAGTTTCCTAGCTAAATTTCTTGTAGAAAAATAGAAAGGTGTGAATAGTTTTCTTATAAAGTTAGTTTGTTAATGACCAAGAACTATAAACATTCTTTTACGAACAAGCATATTCTTCTTCTTAGAGGCCTAACCGATTATACCATTATATTTTAAATGACACAGTGAACTGGCTTTTATAAATCAAGCAATCCGTAAAATTGTTCACTATCCTTTGATTGATACCTTTAATAAAACCGATTTCATCAAATTTACTAGATTGTAACCCAAAAACGTGTCTAGCCAAAGATGTCTCTCCAATCCCGCTCATGCCTACACCCATGAGGATGTCAGCAATATTCAGGGGGGCCTTAGAGCATGTGCGGAAGGTGCGACCGCACATGACCCATTTTTTAGGGGGCTCTAAATTTTTTTAAAAATTTGTATATATTATATATATCTCAATTTATTTTACAACAAATACATATAATTTACAATCCAATTATTAAATATATATAACCTAATTAAAAACTAATTACCAAAACCCAATGTGGGCTTTTATATATTGTTGATCAAGCAAGTGCTTCACTTCAAACAAGATTTGAACAATACAAAAGTATGAAAAATTATTTGGATTTTTATTTCCTACAAAGAGGAAGGAATTGGACGTCAATGACATTAGTTCATGTTGTATTCTTCTTGAAGATGCTTTGAAGTATGATGGGAGATCATATATTGATGGTTATGAGCTTAATATGGAGTTAAAGTTGTTGGATACTTTATTACCTAGTGAGATTCTAAACTCGGTTGATGTTTTAAAATATTTGAAGCGAGTCGATTGTTTTCCAAATGCATCAATTGCATATAGAATATTGTTGACTATTCCGGTAACTGTAGCATCCGCAGAAAGAAGCTTTTCAAAATTGAAGTTGTTAAAGTTATACTTACGATCGATAATGTCTCAAGAAAGACTTAATGGATTGACAATGATAACTATTGAAAATGAAATACTATATAATGTGGATTATGAAGATTTAATCAACAACTTTACATCAAAAAATGCTAGAAGAACGTCACATTTTATTTAGTTATTTGAAACATTGAAATGCATCGATCATTTTGCTAAAGCAATATTGTTTATATTGATTTTACTGTTGTTTTAATTATCATCAATTTGTTTGTATGTGCACACACAGATAGGGCCCATTTTCAACATTCGCACAGGCAGCTAATCTCTCAGAGACGACCCTGGCAATATTACAAGATTCATCTGAAAACCATGAACCATTAATTTAACGTAATAGTTCACCAAAATGAAACGATGCATGGTGTTACTCTAGAGTACACATAATATATGGCTGTAAGATCATAAAAAGTTGGTGCTTATCTAAACACTAACTCTCTTGGCCTAATCAATCTGCCACAAGTCCAAGAAGACATCAAAAGGTTAGAATTATCCATCATAAGTCATGAGCCTTCAGAAGGTGTAATTAAACTTTGGAAGACTGATACTTCCGAAGGATTACTCTATTCTTCCGATGTCTGTCAAAGCTTATGAAGAATACAACATATTACAAGCCTTAATGATCTCAATGATCAATACCTTATGAAAGCCTTCCAATGACCGGACACAAGGCAAAGCTTCCGAAGAATACAATACAGTACAGGCCTTAATGATATCAATGATCAATATCTTGTTAATGTCTTTTGATGAAGAAGAACATTAGAATGTCTTCAATGTCACACCCCGACCGAGGGCAGAATACATTGGGGTGCGATGTGTCATTGACCAAAAGCCCATGGTACTATTTGTTATTTAGACAACTTCATTTAAGATTTAAACACATTCAAACCAATTAATTAAATCATTCATTGCTTTAAACAATCATTCAATAGCCAATGCTTAAACTAAAACCAAAACTAAACATTGTTCAAATTCAAATTTAACTAGGTCCATAATCTTATGTTTCCACCTTTGTCGCTAACCTGTTACACATGTAAAATATAGTTTAGATCAACTATTTGCATGGCTGGTGAAAACTCATATGCATATACATGTACACACACATGCATGCATGCATGCATCCATCCATCCATCCATACATGCATGCATGCATGCATGCATACATACATACATACATTTATACATACATACATACATACATCTTGGCAAAGTTATCTGGGTTCATGCTTTAAAAGTGGGTTATTATTTGTTTACAATCATATATATACATATATATATATACACATACAGATACATATACATATATAGGGGATAGTTCGAATGTTAGCCCTTCCTTATTGCGATAACCGAATAAATACATCTTATTACTTTGGGGCTCACATCAAAGTAAATCTAAAGATGTAGATTTTTTCTTATTTTTTTATTAATGTAAGCTGCCCCTACATTAATTAAAAAAAAAAAGAAATAACTTACATATTTATATTTACTTTAGTGTGAGCCCCAAAGTAATAAGATGTAGTTATTCGGTTAACGCAATAAACATCGGTTAACATTTGATCATCTCCCTATATATATATATATATATACAGAAAAGAGTTTCATTGTTAATCTTACTTTAATGCGTTAATTGAATAATTATATCTTATCGTTTAGGGTCCACATTAAAGTTGATCTGAATGTGTATGATTTATTATTTAATGTGGGCCTCAAACTAAAGTCATATTTTACATGAATTAAAAAAGAAAAAACCTATCCCTTTAGAGCAACTTTAATGCGGGCCTCAAACTAATAAGATATGGTTATTCGTTTAACGCATTAAGGTAGGGTTAATAATGGAACTCTTCCCTATATATATATATATATATATTTGTCTATATTTATATATATAAACACACATACACACATAACATGAAAGTTCAAATCTTCATATATGTGTGTGTATGTAACAACTTTTGTATAAATATATACTAGTGGGATCCCCGCGCATTGCGGCGGGAACTCTGCATAAAGCCATCAAGTATACTCGTTGTTAATGTGACCGTCACAAAAAAAGGATCTTGCCTAGTTATAAAATCTACCATAAAAAACACAAATATAGGGCTAACAAACAAAACGATTTTTTTTATAAATTTATGATCTATTTAAATAATATTATTGTTCATTTGTTAGAATTTAACAACAGTAAAAAAATTAAAAATGAATTAAAAAGAGTGGTTAAGCCATACCGCTTTGCCGATACGAAAACACAAAAGCAACACATAAGCACACGGTACTAAAAATCGTAGAACAAAAATAATAAAAAGGTTTTGCATTCCCAAAATATTATTAGTTAATTAAAGTAGTTAAAGAGAAAAACTATAACATAAACTTGGTTTGTGAGGGAATGGAACATGGGGCGAATGGTTTAAAGCATTACCTTTTTACAACTTAATCTAGGCATCCATCTTTTTTTCATTTTAGAACAAATATATGTTAACTATAAAAAAATAAAAATAAAACATTAGTATCCATGTTCATTCAACATTCAATTGTATATATAGTAATATGTATGTGTGTGTGTATCTTGTTTTGTTAAAATAAAATAAATCTTATTAAAAATCATTTCGGATAAATTATAATAATTTTACTAAGAATAAAATTCAAAACCCCATGAACTTTTGTTTATTTCAATAGAAACACAATTAAATTTTCAATTTGTTTAAGAAAACACCAAAGGTTACATTCAAGCCAACTAGACCTTCCAATACTTTAACAATGTTCTTCTTAAGATCAAGCTTGAAGATTGCTCAACAACTTTCGATGCAAAGACTACCGAAGACTTTCAACTGCTGAAGTTGCATTCCATTAGAAGAAATATTCAGAGTTTCTTTCTGCACTTAGAACCAGTTGAGAAGAGATTCTTATTTTAGTCAACAACCAGGTACAACTATCGAATCTTCAGAAGATTCTATGAGGACATCCCCATTAATTATGTAGTCTAATTAATTAATGTAAAAGTTAAGAAGTTATTAGTATTAATTGTAACAAATATCGCTTGATGTGTCAAGTCATAATAGAATGTTAGAATTTTCTTTAGTTTGTTTATATTGTTTTGCCCCGCTCAGTATCCCTACAAGGATACAATTGTAACTTGTAGTATATAACCTTTCCCTTGTAACCCGACAAAAGAGAGAATTTTCGCTAAAAGTCTTATATAGTTTGCAAGTGAAAGAAATATACAATTGAACTTGAAGTATTTCTTTGTTCAAACTTCTTTCTTTTGTCAGTGTGTTTGAGATAGGGTTGATAGATTATGCAGCATCTATCAACTTAGTTAAAGAATCGCTGATTAAGTGCTGTGAAAAATTTATAACCAGATCCAACAAGTGTTATATGAGCATTGGCTCTTAAACTTAAAAGACTAACCATCATTAAGTTACTAGTTGTTTTTCTTCTACCGTCTCACATTACAACATCATATTTGTAGTTTGAAGTCAGAGAAAGGTGTCAAGCACCGCGATGGCTGCAACACCGGTTGCTCTCACGTACCATTTGGGTTGCCCCGCCAAGATATGAGCCGGATTAAACATGTGCCCGATTATGATGCTTAGATAACAGTCCATACAAAAATCAACATCATCACCATCATATGTCATCCTTCAATGTCAAAAACACCAACCATGCATGTATTTATTTGTTTATTTTTGCATAACAAAATTTATCCCAAATAGAACCTAATATGGAGGTATTTGAACCCCACCACTTTTGTGGGGTTCAAAACCATGGATAGATAGACATATATTAACTCTAAATAACATATTTTATATTTGCTTCCAAAGAATGGTTGATGTAATGAGTAAACAATGGAGGGTTACAAATTCATCGGCTTAACAAGATCCGATCATGTTGTGGCTAAGGCTGTCACACCCTCACCTCTCGTCACCTGAGATGATGTCACTTGTTACTCTTAGATGGTTGCGGAAGCATAGTGGTGATGTCTCAGAGATGAGGTGTGACTTCCTTGTACCGATATCACAGCACACAGATTAACTTAGAATAAATACATCACAAAGGGTTTCGTAATTACATCAACATTACAGCTTAGTTTATTGCGCAATCTAATATCCCATAATTACAAAAGTGTGATGTGCATCCTCACCGTGTCATCACTGTTGCCCTGCAAAAATGTTGAGTTTAAAACGTCAGCACAAAGCTGGTGAGTTCGACAGTTCAGTTAGAACAATATGATATGATAAATAATGTTCACAAAAAGTTCATTTCTGGATAACCATGGGACCCGTATCTAGTTCCTTTCGGACAGTTGTTCGTTCACGAAGATACTACCCGTCGGTAAATATCCTAATGCCTCATTATCTTAATGTCTATCACTAACATTAAGAAGTTGTAATGGAAACAGGTACCAAACATTCACACCAGGGGAGATGCAATCCTCCCAGCAAATGGGTTGTCAGCCAATAGTACTATCAATGGTTCCTGTTCGGCCGCACATGGGTTCACTAGATACAGTTCACGAATGAGGACTTTTGATACTGTGATAGTTGTTACTAACGGCAAAATCCCATGAAATCACACAAAAAGTCACATGAAATCACACAGATATCAGTGATGCATATCATATGTTCAGAAAACAGTTTGCAGAATTACCCCGATGTTTATAAAACAATAAAGAGAAAAGGGGTTGTACGAAACTCACTTGATGTCTCAAATAGTAGAAACACACGCAACTGGTGCTAATGATGAGATTCTGCATTAGTTTATGTTTGATATGTTATTTATGTTTTAACTTACTGATTAAATCTTTCTGAACGTCCCATGTCAAAGACATTGCCTTGATAGTCATCAAACCGATGTTTAGTATTTAATTACATATTTTAATGTAATATCATACAACGTATGATAATGTAGGAGCCTATACTGATTCAGGTTCCTAATACTGAGTTGATGACTCACTTGATTAATCAGTATGATCTCAGATTAACCAAATAGTTAATGTTGTTGATTATAATGCTAAAGCAGTTTCTAGACAGTTTAATGGCTCAGGAATGATTAATCCTTGTTATTGATTACCCGAATATCATGAAATATCACAATGTAGTATTAGAGTAGGTTTAATAACCATGTTTAACATACTGATCTGACTGTTATCAGGAACGTCAGATAATCGTTCCAATGAGTATGTTAATGATTGTGATCAGTTTGAAACACATGGCTTTCACGTTGCATGTCAAAGATTAATCAAACTAATCATCTACATTGTCATAATCAAATGGTTTAAACCATTATAACCATTTTTATGATTCCATGCAAACCGGGCATTACAACGGCTCAAAACAAGGATTTACCCGTTAACAGTTCGAGTTTGTCATTCAAAATCAATCCTAGCCATCATCTAGGCAATAATCAACAACCCTAACTATTTCATTGCGTTCCAACTCAAGATTTAATCAATAAAAATCAAACCAGAAAGTTTAAAATGAACCATTACCTAATCTGAAGAAGTTCTGCGGATACAAAGATGATCTGAACTTGTTTTAACGCCTCTGGATGCGATCTAAACGTCGTGAGGCTTTAAAAATGAAGATTTGATGGTTTGGAACATGATTTTTCGTGGTTGAAGGTTGCTGGCGTCGAGAGGAAGCAAGAAATGATGATGAGGATGAAAAAGTTGATTTTTATGCAAGTTGCCATCGATCTGGACCCCAGGCGTATCGCCTGGATACCCGCAGCCACGCCAGGCGTACCGCGCGGATGATACCAGCCTTATAGAAACTTTTGAACCCCGCGCGCATTGCCTGGACTTGTCACTCGACCTGGGGCGTACCGCCCCAGGGTAATTTCACCCGTTTTTCGACGACAACTTCGTTTCGCGATTCCGGACAATCCGTAACTCCGTTTCACGCACCGTTTTCGCCCACATTCATCATTTTCCACGTACTATCATCCCGTAATAGTTTCGGTTGTCAATTCAACGTGGATTTTAAACACAATCAAATGTGCTCAATTCGTTGCTGACGTAATTCTTCATACGCGATTATCACAGTCTCTTCCTGTTAGAGAAATTTCGTCCCGAAATTTAATGAAGACTCACTTGATAACAATAGATCATGAGAATAAGTGTGGGTATTTCTGTTTCATCTGATCTTCACGTTCCCACGTATATTCAGGTCCACGCTTTGAATCCCATCGAATTTTGACAATAGGTATGCGACTGCGTTTCAGTACCTTCACCTCTCGATCCATTACTTCAACTGGTTCTTCCCTGAATTGAAGTTTCTCATCAATTTGGATTTCTTTCAGAGGTACGATCAGTGATTCATCAGTTAAACATTTCTTCAAATTTGATACATGGAAGACATCATGAACGTTACCGAGTTCAGGAGGTAATTCAAGTCTGTAGGCCACTGATCCGATTCGTTCAAGAATCTTGAATGGTCCTACAAATCTTGGTGAAAGTTTACCTCTCTTCCCAAATCTGAAGATGCCTTTCCATGGTGAAACTTTCAACATTACTAGATCACCAATTTGAAATTCCAAGGGTCTGCGACGATTATCAGCATAACTCTTTTGTCGATCGCGAGCAGCTTTAATTCGTTCTTGAATAAGTGCGATCTTATCCGTTGTCTCTTGAATGAGTTCTGGGCCTATGATTCGATTTTCACCCACCTCTGACCAACAGACAGGTGATCTGCACTTGCGTCCATAAAGTGCTTCAAATGGAGCGCATTGAATACTGGTATGATAGCTGTTGTTATATGAGAATTCAACGAGTGGAAGATGAATATCCCAACTACCACCGAAATCAATCACACAGCTTCTGAGCATATCTTCCAAAGTTTGATTAGTTCGTTCAGTTTGCCCGTCAGTTTGAGGATGATAAGCTGTGCTCATATTGATTTGCGTGCCCAGAGCATTCTGAAGAGTTTGCCAAAATCGTGATGTAAATCGACTATCTCTATCCGATATTATAGAAATGGGTACTCCATGTCGAGACACAATCTCTTTAACATAGAGTTTAGCAAGTCGATCCATAGAATAATCCTCTCGGATGGGTATGAAATGCGCAGATTTAGTAAGGCGATCAACGATAACCCATATAGAGTCATGATTATGCGATGTTCTGGGTAATTTAGTAATGAAATCCATAGAGATCTGATCCCATTTCCACATGGGAATCTCCGGTTGTTGTAATAACCCAGAAGGACGTTGATGTTCAGCCTTAACCTTTAAACAAGTTAAACATCGACCCACGTATTCTGCTATGTGTTTCTTCATTCCAGGCCACCAGTAAAAGTCTTTAAGATCTTTATACATTTTGTCAGCACCTGGATGAATAGAATACCTGGACTTGTGCGCCTCATCCAAGATGATTGATCTTGTGTTACCGAATAAAGGAACCCATATTCGGCTTTTGAAATATAACATTCCATCAGTCTTAACTTCAAGTTTCTTGTCTAATCCCTTCAGTTCCTCAGCAGGATAGTTCGGTGTTTGTAAAGCTTGTTGCTGAGCTTCTTTGATTTGAGGAATTAGACTGGTTTGAATAGTCATACCTAGTGCTTTCACACGTAACGGTTTGACTCGTTCTTTGCGACTCAAGGCATCGGCTACGACATTCGCTTTATCCGGATGATAACGAATTTCACAGTCATAGTCGTTCAATAGTTCAACCTACCGCCTTTGTCGCATATTAAGCATCTTCTGATCTAGAATGTGTTGAAGACTTTTGTGATCAGTGTATATAATACACTTAGTTCCATACAAATAGTGTCTCCAAATCTTGAGTGCAAACACCACTGCACCAAGTTCTAGATCATGAGTGGTATAGTTCTTCTCGTGTACTTTCAACTGTCGAGAAGCATAAGCAATCACTTTATCGTTCTGCATTAAAACACACCCCAAACCTTGGCGGGAAGCATCACAATATACTGTGAGATTATCAGTACCTTCCGGTAATGCCAAGATAGGTGCATTGCAGAGTTTGTGTTTCAACAGTTGGAACGCCTCCTCCTGTTGAGAACCCCATATAAACGGTTGATTTTTCTGTGTCAATGTAGTTAATGGCAGAGCTATCTTTGAGAAGTTCTTAATGAATCGACGGTAATAACCTGCCAGCCCTAAGAATTGACGTATTTCAGTTGGGGTTCGCGGTGTTTCCCATTGTTCTACAGCTTTAATCTTACTGGGATCCACCTGAATGCCATCTTGATTCACTACATGCCCAAGAAATTGCACTTCTCGTAACCAAAACTCACACTTGGAGAACTTGGCGTATAATTTTTCGCGTGCCAAAAGTTCTAAAATCAGTTTCAAGTGTTGAGCATGTTCTTGTTGGCTTCGAGAGTAAATAAGAATGTCATCAATAAATACAATCACAAACTTATCCAAGTAAGGCCTACATACCCGATTCATCAGATCCATGAAAACTGCAGGTGCATTCGTTAATCCAAACGGCATTACTAGAAATTCATAATGCCCGTACCGAGTTCGGAAAGCAGTTTTAGGAACATCATCTTCGTGCACTCGTAATTGATGATATCCGGATCTCAAATCAATTTTTGAAAAGTAAGTAGCGCCTTGAAGTTGATCAAACAGATCATCTATACGTGGTAATGGATAACGATTTTTGATTGTTAATTTATTGAACTCCCGGTAGTCAATGCACATCCTGAATGATCCATCCTTCTTTTTCACAAAAAGGACTGGTGCTCCCCAGGGTGAGAAACTAGGTCTAATAAAACCCTTGTCTAACAGTTCTTGCAGTTGACCTGAAAGCTCTTGCATCTCTGAGGGTGCTAAACGATAGGGAGCTTTAGCCACAGGTGCTGCACCTGGAATGAGTTCAATTCGAAATTCAACTTGCCTCACTAGGGGTAATCCTGATATATCGTCAGGAAAGACTTCAGGAAAATCCTTGACTACTGGAATATCTTCGATACGTTTTTGTGAAGAGCTGTTATTGATCACATATGCTAGAAAGGCCGAACACCCTTTCCGTAAGCATTTCTGAGTTTGCATACAAGAAATGCTACCTAGTTTTCTACCAGCTCGTTCCCCTTGAACTATCAGTGTATTACCCTCAGGTAATGGAATACGGATCACCTTAGTTTGACATATTACTTCAGCTTGGTTAATGGAAAGCCAGTCCATGCCGAAAACAACATCAAAACTCCCAAGCTCAATAGGAAGTAAATCAATATTGAAAAGATGATCATTCAAATTCAAGGAACATCCTTGAATGATACTGTTAGTTTTGATTAACTTGCCATTAGCAAGTTCAATAACATAAGGGGTTTCTAATTCTACCGCGGGCAATGATAGTAATGATGCAAATTCAGGAGAGATAAAACTCTTATCTGCTCCCGTATCAAAGAGAACCGATGCATATAGATTGTTGAGTAAGAACGTACCAGTAACAATGTTAGCATCGTGTCTCGCCTCGGTAGCACCAATCTGGAAAGCTCTCCCTCTAGCTTCATTCCCCGGATTGGTGTTGTTATTGTTTGGACAATTTCTTATCAAGTGGTCGGGACTCCCACACTTGTAACACGACCTGTTTGTTTGAGTGGTTTGTTGTGGTGCTTGATTTGGTTGGCGAGCAGGTAAATTACAATACTTGGTGTAGTGCCCAACTCTATTACAGTTGGCACAAGTAGGACACTGTCCCGTATGATGAAATGAACACCGAGTACATTTAGGCGACTGCCCAATGTAAGTTTTCTTCTCAGGAGTAACAACACCATAGTTTTTCACAGTTTGTTTGCTCTGGTTGATCTCAGCCGGAGCTCTCGCCTTAGATTTGCCAAACCACTTTCGTTTGGTACCTTTAGAAACATTTGAAGTACCGACATCACTACGGCCCACGGCCGTCTGAGTTTTTGTTACCAACATACCACTCCTTACCGCCTCATCGGTAAGCTTAGTGGTCAACAGAATTGCACGTTTAAGGGTTGTGGGTTCTGCTGCAGTCACCATTCCCCGAATCTGGGGAACCAAACCCTTAATATACTTCTCGATCAATGCTGCTTCAGTAGGAAACATATCGGGAAGTAAACATGTGAGTTCATGAAAACGATGAGTATACGCTAAACAGTCAGCTCCGATCATCAAATGATTCCAGAATTCCTCTTGGAGCTTTTGTATTTCAGTGAGTGGGCAATACTCTGATCTAATCAGAGTTTTAAACTCATTCCAGCCCATTGAGTCGACTGTAGCTGAGCCCAACGTTTTTGCCTGGGTATTCCACCAGGTCAAAGCTGATTCTTTAAAAGAACAAGCAGCATAAGACACCTTATGCTCCTCCAAACACTGGCTGATTTTAAGTTTCGTTTCCATTTCCTCGATCCACCTTATTAATCCAGCCGCTCCTTCCTTGCCAGTGAAAGTAGGAGGGTTACAGGAGGCAAAATACTTGTAAGTACATCCCTGTCGTGGTGGATCAGGAATAGTTGTAGTTGTACCGGTGGTCCTATGAGTTTCAGCGTTGCCACCAGTAGCATTGTGTTCTGTGTGATTGTGGTCCCCACCAGAACCCGAAGTGATATGAGGTTGATGTGGTATCAAAACACCACAAGCCGATAGCTGTTCACGCACAATTCGTGCTATCATTGCTTCGTTTGATTCAGATCCACCTGCACCAGCAGGTGGAACAGAGTTTACTCCCGGGTTCACGGGTGGAGCAGTATTTGTTTCCAGATTAATTTGCGGATCTGGATTTGATTCAGTATTTACTAGTGGAACTGGTTTGACTCCGGGTTAGTAATGTTCTTCATAGATCTCCTAGCCGGTCGGCCTCGTTTTGGAGCCATTTTTCTGCTCACATGCAGACAACTCAGATCAGTTCAAGAACATTAAATATATAACCCGTTAAATCACATAAATTCAATCATATTCAGTTATACTGAAACTTTATGAGGTTGAAAATGTGATTATAGTAAATACAGTATAACTACCTGACACAGTCCAGATAGATGATCAATACACAGTGATCATGCAAATGTTTGTAGTTATACTTAGTCCTAATAATTCAAAAACATGTCAAAATATTACACAGCTCACAACATTGTGACCTCAATACGTTAATATTTACATGTTTTTGATATATAATCACTTAGGACTTTGAAACGTTGCCTCAAGGGACTTTGATATGATGCCACACAGGACTTTGAAATGTTGCCACACAGGACTTTGAATTGTTGCCACACAGGACTTTGAAATGTTGCCACACAGGACTTTGAAATGTTGCCACAAGGGACTTTGATATGTTGCCACACAAGACTTTGAAATGTTGCCACACAGGACTTTGAAATGTTGCCACACAGGACTTTGAAATGTTGTCACACAGACAATTGAAATGTTGCCACACAGGACTTTGAAATGTTGTCACACAGACAATTGAAATGTTGCCACACAGGACTTTGAATTGTTGTCACACAGACAATTGAAATGTTGCCACACAGGACTTTGAATTGTTGCCACACAGGACTTTGAAATGTTGCCACACAGGACTTTGAAATGTTGCCACAAGGGACTTTGATATGTTGCCACACAGGACTTTGAAATGTTGCCACAAGGGACTTTGATATGTTGCCACACAGGACTTTGAAATGTTGCCACATAGGACTTTGAAATGTTGTCACACAGACAATTCAAATGTTGCCACACAGGACTTTGAAATGTTGCCACACAGGACTTTGAATTGTTGCCACACAGGACTTTGAAATGTTGCCACACAGGACTTTGAAATGTTGCCACACAGGACTTTGATATGTTGCCACACATGACTTTGAAATGTTGTCACACAGACAATTGAAATGTTGCCACAAGGGACTTTGATATGTTGCCACACAGGACTTTGAAATATTGTCACACAGACAATTGAAATGTTGCCACAAGGGACTTTGATATGTTGCCACACAGGACTTTGAAATGTTGCCACACAGGACTTTGAAATGTTGCCACACAAAACTTTGAAATGTTGTCACACAGACAATTGAAATGTTGCCACACAGGACTTTGATATGTTGCCACACAGGACTTTGAAATATTGTCACACAGACAATTGAAATGTTGCCACAAGGGACTTTGATATGTTGCCACACAGGACTTTGATATGTTGCCACACAGGACTTTGATATGTTTGTCACACAGACAATTGAAATGTTTGCCACACAGGACTTTGATATGTTGCCACACAGGACTTTGATATGTTGCCACACAGGATTTTGATACGTTACCACACAGGATTTTGATATGATCTTGCACATGTTCTCTAATATGTTCTTAGTTCATGCACTAGATTTGTCCTCACACAAACAATAGATATGTTCTTGTACAGTATGACTCTCGTACTGTACTTCGATACCTTGCCGTATGGGCAATAAATAAATCTGTTCGCATACAGTATTGTTCCAATACTGTATTTTAGCGATAGATACGTTCTCACACAGAATTGTTTACACATGAGGTATTCAAAGATGATACCACAGTAGATATTCAGGGATGATACCTCAATAGTTATTCAGAAATGATACCTCAATAGGTATTCAGAGATAATAAGTGAGATCACTATATACTCCATAACCCGCCTCATCCTATCCTCTATAATTCTTGTATAAATCTGGACTCTTTGAGGTAATGGCCTTCTAGCCAGTTTTCCCGCATAGGTATCTTTATCAGATATCTGTGGATGTGGTGGCAGGTGTAAAATCTGAGGTACCACCAAAGATGCTACAGAAGATGCTTCTGACGGATCTGAGTCAGAACTTGAGCTGCGACTCAGCGTATCATCCAGAGTCACATATGGAAACCTCTGATCAGTATCATGAAATAAATATTGAATAAAATATTCAACATAAACATGATATGAGACGTCTCCCTATCCTAACACCACTATTCGATCCTATAGTTATTAATGTTCTGCTTGAATTAAATTAAACTAGAACGCACACGTGTTGCGAATTTCAGTTATGCTGGCCACTCATAACTGAGATCCGTACCACCTGATTATCCTGGCTTAATACAAAACAACTTTTGTTCGTTAAACATGTTCGGTGCTCTCCGTGTCACTATACGAGCCTATGGTTATAGTCTAGGTTTCTAAGTCAACCTAGTTCTCTATAACCTGTGGCTCTGATACCACCCTGTCA
This sequence comes from Mikania micrantha, assembly GCA_009363875.1. Classification (NCBI taxonomy): domain Eukaryota; kingdom Viridiplantae; phylum Streptophyta; class Magnoliopsida; order Asterales; family Asteraceae; genus Mikania; species Mikania micrantha. The sequence continues at coordinate 7,151,237 of CM018686.1, forward strand.
CACCCCCACCTCTCGTCACCTGAGATGATGTCACTTGTTACTCTTAGATGGTTGCGGAAGCATAGTGGTGATGTCTCAGAGATGAGGTGTGACTTCCTTGTACCGATATCACAGCACACAGATTAACTTAGAATAAATACATCACAAAGGGTTTCGTAATTACATCAACATTACAGCTTAGTTTATTGCGCAATCTAATATCCCATAATTACAAAAGTGTGATGTGCATCCTCACCGTGTCATCACTGTTGCCCTGCAAAAATGTTGAGTTTAAAACGTCAGCACAAAGCTGGTGAGTTCGACAGTTCAGTTAGAACAATATGATATGATAAATAATGTTCACAAAAAGTTCATTTCTGGATAACCATGGGACCCGTATCTAGTTCCTTTCGGACAGTTGTTCGTTCACGAAGATACTACCCGTCGGTAAATATCCTAATGCCTCATTATCTTAATGTCTATCACTAACATTAAGAAGTTGTAATGGAAACAGGTACCAAACATTCACACCAGGGGAGATGCAATCCTCCCAGCAAATGGGTTGTCAGCCAATAGTACTATCAATGGTTCCTGTTCGGCCGCACATGGGTTCACTAGATACAGTTCACGAATGAGGACTTTTGATACTGTGATAGTTGTTACTAACGGCAAAATCCCATGAAATCACACAAAAAGTCACATGAAATCACACAGATATCAGTGATGCATATCATATGTTCAGAAAACAGTTTGCAGAATTACCCCGATGTTTATAAAACAATAAAGAGAAAAGGGGTTGTACGAAACTCACTTGATGTCTCAAATAGTAGAAACACACGCAACTGGTGCTAATGATGAGATTCTGCATTAGTTTATGTTTGATATGTTATTTATGTTTTAACTTACTGATTAAATCTTTCTGAACGTCCCATGTCAAAGACATTGCCTTGATAGTCATCAAACCGATGTTTAGTATTTAATTACATATTTTAATGTAATATCATACAACGTATGATAATGTAGGAGCCTATACTGATTCAGGTTCCTAATACTGAGTTGATGACTCACTTGATTAATCAGTATGATCTCAGATTAACCAAATAGTTAATGTTGTTGATTATAATGCTAAAGCAGTTTCTAGACAGTTTAATGGCTTAGGAATGATTAATCCTTGTTATTGATTACCCGAATATCATGAAATATCACAATGTAGTATTAGAGTAGGTTTAATAACCATGTTTAACATACTGATCTGACTGTTATCAGGAACGTCAGATAATCGTTCCAATGAGTATGTTAATGATTGTGATCAGTTTGAAACACATGGCTTTCACGTTGCATGTCAAAGATTAATCAAACTAATCATCTACATTGTCATAATCAAATGGTTTAAACCATTATAACCATTGTTATGATTCCATGCAAACCGGGCATTACAACGGCTCAAAACAAGGATTTACCCGTTAACAGTTCGAGTTTGTCATTCAAAATCAATCCTAGCCATCATCTAGGCAATAATCAACAACCCTAACTATTTCATTGCGTTCCAACTCAAGATTTAATCAATAAAAATCAAACCAGAAAGTTTAAAATGAACCATTACCTAATCTGAAGAAGTTCTGCGGATACAAAGATGATCTGAACTTGTTTTAACGCCTCTGGATGCGATCTAAACGTCGTGAGGCTTTAAAAATGAAGATTTGATGGTTTGGAACAGGATTTTTCGTGGTTGAAGGTTGCTGGCGTCGAGAGGAAGCAAGAAATGATGATGAGGATGAAAAAGTTGATTTTTATGCAAGTTGCCATCGATCTGGACCCCAGGCGTATCGCCTGGATACCCGCAGCCACGCCAGGCGTACCGCGCGGATGATACCAGCCTTATAGAAACTTTTGAACCCCGCGCGCATCGCCTGGACTTGTCACTCGACCTGGGGCGTACCGCCCCAGGGTAATTTCACCCGTTTTTCGACGACAACTTCGTTTCGCGATTCCGGACAATCCGTAACTCCGTTTCACGCACCGTTTTCGCCCACATTCATCATTTTCCACGTACTATCATCCCGTAATAGTTTCGGTTGTCAATTCAACGTGGATTTTAAACACAATCAAATGTGCTCAATTCGTTGCTGACGTAATTCTTCATACGCGATTATCACAAAGGCTGTCTAAAAATCTCGAAGTTTGGATTTGGTTGGTAGCTCATTCGAAAAAACTCGGATAGAGCTCGTTTGTAACAGAGCTGAATTGAGCCAGCTCGTTTTGTAACCGAGCCGAGTTCGAGCCATGGCTGGCTCGGCACATATGATCGGCACATAGTTCAAAGTGAACTGGTCATATGACTTTGGCAATGAATTGAAGATTATATCCCTAGCTAATTCATTTGTCAGTGGACATTAAAGACGTGCTAGATGATTAATGAAACCCTTCATCTTTAGTACATGAGTACTAACCGAAGAACCTTCTTGCGTGTAATAACCTAAGAGCGATCTTATCATTTCAAAGCTTTCATGTCGAATGTGTTGCGAAATTTCCTACATATGCTGAATCATATCATATGCCTTCATGTGTTCCACACTCTTTTGGACTTCTGGAATCATGGAAGCAAGCATCAAGCAAGAAACCTTGACAGAATCATCTACATGTTTGTCATAGGCTTTACGGGCTGCACCCGTAGCATTCATAGGTTCTTCTGGGATTGGTGTCTTAAGGATATACAACTTGCTGTCAACATTATGAACAATTCTCAAGTTACGATAGAAATCCATGAAGTTGGAGTTATTGAGTTTATCCTTCTCAAGGATAGACTTAAGTGTAAACGAGGAATCAGTGGAGTTTGCGTCAACAAACATCTACAAATTTCAACATTATCGAATTTAGTATTTTCATGCTTGTCCTAATTATGTTATGACCCAAACACAAAATATTTTATTAGAAATGAAATCCTGCTTCGTTATAATCAATGAATGGCTTTAGAACTCTCCATTGTTATGACTAGCAGGTAGGTAACGATTACCAAATGTGTCTCCACATAACTCTCGGTTTTGGGGCTGGTTGACGGGTATAGTCGACCATTTGTACGTTTAACCCCAACTGCACCTACATAACTCTTTATGTGATATTCCTCCTCAATTTGTAACTGAAAAGCCGGCCTAAGTAACTTAGGAATCACGATTTTTCCTTTTACCAAAACCTTAGGCCCGGATGCAGGGTAAATATCTAACACCAAGGGTTCGGATAAATTGGTTAAGGTGTTACTAATTAAGGATGGTGCAGAATATCCATTTTAATAATTGGGATTTCTTTTATGTTTATTTACCATTCGGGTCAAAGACATATTGGACGACTTGTAGCATGAAGCAAGTCGTGCAATTTCTTTTAGTAAAATTCAATTTTACGTATGGTTTGTGTTTGCTTATAACTCCTTTCAAGCACTCGACTCGATTAATTTTATATACCATATTTTAATCTAAGTCGGTAGTTTGCGCGAACCAATTTTAAACTAATCAAGTTTAAAATATTATCATAAAATAAACTCTTTTATTTTACAATTTGTTGTATCGTTTAAATAAAACAACTTTTTATTTAAATGCCTTTTATTAATTATAAAACACATTTTATATTTACTATTGCTTTCAAAATTGTCACAAATATTTTGTTTTTGCCGGTTTAATATTTCCTAAATGTTTATCAACCACAAACAACAAAATATAACTATGAATCGAGCCATAATCTAATTTATTTGGTTTTGTTCGAGCCATCAAACGTAAACCGAATTAGGTCTAGGGTTTACAAATCAACGCCTTGATTGTAATCTTCCACTTGATCCAAGATCTCTATCTTCAAGCTCCTTGATTTTCATCATTTTGGTCTTCAAATCCATTTGATCGGTTACAAGAATAAATACTATCTATTTACAAAAGATAGAAATCTAATGTATTACATCGGGTCCAAATACCCTTAAAAAATACATCCAATAAAAATTTGAAAAACCAAACATCGCAACCATTCAAATGGGTCAAAACCTAGGGCTCGAATCATCATAGTCACAATCAAACAATCAAAAGCTCGATCTTTTGTCAAATAAAACGTTTTTGACAAATAACACATAAGAGCGATTAACAAAACATTTATTCGCGTGTAGAAGCGGTTCTGATGCCACTGTTAGGAATTGTAGTAACCATTTTTGAAGTTTTAATTAATCATATTAATTATAACAACATAAGGTGGTTCGGCTATGGCTATGGTGGCTAGTGGTGGTTGGCCGAAACCCTAGAGGAATCCAGTTATATGCGAACAAACGAAAACAACCATAAGGTGTTTAGAATTGACCTTATTGAAGATCTCCCAAAAACACACATTGGATTCAATAGTAGTCTCGCTAGATGACTTGAATCACGAACCACAATCTCTATCGTGTATCACCGCAACAACTGTGTACTCCAAAACCACCTATGGTGGTTCGGCTATGGCTATGGTGGCTAGTGGTGGTTGGCCGAAACCCTAGAGGAGAGGGGATGGTGGCCGTGAGGTATTGTGGAGAGGAGAGAGTGAGAGAGTTGTAAAATGTGTGTCAAAAAGTGGTAGGTTGGATCTACATTTAAAGTCAAATGTAAATCCACCTTTTTAGTAACTTTGAATTACTAATTCAAAATTAATTCCCACCTTTTTTAATTTTACATTTTATTTAAATTAAACTCTTTTTATTTGATTAAAATCTTTTGGTAATTAAACCATTTAATTAATACTCTCCAATATTACTAATTAACAATTAGTTAGTAACATTTAATTAAATGTCTAAAGTTCAACTAATTAAACTTTAATAATTTAATTATAATTAATTATCACAATAATTAATTCCTCCAATATTATTATTATTTCATAAATAATAATAACACCACTTTATATAATTCGTGAAATTGAATATGTCTAAAACAAATTATAGACATAATCACATTACTATATTCCAAAGTGTAACTCTTTGGATCATACCCCGATAGCAACGTTGATATTATCGAAGATCGGACATCACATATCCAACACGAACATCTTGTCCGAAAAGAACTAGATATGGGTCCCATGGTTATCTTTAGAACTGTATATAAAAAACTTGCATATCATATCATTCGGGGTAAAACAATCACTACAAACTCACCAACTTTGAGCTGACTTTTCAAACTCAAACATTTTGCGGGTAAACAGTTGTCACATCCCCAAATTTAAACTAACAGAATTATACCGTTTAGGTCGTGACAAACCAGGATCTCAGTCATTAGACATAGCGAAAGACCTCTATATGCTTTTAAACATAATTCAGACTTAATTTGTAAAATCAGAGTTTAACATTTTGCGGAAATGTTTGAAAACCAATAACAGAAAGTAACAGTTACAAAACCATAAGTACAATGTTCAATGTTTTAAATCAACAACTAAAGTAAAATGAATGCATGAGACTCAACATCCTAGTCCCTGCTTGTCCTTGCTTGTGCTTTAGTGTCCTGAGAAAACATGTAAATCAAGTCAACACAAAGGTTGGTGCATACAAATGTTTGTATATGTAAACATGATGTGTTAGTTTAACACATCCATTTTTTGTACATATTCGAGTCTGTTCCCGTTAGTTTTGTAAATATTTCGAGTCGATTTTAGTTCCTTTTTACATTTTAGTGTTTTTGTGCAGGAATGTGTACCGAAGGAGCGGAAATGAAGGCAAACGGGCATCGGAATCAAGTGCGGGCGAAAAAACAAAGAAATAAAGGAAACTGACCCTAGGAGCATAGCCTAGCGTGGCCTCTTGGCCCCAGGCTATGCGCCTGGCATCATCAGACGAAATTATGCTTGTTTTCCCGGCGCATAGCCTAGCCTCGCGCTTACCACGCTAGGCTATGCGCCCCAGATGGATTTTTAGCCTAAAACCCTAATTTTAAGCCCTCTATAAAGGGATCGCATTCCAGCCGTTTTAGGGATCTTTTTCTGCGATTTTGGAACCCTAATAATGCCTAGGAGCTGCTGGAGCTTAACCATGGAGTTTGGGGCTTGATTATGGCTTATTAGAGTGGAGAAGAAGGACCATTTTGAGTATTTTCCCTTTCTTTTCTTTGTTTCTTAGTTTAATTAGTAGTTAACATGTATTTAGACTATATTCAGACCTATTTAGTTACTGTTGAGATGATTGTTGGCTAGATCTATGGTTGTATATAGGTTTGGGTTGATAAAGTTGTGATCTTTGATGGTTTTGGACTTGATTTATGCTTATGGATGATATATGCTTTGTAATCAGCTGTAAAGTTTGAAACTTTGATGATATTTGCATGTGTTTAATGATTATATTCGGTGAATGTTTGATCCACATGTGTTTAGGAAGGTCTTTCCACACATAGATGCATGTTAGGCCTACTACTTTGTGTTTTAGGTTAGTTTATGGGTTGTTGATCACAATCCATAGGATTAGACTTCATTAAGTATTGTTATTTGCATGTGTGACCTAGCCTAGAAATTCGGGAGGTGATAGGCTAGATGGTTGGTCTCTTACAGTTGGGATTTTTGAGTTAAACGACCCGGGAGGGCGTTGTCTTAGATCTACTTAGTGTTAGTGTCAATCCATGTCAAAGTTTTCAACTTTATAGTTCTCTAGTGTCTTAGGATACAAACAGGTGGAGAAATTCGGGAGGTGATTCACCCGTTTGAGTGCAATTGCATATTGGGAAAATCCGGAAGGTGACCCAGCAGACTAGTGCATGTATTACAGTCTCAGGATTTCCATTGTGGTTGCCTGGTAACTGATCTGGGTCCTATTAGGTCATTCTAAGTCTGTTCCTTAAAGATCCTAGTCTTCGTCCTTCATAGATCAATCCAAGTCATCATCTGTCACACTTTTGATTGCCAGCCTAGGTATACCAGTTTGTTTTATTTAGAGTCAGATTCCATTTTTAGTTGCAGTCTTAGTTAGCCTTTTCAGTAATTAGTTTTAGTTGGTTAATTAGTTAAATTCTCATTTTGTTCTTAGAAGTTGCACCAAACCCCCCCTTTTTCTCTTTTACTTTATTTTGTTCACAGTCTAGGTTAATTTTGTCAAACTAGTGTCCTTAGGGTTCGATATCCGGTCTTCCACAAGCTATATTGTCACCGATAGGTACACTTGCCTACGTAGCAGTCTAGTTTAGGATTTCCGATTATTACTAGGTGTTTAGGTCGAGTCTAGGTCTAGGATTAGTTAGAGTGTCTTTAGCTTAGGTTAAATAGCTTTAATTTAGTCTTGTTTTTAGTATACTGACCGCACGCATCAAAACACAAATGTTTGAACAACAGTTTGAAATGTAATGTTTGCAGATAACCATATCACACATTGCATAGTCACGATAGCTAGTCATTGTACTATTTACATAAGTGGTTGACACCGAAGCTGACTGTTGCATGCTATTGCATGTTCTGCCTTTCCACTATTGTCTAACACAAACAATAGTAATGTTGAATTGTCTAGTTAAACACTTGCGTAGATCACATCTACCAAGTGAGGTTTGTCAAACCCAATAGATCTATCTTCAACTACCACGCTTTGCACTACGACAAACTAAACGGTTCAATATGTAAGGACTTTGAGTGTTATGTGCACATTTAAAGTAAACAGTTAACTCATGCAAGTGATATGTATCCAAAATCGTTTGTTTGCACATGTTTTCTCCCCCAAAACAGTAAAATGTAAAAATGGGGTCGTGTACGCACCTTAGAATGCGAATAGAATGATCAACTATTCGTGAGTTCGCGTAGACAACCTTCTACGGAGAGTCTGAGTTTTAACAATAACGTTGTGTTATTTGTAATCTCCAATCGTGTTCGTAATCACATACATGTCAACACACGTATGTTAGTTTGTTTGAAACGCACATACAAAAGTGTACACGACTTTTAATTCGTTTGTTCATATACGATTATATTTAAATACGCGTAATTATACACGATTGTGTTTTCGGGTTAAAAATGTGAATTTTATCATTTCATCATGTCCGTAATTCCATTTCGGTTCCAACGCAATTTGAACGGGTTAAATTGGAGTTAGAACGAGAAAGTTATGATTAAAATACTAAAAATTGATTTTTAGTTCAAAAGAAGGTGGAGCACAGGTTCGAACCTGTGATCTCCAACTCCAAACACTCACATGCTACCAATCCAACCAGCTAGGCTATTGCATCATCTTTCCAAAACAAATTCTTTTAATCTTTGATGGGCAGGTTCCCCTTTGTTAAACCACCCGAACCAAATGGGTTCGAACCAGCCCTCAATTCGACCGAAATCAAAACCCAAACCATAGCGGTTTTGTTCCAAGGCTTCAAATGCACCCATTGGTCATTTCAATTTGATTATTGACCAAGTTCTTATGCTCAAATGAATCCCAAATGAGTTCAATTTCGTATAACCCAACCCTAGGCCCAAGAGCTTCGAATTCGAACTTGTTAGTCCTCGAATTCATGGGGCTTTTTATCCTTGGATCAAAACGAACCTATCTGTGTAATTTAATCAGATTTTGAACCTTTTTTGTTTAGAAAACCCCAAACCCGATTACATTATGAGCCCTAGAACTAGAAATCCTTAAATTCGTTTTGATTTTAAATCTCATTTGGAAACTTTCTGCATAGTTTAATTTGATTTTAAACCCGATTAGAAAACCCCAAACCCGATTACATTCGTTTTGAAGGGATGTTTTCGAAACTGTCTGCATAGTTTAATTTGATTTTAAATCTCATTTGGATCGAAACCCCCAAAACCGTTTATGTTAAAAACCCTAGAATTCAAAATCATGAAATTGGTTATAATTAGATGTAATTATCATATGAATTTCTTTTAGCAGGGTATTCCGAAGCTTTGGGTGTGATTTAATTTGATTCTTGAATTCGTTTTGTTAAAAACCACCAAATTGTTCTATATTAAGAACCCTAGAAATCGAATTCATTCAATTCGATGATGTTAGCTGATTTTATGTTAGGGGTATGCTTAGTCGCATGTTTTAGAGTGTGTAGGTATAAATTTTTACCTAATTCGACTACGAATTGATGTAGTTCGACTAGATGCTCGAGTTCGGCCGACTCTTATATCAAATCTTTGATCCAAAGCTTCAGAGTTTGAATTGGTTTGTGCTAGAGCCTCTAAGTGTGCTGATTTGTGTGTAAGAATGTTCAATTGTAAGAATTTAAGTCGAATCATGTGGGTTTTATATATGTAAGTGATGGTTTCGATTTTTATGGGTTATTAATCGTTTTAATTTGACAATTGATGACCTAACAACTGATAAATTCCGTTAAACATCATCAATATAGGTTTTATGAATGGTTAATTTGATTAATTATGGTGTTTTAATGAAATTTCGAATTTCAAGTTGATAAATCACTTGAATTTTGACTTTAAAGGTCAAAATTATGCGTTTTATCTAACTACAATTCTATTTCTTGTAATTATAATGCTTACAAACTTATTTTATTTAATTTAAATCCTTCTAATTTGATATAGTTCACCTTTGTATAATTTCTGTTAGTTTCTGGTTAACGGAGTTAACCCGAAATTCCGAATTGTCACAACAGTGACGGCAGTGAGATTGCACTGCAAGCATTTGCAAATTAAATAACTTAGTTGTACTATAACCGTTGACTTGTAATAACGATACCCTTAATGTAATGCATTTAAATTAATCTGTGTGTTTGTGATACCTGATCAAGTAAGTTGCACCCCACCTCTAAGACATCACCACTATGCTTCCGCAACCTTCTCAGGGTGAATAGTAACATCAGTAAAAGGTGACGAGAGGTGGGGGTGACATCACATGCATGTCACATCTAACACGATTACATCCATATGTCGATCGGTCACATACCACAGTCGGTTGGTGGTAGATCACATACCACATCCAGATGTCTCTCGCATGTGGCCTTTGAAGAAGTCCGGACTCATTGGAGAAAACGAGCCGAGTTGAGGTGAATGCTATTCAATATTAAATTTCTTATGCAAAAACATAGCCAAAAATGAACTGAGGCGAGCAAGCTCGGGTAAAAACGAGCCGGGTCCAAGCCAAGATTTTAGGTTTCGTTTACAATCCGAGCCGATTTTGAGCCGACTCCTGGATCGGTTGGTTTGGTTCGAATCGGCTCATGAACATCCCTAGTTGTGGCAAGTGAGGGGCAACCACCGTTCAAAAATTGGGGATGTGATGAAGAAGATGCTTGGAATGCAAACGAGGCTTTGACGAGAGGGTTAGCTGAAGACGTCTTTTCAATCCCACACATGCTTACATTCGTGAGGATGTTAGCAATTACGGGTGTTCAGTATTCGAATCGGACTCAAAAAAATCGAAATTCGATTCGATTTTGATTCGAAAATAACCAAGTCGAATTCGATTCGAATATTCTTATTCGAATTGAAATCCGAATAAAATTATTTTTGTATATTTTTTTATTATATATATACAAGTAGTTACTACTAAATTATTATATACCTATGATTTTATTAGTTTGAATGTTATCACTAGTATTACAACTTAAATGTTAGTTATTTGATATTTACATGTTTATAGTGTATTTGATATTTTTAATGCATAAACATATGTAGCAAGCATAAACAATTTTTTTTAATTAAATTTGAATTAAATCAATTCGAATTCGAACTTTATAAGTCATATATGTAACGTGTAATTATACAAGGTTTTCTAGCATCAAAATTCGAACTTTATAACCATAGTTAGGGTTATATTAACCATGGTTATATAAAAATACGTATCATATACTATTTGATCATTGCTAACAATTTGATTTCCTTGCAAATTCTATCAAGTTTACTTTGATTCTCTAATTGTGTTCATAATATGGGCAATAATTGGTATCAGAGCCTAGGTTTCTCAAAATTCAAGAACCAATATTTTTCTTTCTTGTCAATCAAGCAAGTGAACTTAAAATTCAAAAATCAATTCTAAAGCCTATTCACGAGCGGCAAATTCAAGAAATTCTTCGCTTGAACTTCATGTATACAAGTCGACGGTATCAAGAGAATTCTAGAATTTGAGGAACTTTATATCAAATTTTGATTGTTAGTTTATTCAAGCAAGGAACCAGAGAACAAATTTTATGTTGTACTCGTTTGTTTCCTTTCAATCGAATGAGAATCAATTGTTTCAATTAAACGCACGATCAAAAAGGGAACAGAAGCAATTTTTATCATTTATTTGTAAAATCCGTTTATAGTTATCTTATTATTATATACTTATTTATTCCTTTATTTTCTTATATATATATATATATATATATATATATAAGATTGGGATAAAATAATAACCCACTCTTAAAGCAATAACCCAAATTACTTTGCCAAGATGAAGCCAAATCTTGGATTTTTTTTGAACATAATTGTAACACATTTAGAACACTATGTTGTTTTATGAGTTTGCTAAAATTCATCACCGTTTGAGAGTTTACATCGTTGTAAGTTTTGGGCCTAAAACAGTTACAATGTTGTAAATCAAAAAAACTTACAACGATGATCTCTCTTAAACAATCATTATTTTCTCAAACTCATAAAAGAACATAATGTTCTAAATGTGTTACAATGATGAAAAAAATCCAAGATTTGGCTTCCTCTTGGCAAAGTTATCTGGGTTATTGCTTTAAGAGTGAGTTATTATTTGAACACTTCCCTATACACACACACACACACACAAATGTTAGGGTGACGTGTGAACTTCCATACTCTGTAAACTCTAACAAGACATTTTTGGATTAGCATTCAACCTACGAGTCTTTCTCATACTTTTTTTTTTTTCAATTTTTGTTGCTATTGGGATGTTACATATGTTTTATTTAAACATGTACAATTCTAGAATCATTCAAACCATTGTTGCAAGCCTTTAGATCTAGTTAGCTTTTGTTTGATTGCTATGTGTTATTACATGTTTGTAATCTATTTGTTGTTGACAATCAAACCAGCTAGTCCACTAGTAAATTTGGAAATGGTCACATACCTTTCTCGCATTAACTTTAGTCATTGTGTTAAATAGATGAAAATGTATACATAGCAAACTTGTTGATATCCATGCTTTAATTCAAGGTATAACTAATCTTGATTAAATGCTATGTATTGATACTAGTTTGGACACTATTATTAAGACATATTCAGTCAATAAAACTTGTTAATATACATGCTATTGATTCAATGTTGGTAAGACAATTTGTTTGCATCTTATTCTACTATTGTATACATATAATAAACTTGTATAAAATTCTCACCGACTATGCAAATATTTAATCAAAAACTTTTATTTTATATGTACACATCTAAGAATACTTGGACCTATATATTAATTTATAAACTCTATTTTGGATTATAGTGTAATGTATGGATTCTTGAATATTTGAAATTGTGTTGAAATGAAATTTGTGTTTTGATGTAATTGGATGTCTAAATACTTAAACTTTAAAACAATATTATGAGCTTTTAAAAACAATTACAAATTATGTCTCGATGTATTTCGTTATTAGTTAGAGTGTAACATGAAACACATTGAAATTTACTCTAATAAAAGAATACCAAAAATTGACACATGCCAATCTCTTAGTCACTTTTTAATTTTTTTTCCCTCGTTTTTTCTAATAAATACTAACTCCCTCTCCTATTCAATACCAACAATTTAAAATATTTAAATTATATAACTAAATATAAAAAATAATTCTTTTTATTTTTAATATTTTCTTAAAACTTAATAAATTAAAGATTTTAACCATAATATTGAAATCTTTTTTAACTATTTTTAAAATATAGTTTTATATTTTTTTAATATTTATTATATATAATTTTTAAATTACATTTTTATCTTTGATCTAACATTCATTTATATCTATATATTTTCAATTTCATACAAAAATAATTAGTTGGATATTTGCAACATATAAATTAATTTCCTCATTTTATTTCTGCAAAATTAACAATCTATTCTCAATTAACTTCATTGTATAATTTAACCACGGAGAGTTATACGACAGGATCCTACTTTTGACAGAATAGGAGGATTTAGAAGTAGTCGAGGTCAAGGTAAAAAAAAAAAAAACAATTTTTTAGGACTTTTATTTATTTATTTTTTAAATGATTTACGTTAGTTGGAAAGGTAAAACATATGGAATCAAGTTTTACATTAATTACTTATCATTCACATAAGACTTGATCAGAATCTATATATAAAAAAGACACCTACTTTCAAACTTGGTTCCATAACCAATGAAAGGAGTATAATAGGAATAATTTAGGGTTGAAAACCAACAAAGTCGTGTGTGCACTAGGAAGTATTCTCCGGTTGTAGTTTGAAGAGGGGAGAGATCTCTATGATGTTATTTCATGACTTCAATAACCCAACACATCCTGTCCTTCATCCATACCATCGTCATCATACACAAAACCAATCCCACACTCTAATATTACCGTAAAAATGGTGGTTACGGTAATAGTGTCACCAGCTTTCATCTCATTCGGCCCAAACATCCAACGACTAACAAAACATAAACAATCCTCTCCACCTTCACAATTCTTTATAGCGTCTGTATCACTATAATATTTATAATGCCAGGAGTGGTTCTTTGTAATATTTTGAATCTTGATATCAAAATGAATCTCAGATGATTTCCCCTCCATTATTATACAGGAGAAAATCAGTCCTCGAAGCTTCGTTGGGGATGATGGGACGGTAAGTGTCATTATATAGTCCTTGCTTCTATGCCTAATCCACTCTGGCATTTCTCTCCCCTTATAAATTGTGCTGAATATTACGTCTTCATTAAACATCTGCCAAATACAACATTAATTAATCACCGCAAATTCATAATACACAATGACAAACTAATTAATATTAATCAGAGGAAACCTGGGTTTCGCATTCAATTGGTCTTCCTCCAAGTTTCAAAGTGTTCAAGACTATTTCAACAATATACTTTATACCAGACCAGGAACTATCATATAATATCGTTTGCTCAGTAATTTTAGCTGATATGTCGAGTGAGGGGGGCATTTCTGGATCAAATTTCATTTTCCTTATTGAATGATTATCTTCAACATTGAAATAGAAATCGACCTTTAATTCATTTAGCGTACATGGAGGATGCTCAATTAATATCAGCTTATCACAATTTTTCATACCAAGCATCTCAAGCCTAGGAAGGGTTCTCACACAATCGGGCATTGATACAATTGGATTTCCATCTAATCGTAATTCCTTTAACATGGCTAAGCAACTCAAGTCCATAGGGAAGCATTCATTTGACAAGTTATTATTTGCAAGTGACAAAGTCCTTAATGAGCGTGGTAAAGAAATCAAAAAGAACTTTGAATCACTTGGTATGACATTCACATTCCCCGTCTGAATTTGAGTTTCAAGAGAAATACAACCATCTAACAATAGTGTTTGGACCTTGTTTAACTTGCATAGGGATTTTGGAAGCTTTTTAAGCTTGCAGCAATAACTCAGATCAATATGGACAAGTTCATCGCATTGCTCAATTGATTCACACACCTCAATCAAAGATGTACAGTTTTTAAGGATTAACCTCTCAAGTGCAGGGAGCAAGTAAAAACCACCCACACTATGAAGCAGTTCACAGAAACTTAGATCTAGAATCTTCAATGATCCAAGCAATCGCTTGTCTTTTGATCGTAATCCAATTAACCCCTAGAGTAGAGATAAGTTCAAATACATGGTTAGTGAATTTTCTTAACTCAAACAAAAGGAAGTATATTCTTCAAAATCTCTTAATTACCTTTAACCTGCTCACAAATTGTTGATATCTACTATATGACATGTCAAATGATTCAATCTTGCTATATGACATGTCAAGAACAACTACTTTCTCCAACGGTAATTTTGAAGGTATCGACTTCAAATGAAAACCATGCATACACAACCACCTCAATTCTTTTGGAACATTCTCATAAGACCCATTGATTTTCACATAATTGAGCAGTAGAAGTTTTAGTTTATCCATCTTACTTAATGCATCTGTTTTTAGCTGTAAACATCCACTTAACTTCTCTTTCTCAAGCATTCTCATGTCAAGAGCAAGGCCAACAAGATTTCCTGTGCCCTGTGAAGAAGGAAATGCAACAAAGTGAGGTTTTATTAAAAATGTACGGACAAAACAAAACACTTAATACATGAAAAGTACCAACAAGCACGTATGCTAACCTGCTTTTGTTCCAACACTTTGAATGACTCCTCGTGACACCATAATCGACTACGCTTCCATGGTCTGTCAGGTGATTCTTGGCGTACTAAATCTCTTCCCATCTCTTGAATCAACGAATGCATCTCTAGTGCATTATGCCTATCAATACTAAGAAGGCATCTTTCTATGAGATTGGTGATCCCATATCTTGCATTAATATCACAAGAATTCAATATTGTTTCAGCCACATCTCTATCTATTCGCACAAAAAAACATGCAATATGCTTAAACAACTCCTTATCATTTTTAGATAGTAGAGCATCAAAGCTCATCTTCAATGCGTTGTTTACTTGTGAATGAGGTTCTTTCTTTAGCACTTTTATGCACTCTTCCCAGTACGCTACATCTCGCTTCTGAAGAGACCTGCCCAAAACTTTAAGAGCCAATGGATGTCCTTGACAGTACTCCACAAGCTTTTCTGAAGCCTCTTCATAACCTTTTTCGGGCTTATTGCTCTTGAATGCATGAATGCATAAAAGCTCCAATGAAGCAGATTTGTATAAGCCTTTAAGTGAGATCTTTTCATGCTTGGGTTGAACTGGGAGGTCAAATAATGCACACCTCTCTGTTAAAGATGCATCTTTGGTTGTAATTATAATTTTGCTTCCTTGGTGAAAAGGTTCGTTTCCAAGTAACGCATCCAGCTGGTCTAGACAACCAACGTCATCAAGCACTAGTAACACCTTCTTATGAGCAAGTGCATTTTTAATCTTAGAGGCGTAAACAGAAACATCATGAATTTGTAACTGTAGGTTTTTTGAAATATCTCCAAACAATTGCTTTTGTAAATCAAGCATTCCGTTTAAGTTTTTCTTGCATGTTTCATTGATGCCTTCAATAAAGCTACTTTTTTGGAATTTATTGGAGTGTAAATGGAAAACATATTTAGCTAAAGATGTCTTCCCAATCCCACCAACGCCTACAACTGTAAGTATGTCAACAGTATTAGAAGATCCATCAGTTAACCATGACCTAATAGACCAAATTTCATGGTCCATCCCGATGAGAGGAGGCAGGGTATTTCCTGATGGTAATCGATGGTGGATGTGGGCAACAACTTCTTGAATAAACTCCGTCTCTTTCCTAAAATTGATTTCATACATCACAACCTCATCTAAAGATATGATTACCAAATGTAAAATTTACCTGTCCTTCGCATCTCTTCCTTTTATATCAGCAATTTCTGTGAGTGCCATCTTCCATGACTCCATCTTTTGAGCAAGCTGACTTCTTTCCTCAGCATCTGTTTCTGCCTCCATCTTCTGTTTATGATCTGCCAATGCTTCCTCGAATCTGTTCTGTTGCTTCCTGACATCGGTGGGCTCAACATGATAGAAGATTGGGATGACGATTTGTTCACGGTTCTTCTTTTGTTGAAGGATTAGTACCAATTCGTCCAGGCACCATGTTGAAGAGGCATAATTCTTGGACAGGATGACAATAGAAGCTCTGGATGATCTAATCGCACTCTCCAGTTCTGGTTTTAGTGGCTCTCCTGTTTCAATCTCTTCATCATCCAAAAACGTTATGATTCCGGCATCCTTTAGGGCTTTGTAGAGGTGATCTGTGAAACCATTGCGAGTGTCTTTGCCTCTAAAACTTAAAAACACATCATAATTATATGTATGATTAGGATGATGATGATCAGGATCATGAGTTGAAGAAGAAGATCCTGGTAAAAGTTCAGTGAGAACAACCATGGAGAAGAAGGTATGATTTGAGTGATGAATTAATGGAAGAAGGAATGATTTGAGTGCGAAGATGCTGTAAATGGGCAAGGCTTTGAAGGTTAAAGTTTTTTTAGTCTTGTGAGGATGGACCCATTTGCGAAATTTCCATGTAATAAAATTAGTTTTTTTAGGGGCCTGTTAGGGAGACGCCAGGGTGGATAACTGGACACCAGTCAATACGGCCCGTATTGGGCTTTACGGGTCGTATTGAAAAGAATATTCTGACAAAAGCTAACACGTCAAATCATAGGGCTGACGTAGGTCTGACACACCCCATACGGCCCGTATGTCACAATACGACCCGTATACATCAAATAAGAAAAATGAAAAAGTAAGAGAGAGAAAGATTTAATGTGTAGATACCAAATATAGGGGTAAAGTTAGTAAAAAAAACGAGTTTGACCAAAAATAGGCCTTTAGGTTACTCATATCTTGCAAGTGAAATTGACAGCTTTCAGAGTTTGACAGCTTCTTTACAGAAAAGTAGATTCCTTTCTTTTATTTATGATTTACCCAATAGAAAAAAATAAATAAAAATAATAAGTATATAACTATACGGGCCGGGCCGTATAGGTCTATACGGCCCGTATGTACTTTCAACCGTCAAACATTTTTCTGACAAAGTCTGACAAAATCTGACACCCATACGAACCGTATAGGGCCATACGACCCGTATAGGCCTAGGTGGTGTCAAGTTATCCATAGGGGGTGTCCAAATAACCTGCCCCTTTTTTTAACAAAAATATTAAGATTAAAGAAGTTTTTTATTAAATTATTGTTATTATTTTTATTTTTATGTGTTTTAATTATTATTAATAAATGTTTGTAAAATCTAGTAATTTCCATTAGAGTTAATTTCTATTTTGGTCCCTATGGTTTTTAATTATTCTCTATTTTAGTACCAACATTTAGATAATTCCTATTTTGGTCCATGTGGTTTTAATTATTCTCTATTTTAGTACCAACATTTGTTTTTTACCCATTATTGACCCCACCGTTTAGGGGTGTTCAAAATATTCGAAACTTGAAAAAATTCGAAATCTGAATCGTATCCAAAACCCGAAAAAATCGTATCCGAAATCTATTTCGGGTCGGATAATATGATTTTAGATTAGGGTCGGGTTATTCAAATGAACAAATTCGGATTTTTCAGGTCGGATAATATATTTTGAATTTCGTGTCGGGTTTCAGATAGATCAAAAAAATTTTCCAACCCGATGAACACCCCTACCACCGTTTGGTACTAAAATAGAGAATAATTAAAAACCACAGGGACCAAAATCGGAAAATATCTAAATTTTGGTACTAAAATAGAGAATAATTAAAACACATGGATCAAAATAGGAAATATCTAAATATTGGTACTAAAATAGAGAATAACTAAAAACAACATGAACCAAAATATAAATGAACTCTTTTCATTATAAGTGCTTGAGCATTATTCCATTTTTTTTGAAATTTTATTGTAATATAGAAATATTGAATTAATAAAATATTTATATTATTCTGTGAATGATGCTGCTATAATAATAAGACAAAAGTGTAGTAAAAAGTTAAAAGAAAATAAATAAAGAATAACTAAATAAAGTTAATAAAAATTAAAAGAAAAAAGATAAAAAAAACAACAGCCAACGACTTTTTCAAATGTAACATAGAGACAAATTAAGGACTACAAAAATTAATTAATATATATATTAAAAACCAAAAATGGTTTGAGAGGAGAATTCCCAGTTCATTTAATTACAACTTATGATGCATGTGGTACAATGTGATTCTCCTTTTGTAAAAAGGTAAACCCCAGTTCTCGATCTTTTCATCACCGTCACCACCAAATCACCAATCCCCCAGATCATCTTCATAACTCTCAGCCACTTCCGATTCTCTCTGTTTTACCGTGCATCATCGGTTGCTAAGCCGCCGCCGGCTATAGAATTGGTTGACTTAAGCCGGTGA
The DNA here is from genome assembly GCA_009363875.1 of Mikania micrantha. Lineage (NCBI taxonomy): Eukaryota > Viridiplantae > Streptophyta > Magnoliopsida > Asterales > Asteraceae > Mikania > Mikania micrantha. The sequence goes on from CM018686.1 coordinate 7,170,135, forward strand.
TGGTCGTGATGGAGGTCGATCTGTGTAGCCACTTATCCTCTTCGTCTTCCATCACATTTTCTGTTGTTGGATCTCTAAGCATACTCGATCTGTGCTGGATCAATTTGTAAGAACATATAAGTTTTAAACATTTTGCACAGTTTCCGTATTCTTCCCTGTCCATTTTTTAGGTACTCTTTTACCTATTGCCTCATGAAAATATTTGCAGATTATGGGTTCAAAATAAAAGATCTGACCAAACTCGGTTCAACATCTAAGTTCAAAATCAAATCTCTATTCTTTATATATTGAGATGATCCAAGATCCTAGAAAAATTAGGTATGAGGTGTAGAGCTCTCATCACAAGTAATTCTTTTTCTTCTTTTAGAATCGTCTTTGTAATGATTGTTAAATGCATCTGTGATGTTGATTATACCCGGATATTTTGTTTTGAAATGCTTTTAAACGTGTGTTAAGGATGGAGAATGACAACATTCATCAGGCATCCACACTTAATTATTCGCCTATCTCTTTTATTACTTTTAACTTTTTTGTTATGCTCTCTAATTGATAAGTCATATGAATCTGTAAAACATACTGTGTTTGTGTTTTTAATTTGGTTTATAGATTTCTTCTTATTGGGAATGATACTACTCTTTTGCTATTTAATATTCCTGTTTACACATGAATTGTGTTTTATATTTCCTTTCGTAGTAGCTAACATTAAAAGAAAGTTTTATGTGAAAGTATTATTGTTCATATATTTCTCTTTTATTGAAAATTATTCATAATCTTAATCCATGTTTCATTTTGTGGTAAGTCATATAGACAAAACCAGTCTCATAATCAAACACGTCAGTATATGATACCCCGCTGCAACACGCGAATCCTAAGTACTAGTTAGTTATTAAATCGAAGTACAACTAAGCAAGAGAGAGAGAAAAAAGAAATATGAGCCATCAAGTTTCTCAATTGTAAGTTGTAACAGAGAGTAATTATAACTAGTAAATTTCATTGCATGTTGTGGACTTGTGGGGGCAACTTGTTTAAAACTATTCACTAATTTTAAACGTTCAACCACTTAAATCTCCATATCTTAAACGCCTTTTTCCTAAAACCATTTGTTTTTTCAAACTCACTAAAAAGTAACTATGTGCGTGACATAAATTTTAAAACTATGGTAAACCTTCACTTTGACACAAACAAAAGGGATATAACCCTAAGCTACCCTAAATATTTTTACCCACCCTAACAACTTGCTTTCTTGATTTCTTCGGTTAAAACTACCAGATCATTGAACCCAAGAGGCAAAGCCAAGCCACTTGCGCAAGTGTTGCAGAGCACCCAAACCCAATAGCCAATCCGGCTTGTGCCCCTTCCGCCCTAAATTTTTATGTTTGAATTTTTTTGATTTGAGATAGAAATAGAACTAAATATTCTTGATGGATTTGTTAACCTACAAGTACAAGGGCATAACCGTGTCACTTCCTCTCAAACTCAAATATGTAAGACCATATGCAATACTTGTGCTCAGTTTTTTTTTTTTTTTTTTTTTTGAAGGCAACTTTCAATAAAAACAAATGGGTACCAAGTAAGTTACTAGGCCCCAAGGAATACAAGAAAATGAAAATAACATACAATTGTTACACTCCAGCTAAATCAAAACTACTCCATTTCACCCAGTCTAAGTTCTGAAAATTGGATATGCTCTTAATCCAAAAAAAGCTAGTTGTTTTGATATCATTAATAATAGTTGAAATACAAAGCGGCTTTCCCTAGTATACCCTTTTGTTCCTCTCCTTCCAAATTGCTCAACAAGCAATAAGAATCACAGATTGAACCATTTTTTTTATATTGATCCTCACCTTTAATCGATTTGTGCAGCTCCAAAATGTCACCAACCGAGAAGGCAAAGATGGGAGGAAGCTTGCACCACGATGACACCGTATTCCAAACGATTGTTGAAACATAAAAAGCGAAGAATATGTGATCAGCCGATTCTTCACCTTCACTACAAAGCCCACATGTAGTCGATGCAACCATTATATTTCTTCGTTTTAGAGCTGGTTTGGTGGTATTCGATCAGCAAGAAGTCTCCACCCAAAAATTTTACTTTAAGTGGCACCCATTTATTCCATTCAAAACTTGTATTGTGTCTCATTGTTGTTGTAGTTGATCTTAGCAAGGTACGCATGGATTTTACTGAAAAAACTCCATCTGGATCACCCTTCCATACCCATTTATCCTTGGACAAAGAGAGCTTCAATGTAGTTAAAAGGTTGGTGCAATCCGCAAGTTCCAGTAGCTCTTTATAGCTCTTTAGGAAGAAGAGGTTGTCTTTTCCATTGCCAAGTAATTCCCTCCATAGTGCATCTGTCAGCAACAAGGCATGCTTTGTTTGCTTCCAACTTGAAAATGGTTGGATAAGAGTTCATTAGTGAGTTTGGACTAGCCCATGTGTCAATCCAAAATCTGATGCTTCGCCCATCTCCCACTTCTTCTGCAATGAGACTATTAAGAGATGTATTATAGTGTAAAAGAGTTTTATCCACACTTGCTATTGCTTTCCAGGTTCCTGTAGATGTGTTATTTTTTGGAATAATTGTCCAAGAACGTGGATTATGGTGGAGAGACATAATCACATTCCTCCAAATTATGTTTTCCTCCTTGTAGCGCCACCACCACTTAGTTAACAGGCTATCATTGAGATCTGCTAGAGATCCTAATCCAAGCCCACCTTCTTTTTTTGGTGCAATCACCTTGTCCCAGTGAATCTTTTTATTGGCCTTGTTTCCGCCCCACAAAAACTTCCTTCTCATGCTTTCAATTCTAGTAATTACTTTTTTTGGTGCTTTAAATAGGGAAAATGATAAATCGGTAAAGCATCAAGAACTGATTTTAGTAGAATAACCCTACCTCCAATAGAAAGTGTGTTCGCCTTCCATATACTTAACCGAGTTTGAATCATATCAATAACCAAGTTCCAGTTTCGCACCAAATTCAAATTACATCCAACTGGAAGGCCTAAATATTTAAAAGGAAGCATACCTCTGCACAATTTATTTTAGCCGCCATATTTGATACCATATTCTCTTCAACACCAATCCCATACTTAGTGTATTTTTTGTAGTTAATCCAAATACCAGAGACAAGATAAAAGATCCTCATTATTCTTGCGATTTTTTTCACATTCCATTCCGACCAATCACCAATTAGAATAATGTCATGTGCAAACATAAGATGAGAGAAAATCAGACCATTATTAGGGCACTAGAATCCACAGAATAAGCTATTTTGAACAGCACTCTTCATAAAACTTGAAAACGCCTCCATTGCAAGTACAAATATATAAGGTGACAACGGGTCACCCAGTCGAACCCCTCGGCTGCATTGGAATTCTAAAGTTGGAGACCCGTTAACCAAAACGGAAGACCTCGCAGATTTCAAAATACAGTGTATCTATCTTTGCCATTTGTTTGGAAAGCCCATTTGATTCAATACAGAATCAATGAAACCCCAGCTTATTGTATCGAATGCCTTTTCGAAGTCAATCTTGAAGAGAGACATTTTTTGCTTATGTTTTTTTGCCCATGAAATTAATTCATTAATGATCAAAGGACCATCCAAAATGTTTCTATTTTCCAAGAATCCTGCTTGCTCATCAGAAATGAGAGATCCAATCACCATTTTTAGTCGATTGGCTAGAGTCTTTGATATTACCTTGCTAATACAGCCGATAAGATTAATAGGGCGATATTCAGTCAACGATTCTGGGTCTCTTATTTTTGGAATTAATGTAATAAAGGATGAGCAGCATCCTTGTGAAATTGATTAAGTAGAATGGAAGCGTTGCATCATATTCACGAATTCCTTCTCCAAAATGTTCCAAAAGTGTTTAATAAACCTAAAGTTAAATCCATCACGTCCAGGTGCTTGATCACTACCACAATCCCATACCGCCTCTTTTAGTTCAATAGCTGTGAATGGGGCTATCAACATATCACCACGAGATCTATCCAACGTGCTTAAGTGCTCACAAATGAAGGAAGGCCTTTCCCGCGCAATTTCTTTGAACTTGTATGAAAAAAATCTTAGAGTTTCTGCTTTTATTTTCTTTGGATTCATGCACCAGGTCCCATTGATTTCCAATCCGTTGATCCTGCATTTGCCCAAACGATTGTTGATTATATCGTGAAAGAATACAGTGTTTTCGTCTCCATCTGATCCCCATTTAATCCTTGATTTTTGTCGAAGATCACATAGCCGATGATTGTCCATTTCCTGAAGTAATCGTTTACATTCCATATTCAATTCAATTTTCACATCGTTCAATCCAGTTGTCTCCACCAACTCATCATAAATTTGCAACTTTTCTTCAATTCTTTTTCTTTCTCCATTACTTTCAGCTTCACTCTATCCCACCAGCTTTTAATGGCTTCTTTAAAACATCTTGGTTTATGGGCAAGAACAAGATCTGGAGGTCTGCTTTCATTGAATAAAGCATTTGCCTCCATTATTATTTTATCAAGAGTCGGGTATGAAAGCCATTTATTAAAGAACTTGAATTGCTTAGGTCCGAAGTTATAAGCAGTAGTACTTAGGATAAGCGGACAATGATCAGAATATAGTCTATGTAATGCCGACAGGGAAGCATCCGGCCACGTGTTCCAAAAAGAAGAGCATACTAGAACCCGATCAATTTTGCTAAGTTTATTCCGGGAGCTTCTGAACGTGTATTTTTGACCTGCTATCTTATATTCTTTTAGATCAGCCTCATGTATAAATTCATTGAATCTCCTTGCATTAGTCTGATTGAATTCAGAATTTGATCTCTCCTCTTGGAACCTGACTTCATTGAAATCGCCCGCAATCACCCAAAATCCTTGTGAGTTGTTTTTGAGGTCTAGAATATTTTTCCAAATATTACCTTTGGCCTGTGGATCTTGAGGTGCATATACATTCATAATGAAAAAATGATCACGCAGACCTTTAAGTGTACCTTTTATTAACATGAAGTTTCGATTCTTGGTGCATGTTAACATACAAAAAGTTCCTGGATCCCATATACACGCCATACCTCTATATCTTCCATTCGCATTTACCACTTCAGAATGAAAGTTTGTATCACCCCACATATTTTGACCTGAACCTTATTTCCATCTCCATACATAGTTTCTTGGATCTCTTCTAAGGTTTCTGATCCATTCATTTTTTCATGGATCCCCCACCCCCTAATGTTAATTGATAGTAAATTCATTGGACCATATCTTTATTCTCCTCTCGTGCAATTTCTTTGCTAACTTGTTCAACGAAGTTTTCAAGTTGAACATCCATACCCCTTGCAACACGAATCTTTTCATTTATTTCATTTGAATTATGCATGGACCAGTCTTCATTGACTCCAAAAGAATCTGTCACCATCGAAGGGGATCCAAAGTAGAACATAGCTTCACCCATCTTGTTAATGTGATCCAAAAAGATGTTATCTGTTGTATGAGTTTTGTTGCTTTCCGATATCGGTTCATCTGGTCTTTTACTTTTTGGTTCAGGGAATCCCGGATTAAAGGGTAAATTTAGCTCACCAAAAGGGTCCGTATTCATAACTAGATTGTCAAATTCCTAGAAATTACTTGGGCTCATTATCCGGGCCCGGTTTCTTTTCTTTTGATTCAAAACAGACCCATCATCAATTATCTCCTTATAGGCTTATAGGGCCCACAAGGCTCTCGCGTGTGAGAATGTTCCAAGGTGTTCGTATTTTTCATGCCCACATTTTCGTTATCCAAGGGTGGGTTGTTATCCAAATTGTGTTCCCTAAATAATGATTCATTTTCTGAAATTGTCTGCCGTCCATGCATTAAGGGCGCCTTTTGAGCTTCATTCCTTGGAAAAGTTTCCATTGTGGAGAACTGCCCTGCCATTATCGACGATTGCATTTCCACTCCATGCATGCGACCATCGGTATTCCTACTATCTCCGGTTAAACTTTCTTCATCTTCTCCGGCCAAAAAATCAGGCGACCAGTCTTCGATGTCTTCATCCCCATATGACCTGTATTTCTTCCTCTATTCTGCCACCATGGTGTTGATCGATTCCTTTGATTATAAACGTGAATATATATATGAAAACATAATAATAAATATAAGATTAGATGAAACCTGTGAATCCAGTGAATGCGTTGTTGATTCCACACATGTTTTTGAGATAATGATTCGATCGGGTTCCCGTTTAGGGTGTATGATTAGGATGGGTTAGTGAGAGGCTCGGTTGAGGTTTGGTAACCTTTTATGAGCCTTAATCTTTTATTTATAAATACACCCAAGGGAAACCCTAATTAGGATAAATAAGGATAATTACGTCCATCAAATAATTACATATCTGCTAGGGGTATTTAGGTAATTGATCTTTTAATTAAATAATCATGAATGCCCTATATATTAAATATTTAGTCTAACATTCTCCCACTTGGCTAAGTGATTATTTATTATGAGCATTAAATAAGTCTGCAGATTGATAATACTCATTTTAGTTATAAATTGTAATCATAGCAGAGAAATACAGTCATTGAATCAATATTCAATTTAAGACCCCCATTAATCATACTATAATACAAATTTAAAACTTAAGTTAGGATCAATTAACATGTAAGCCCTTTAACGAATGATTTGTGTTATTAGTGTCTATATGTCATTAGTCATCCATAAACATATATTTAGAGACAAACAAATCAGATAAGTGAGGAAATTTCATTAATCATAAGTAAGTACATTATGCAATAAGTTCTTTACATAAGCCCATCTTCGAAACATGTTCTTCGAATATCTTAGGAGGGAGACCTTTAGTCATTGGATAAGCAAGCATAACTTTAGTACTTATATACTCAATACAAATGTTATTTTCCTCAACTCGCTCGCGAACGAACAAGTACTTTGTATCAAGATAAACCAACACCGGTTGAACTGTTGCTGTTCGAGAAGTTAACGGCTGCTGAGTTATCACAGTAAAGCTTCAATGGTCTAGAGATAGAGTTAACGACTTTGAATCCAGCGATAAGAGGTTTCTCAACAACATTTCATGACATGTTGCGTTATACACTGCAACATATTCAACCATCATAGTTGAGGTTGTTGTCAGTTGCTGCTTATGACTCTTCCATGAGATCTGACCGCCTGCTAACATAAAGACATACCCCGAAGTGGATTTCTTGTCATCTTTGCATTTAGCAAAGTTAGAATCAGAGTAACCAACCACTTCTAAATTATCACTTCTTCTATAAGTCAGTTTGAAGTCTTTTGTCCCTTGAAGATATCGAAGCACTTTCTTAGTTGCTTTCCAGTGATCAAGGCCAGGATTAGTTTGATAATGGCCAAGCATTCCAGCAATGTAAGCGATATCAGGACGAGTTCATACTTGAGCATACATAAGGCTCTTGACTACTGATGCATAAGGTATCATTCTCATTTGCGCCTTTTCAGCCTCAGTCTTCGGTCACTGAAAGGAACCGAAGACATCTCCTTTAACTACTGGAGCTACAGAGGGAGATCAATTTTGCATGTTGTAGCGTGTAAGGACCCGTTCAATGTAAGCCTTATGAGATAAACTCAAAAGTCCATTGACCCTATCTCGGTGTATTTTGATGCCAATAACGTAAGAGGCTTCTCTGAGATCCTTCATGTCAAAGTTATGCGAAAGTAACCACTTCTACTCATGCAACATATCTAAGCTATTACTTGCTAGAAGAATGTCATCAACATAAAGGACAAGTATAGTAAAATTTCTCCCACTCATCTTTAGATAGGTGCATTGATCCACTTGATTCTTTAGGAAACCATGTTTCTTCATCACTTCATCAAACTTTAGATACCATTGACGTGAGGCTTGCTTCATCCCACATATGGATTTCTTTAGCTTGCAGACTAAATGCTCTTGACCTTCAGGCATGAAACCCTCATGCTGTTTCATGAACACGTCTTCATACAAGTCGCCGTTTAGGAAAGAAGTTTGGACATCCATATGATGTAGCTCTAAATCAAAATGAGATAGGAGGGCCATCACGATCCTTAAGGAATCTTTTCGAAAGATAGGAGAGAAGGTCTCTTGATAGTCAATTCCCTCTTTCTGAGTGAAACCTTTTGCAACCAATCTTGCTTTGAAGCATTCAATGTTTCCATTCGGATCCAGTTTTGTTTTGAACACCCATTTACATCCTACGGGTTTTACTCAGTTGGGTAGTTCTACCAAATCCCAAACATCGTTTTTCTTCATGTAATCAAGCTCACCGGTCATAGCTTTCTTCCATTCAGAAGACTGATCACTAGTAATAGCTTCATGATAAGAGGTAGGATCAGTAAACTTTCCGGCATTTATTTCAACTTTAGTCAGGTAGGTTACATAATCATCAAAGTTAGTAGGCACTTTAGGCCTAGATGACATCATGAGTTGATTAGCAGGTTCCGCATGGCTGGTATTGTTTTGATGTTAATCAGATGAGGTGCCTTCATTCTCTATAACATTTGGAGTCGTAGTAAGTCCAGATTGTTTCAAAGTTGGTGTAGTGAAGTTCGGAGTAGCATGGTGTACAAGAGGATTAATCGGAGGTAAGTTAGTCGACGAGTGTCTCCCCCCGCGTCTTTTACTTCTTGAAAATCAAAATCAGGATTCCCGCTGCTACATTGACCTTAGAATCCTCAAGGCAATGAGCATGCTTTGTTTCTACAATTCGAGTGACATGGGAAGGACAATAGAATCTATAACCCTTTGAGTGATCGGGATACCCAATTTCATGTCAAGTTTCTTTAAGAAAGGATTATAGAGTTTAGCTTCGGCAAGACAGCTCCATACTTACATATATCTAAGACTCAGTTTCCTTCGTGTCCAAATTTCATAAGGAGTTTTAGAGACATATATTGAAGGAACTCTATTGAGTATATAAACTGTTGTCTTTAAGGCCTCGATCTAGAGGAATGAGGGTAAATCTGAGTTGGCTAACATACTAATCACCATGTTCATTAGGGTTCTATTTCTCCTCTCAACAACACCATTTTGTTGAGGAGTACTAGGCATGGTGTATTGGTTCACGATCCCCTAGCCTTTACAAAACTCATATAATGGACCAGGAGCCTGACCCACATCAGTATGCATACAATGATATTCACCTCCTCTGTCTGATCTCACAAATTTTATTTTAAGATTTAGTTGATTTTCAACTTCAAGTTTATAATCTTTAAAAGTTGTAAGTGATTCAGATTTGTCCTTGATTAGATACAAGTATATGTAACGAGAATAATCATCAATAAAAGTGACAAAAGAGGTTTGTCCATTTATTCCACCAATGGTGTAAAGGTCACTAATGTCAGTGTGAATAATTTCTAATAAATTAGAACTCCTAGTGGCATCTTTCTTAGTTGTCATTTTTCCTTTAAGTCATTTGACACATGTTCCAAAATCAGTGAAATCAAGAGAAGGTAAAACTTCATCCTTCACGAGTCTAAATAAGCGATCCCGTGGTGGTTCCTTTGAATTGCTCCTCCACAGAAGTAAGGTAAGCTTTCGTATTAGCCAAGTCAATAATGGCTCCTCTGATGATTGGGCTAATGGATTTCTTGATAAACATGAGAGGCTTGGTTGAGGTTCACGAATTCTCTTAGGGTTAGGAGAAACGTGATGATGATGTTGGTAACCCTATTATGAGCCTTAATGATAAATAAGGATAATTACGTCCATCAAATAATTATCTATCTGGTAGGGGTATTTAGGTAATTGATCTTTTAATTAAATAATCATGAGAGCCATATATATTAAATATTTAGTCTAACACATGGTTGACCAAAATCCTAAACCGTTCGAAAGAAAGATTCCCATCTTTGTATGAGGCAGTTGATTTTTTAACTACTCTGTGGTATCTTCCTCCAATTATGTTAAAAATTGAGGCATCCCATAATTGCAATGGAACACCCCTGATCTTAAGCCATGCTATACGTTCAAAATTCATGGTTAAGCCGATTTCATCATAGTCTTCTATTTTTGTGAAACATTTCCCCCATATTTCATTGTTTTGACTAAAGCTTTTCTTTTGTATGGCGCTTTTAAAACTAATAAGAATTTTCATACCTCCGATATATCTTATCGATGCATCTACCAATCCTACATCTGCTACCGTGTGATTCATGTTACATAAGAACTCCAGGTCCTTCACCTCCCCTACAAGCGTGAAGGATTTCCAACATTTGGCTGCTGATGTTTCCATAGTAGGTAATGTTATGTTGGTTTTCTTCGAAGTTCCTACAACTGCTTCCTTGTAAGATGTTGCACGTTCTCTTCTATTCTCACAAGTTGTTACTGAACTGCTATTTTGTGGGAACTGAGTGTGTTTTGGGAACTGTTTTTCATCCACACCCTTTCCCCGTTCATACTTAGAAATATTTACCCCGATCTTGGCACCTTCAAACTTGATCATGTTGAGTCTTTCTACCATCTCCTTTTTGTTATTAACATTCATGAATCTTACAAAGCCAAATCTGTTACCCCTTTTGTCCCGTTTGTTTGGAATGAAGGCATCAACCAACTTTCCTTGATGTTTGAAGATATTCCAGAGGTTTGCTCCGCTGCATGTCTCCGGAAGGTTAGATACAAAAAAAGTGGTTGCACCTACGGGTATTCTCTCCTTTTTGTTTTTTACTTCCTGCCATTGTTACTCATCTGCATTTGTTGAATTCCTAGCTTCTCTGTTGTCGGAGCTTCCATGGTCACCGTGTTCCTTTTCGCCGTGTTTTTCTCTCCCATCTCCCCAACCTTTCTACTTGTGCTCAACTAGACCATGAATGATGGAGAAACGAGCAGAAAGGACATGTCAAGGAGAGAGGGAGTGATAAGATCCATGCGTATAGGTTAGTGGACTTGGGTTCAGGTGGAAAATGTGAGAGAGGAAGAGTCATCATGAAACATTTAATAAGTAAACTTTAACTATCCATGTCTTTTTTACTACTTTTATCTAATTACTCATTATAATTTTAGTTAACATGTTTAATTAGATAAAAATAGTGATTAATATATGGACACATTAGAACCTCTTAATCTGATAATGTTTTCACTGTTTCAAATGATACAACAACAACCTTACCCAGTATAGTCCCACTTTTCAGTAGGGTCTGGGGGGAAGGATTGATATGAACCTTACTCCTATCTCAATTGAGATAGAAAGGCTGCTCCGAAAGAGTCCTCGGCTCAAAGTTATCGTTTGAAGTTATTATCTCAACGATTTTAACGTTATTTTCACAAAATAACTAAAATAACGTTAAAATTAGTGCACTTTCTTATTTCATGATTTTATATGTATTAATCCATGCTTAAAATTAGTACTTTCTTATTCCTATATATAATGCGTTATAAAAACATAAGTTTGAAATATTTTGTTCGGTGTGAACAAGGGCGGATCCATATATGTTTGAGTGGGTTCACTGGAACCCACCGCGTTCCGAAGATTTAGTAGGAATTTTTGGTTTTTGAAAGTTTGGAAAGGTAAGGTGAACCCATTGATATTGTTAAGGGTGAATCCTTAATGTAATTTTCCCTAAAGTTTGCCAATTTGAATGGGGTAAGTGATTTTTGTTAAATAATTCTTGATAATCAATGCTTGGATTTTTGAAGGATCGTGTTAAAATCACCTTTTGAAATCAATATTTATTCCCAAATTCCTACTAAATCTTTAGGGTTCACCCAAATTTCGTTTAGGTTTCGAGTCGTTGCCCCGAACCTCATAATGGGTGTTGCTTCCTTGACCTCGCCCATTGACTGGCCAGCGGGACCATCACCATGGACTTTTCCTGTTGGACCCTACCAGGGGTGCTACCGCTAGGACCCCGCAAGTGGCGTACTCCTGCTTGGTCTGAAGCTCATAAATCTTAAACAGATGTGCACTTTGCACCTCTAAACTCTTTAATAACAATGTTTTTTTAATTATTGACTTAATATATCGCACTGTTATTACATGGTGAACATTACAAGATCCGAACCGTCAAATCGGTCCGGAATTTTTTTTCCGGTTCTATCTAATTGAGACATCTGAAAAAAGTGAACCCATTAAAAAAGTTTCCAGGATCCGTCACTGAATGTGAAAAGACTTGACAAATATTTATGAAAAAACGATATTCCTAGGAATGCCTAACACACAAAATGTAGAACTTTGAAAATGGGTTTGAAATTTTTGGTACTTTACATGGTTTCTATTTTTGAGGTTGTTTTAAAGATGTAGAAAATGTGTTAGAATAGGACTTGTTTTTGGCTTTGAAAGGACTAATGTGTCGAACACGTATATTTGAGTCCTTAATGAAACTCAAACCCTAACATAATTAGAATAACCACAATTCTTTAAGATAAATTATCAGAAACTCTTAAAAGAATTAAGTTGAGGTGTATGTCGCGAAAAAAACGTTGAAATTGTGTAATATAGTAAAAGAAAATGTCGGTTTATCAGATTAAACAATAACGTACATGTCAGCCAATAATATTCACGTGGTATCCCATAGGAGTAGGATGTGACTTCTTATATTTTTTCATCTCCCATGACTCATAAACACTTAGTACTATAAGACCATAGGGTATGCCTCATGGTTCACTCACTTCATATAGGCGTCACGTAGGCACCCACCACAACCACTCACTCCACCAAAAGTGGTGAAAATGCTTCTTTGTCCACTCACTTCACGTCATTATTTCTTTTTTTAAACTTAAATAATTAAATATAATTAATCATAAATTAAAAACTTACATAAAATTATAAATAAACATTACAATTTAATAAAAAAAAAGCTAATTATAAATAATTGTATAAAATATTTAAAAAAAACATAACAATAAATATAATTAAAATTTAAGATTAAACTTCACGATTTTTCCATAAATGTTCAATCAAATCGGCTTTGAGGTTCGCATGTGTATCCTTGTAACGAAGTACTTGACGGTTTGCTTGTTTTTCCTCGTCGCTAATCTCCACATGCTTCACCAAATTCGGATCGTCTTCTTCATAAAATTCACATATGGGTCGACTATTATCTTTGATTATCATGTTGTGTAGTATCACACATGCGTATAACGCGTTTCGGATCAGACTTGGCTTCCAAGCTCTTGCAGGGTGTTGAATCATGTACCACTTCTGTTTAAGAACGCCGAATGCTCGTTCAATATCCTTTCTTGTCCCCTCTTGACGATTACGGAAATACAGACATCTATCATTTTCAGTTTGTCAAGTTGTAAACGATTTCACGAAAGTAGCCCATTGCGGATAAATACCATCTACTAGATAGTACTCGTATTTGTATGTTGTGTCGTTGCAAATAAACTGCTGACTGGGTGCCATGCCTTCAATAAGATCGTTGAAAATCGACGGCTGATCTAGAACATTTATATCATTGTTCGATCCGGTTGCGCCAAAGAAGGCATGCCATATCCAAAGATCTTGCGATGCAACAGCTTCTAGCATAAAACTTGGTCTTGGACGGTCACCTCGTTGGAATTGACCTCGCCCTGCTGTTAGGCAATTGTCCCATTCCCAATGGGTGCAGTCGAGACTACCTAACATACCGGGGAAACCATGAACATCTTCATGGTAAATTTGCTTGACGTCAAGGGAATTCGGTTTCCTCAACTATTTCTTCGCGAACAATCTAATTACGCCTTTACAGAATTTGTAAATGCATTCCCGCCCCATTCTTTCATACATCTGTAAATACTAATCAAACGAATCGCTGCAAGTGTCGTAGGCTAGTTGGCGTATTGCAGAAGTACATTTTTGAAGACTGGAAAACCCGATCTTACCTCTTCTGTCACACCTTTGTTGAAAAAAATCATAGTTTTGTTCCAAATCATCACACACTCGCGAAAAAAAGTTCCGACTCATACGATACCGACAGGAAAGTGAACCTATCGAAAGTGGTAAAGCTAAAGCAAGTCCAGATATCGAATCCATGGACCTCTACATATTATGCTAACTAGACTCAGATTACTTATCTTATACAAATGTGCTTAATTAAATTAATAACAAGGAGGGGGTTTTACTAACAACTAAAAATGACTTAAATGGAAGAAAAACTAAAACGAGAACAAACGGCGGATAGTCAACTAAAATCCCTAAAAGATGTTAAACCACCGGTTAAGTGAATTTCCCTCACATGTCATCCAACTACTTATGAAAAATACACTAGACTATCTACCTCACATCGCGATAATCTCAAAACACCTAAGAAGCAACTGTTAAACAATCTACCTCACAGCACGAAAGTCATAGTTCACTTGAATGCTAGGGATGACTTGGGTTTTCCTACGGGATTCAATAAACAAGAATTGACAGACACACTAGGGCGATCTTCTCACGAAGTCTCTAGCCTAGGAATCTAACAATCAAGACTTATTATTCACTTCTCACCTTACAGCTATTGAAGTTAGTTGCACACCTAAACCGTCTAAATCATGATAAAACACTCTTATGAATTACCTGATCACAGTTATACACCCACTAATCAAAGACGCACAGTAATTGATCTAGCATGCACCTATTAAGTGACAGACAATCACCAAGACACACGAGGAGTATAAGATCATTCAATAGACAGTAAAAAGCACACGATTACATCCAATATTCAAAACCAAGTCTTCAAATCACAAGTTTCAACACATCATATTATTCCAAAACCAAAACAAACCACAATCAAACACGCATATTCATCTACACCTAGGTAGTTCTATGAGTTTAGCCAAGAAACATTGTCAATACAGAAAACAAAACACGTTCACAAAGCTGGAAACACATAGCGGTCAGAAATGAAAGAAAAAACAAGTAAACCAAATGATTAAACCCTAGAACCACAATCCCGGGGCTTCAATCCGTTGATCTCGTGCTTCCAAATCATCCAAAAGCGCCTCCTCTATGCTATGCCGTCGTCTGGTATGCAATGACAGGGTTTATAGGTCGCCCAAAACGTTGCTAATCATTCGAAACTGATCCTGCTGCGTTTTGGGTTTCTTCGCATAGTGCGACAATGTTAGGAGTCCTCGTCGTGTAGCGCGACGGGTTACAGAAACTGACAAAACAGTCTGGCGACCAAATAATTAAGTCAGGGGTACTTTGGACTTTTCCCAGCTGTCGCGTAGCGCGGCAGGGTTTGACTGGGTCGTCGCATAACGCGACGGAGTACCTCTCTTCAATACCCGATCCATCCACGAGCTACCGAAAGGTCGTTCTTCATCATTTTGGCCCCAAATATCTTCCTTTTCGACCTGGCAGCAATAAAATATAGAAATATTAAGTGTAGGCGAAATTCACTTAAAACTACTATACAAACTATACAAAATGGGGATAAAATGACCAAGAAAATAGATGTGTTTTGCAACACATCACATCTCCACACTTATCCTTTTTCATCCCTGAAAAAGAATTATGCTATGGAATCATAGTCAGGTTTAAATCTGGTGTCAAAACTTAAGTCATTTACTTATTAAGATTGAAATGTGTTAACCGCGATTACAGGTATATTGGTCTACTTAAACCCAACCGCTGACCAATTCAGGCTCCTAATCATATTTCGATTAAGTACAAGTATTCGATTAATTAAATACGGGTCTCACGCTTCGGTACCTATTCCCGTTTCAACCTTTCGAAGCAAAGAGGAAATCATTTGATCCATGATTTCTCAACCACTGTAACCTAATACCCATATTTATTAAAAATTGACTTATTTGGATGGATTTTTTTTTTATTTTTTACACATGCATGCCGAGCTTTGTTTTAACTTTTAACCTTAACTCAGAGGTGTTCGACAACAGAGTCGCCATCCCCACGGCCGATCACATAAGCTTCACGTTTTTAGCATTTATAGTACTAACCTAGAGGTGTTTGACAAGAGAGTCGACATCCCCACGGCCAAACGCATAGATGTTCTTAATTACTTCTCAGCTCATGCAATTTTATAATGGAATCCTAAGGCGCCACCATTTTGTGTGCCATCTATGCTAATCTAAAATAAATACGGGTTTCAATCAGCTGGGCCTACCCGTATATCTCAAGTTAAACAACATTTTCAATCAACGTAACAATATCATACATATAATATTTAAAACCAGACACCTGACTTTATCTATCATTTTCCATATTTATATAAATGCAAACTTCAATTCAGGGACATTTTCGGAATTTTTCAGTTTTTCTTTTAAAAAAAAAAACAACCATCCCCACACTTAAAATTTGCATTGTCCC
Organism: Mikania micrantha; assembly: GCA_009363875.1. Taxonomy (NCBI): domain Eukaryota; kingdom Viridiplantae; phylum Streptophyta; class Magnoliopsida; order Asterales; family Asteraceae; genus Mikania; species Mikania micrantha. Next base: position 7,186,360 of record CM018686.1, read on the forward strand.
CAATGCAGAGATGGACATATGACTAAAACAGGGAAAATAAACAGATAAGAGGAAGCAGACTTAGCTGGTTATCTGTTGGGCTAGTCGATCCAGGCATGAAACAGCAGCATCAACTCCATGTACTGTTGGGGTATCACATCCCCACACTTGAGTTTCACCAACTCGAGCTGCTAGAAAACTTAAACAAACGCCATTTTTTTTTAAAACTCAACATAAAACCCCCAACAAAAATCTGGATTTTAAAAATAACTTTTCAGGAACTGGGGGAGCGTCGCGTAACGCGAAGTCACATGGAGCCATCGTCACGTGACGTGACGATTGGTTTTCGACAGAAAGTTTTGAGCTTTTTCTTGCCTTAGCCAGATTTTCAGCCTTTTTATTTAAACCTGTCAAAACCCCATTTTTACAACACAAACCTGGAGAAACCCGCTTAAATAGCGCCTCGCATCCATAATGTACAACAATCCCTGCAAACAAACATCAAAACACACAAACAAAATGCAAACAAACGGAAAAAACACACGAAACACGGAAACGAAAAGAACGAACACGGGAACTAATGCTACAAACTATACACTTGGGAGTTTAACCCAAGATCTCACAATCCTCAACTCAGATGGGAGGATCAAGAAGAACCTCCTCCCTAGCACTCTCATCAAGACCACAATCACCAACATCCCATGATCTCTCCCCAACATCCGAACTCAACCTACCCTCATCACCATCCACACCTAAACTATCAACTACATGGACAGGCTTACCACTGGCGGTCGCAAAATCAGCAATCTCGAGACAAACACTCTCATCACCCACTCTAAGAGCGAGTTTACCCTCAGAGACGTCTATTATCGCCTTCGCGGTGCGCAAAAATGGGCGCCCGAGAATGATGGGAACCGTAGTGTCCGCCTCCATATCCCTCACAACAAAGTCCACGGAGAAAACAAACCTATCAACCTTGACTAAAACATTCTTCAAGATTTCTCGCGGACACTTAACCAATCGGTACGCCAACGATAAGGCCATGCGTGTTGGGGCAAGTCACCAAGGGCTAGCTTCTCGTATAGAGAATATGGCATCAGATTGATGCTAGCCCCTGAGTCCGCCAGAGCATGCCTCCTCACATCATCACCAAATAAGCATGGGATTGTAGACATTCCCGTGTAACCCCCAATTACTATTCCACATTTTCAAATAATATCAGAGTTGGTCCCAACAAAATTTTCATTTTTAAAACCTTGCTTGACCTTTATTTAATAATATTAAACAAAGTTTAACGCAAAAGTAAACGTGTCACACATTTTACAATACTTATTTACATAAGTAAGTTTAAACCAAAATTTCACACGTTAGCAACAAGGTTTGTTTGTTTGATTCACGCTCCACCTCGATCCTTCTAGCCGTATACGTCATGTTTGACCTACAAACATCACACAATAATTCCCATTAGTTCATAAGAACTAAGTAAGTAAACCCCAATGGTTCCGCACAACAAAAATGTAAACATACATTTTTCACAATTAAAATTCAAACCGAGTCATTTTTATTCGAGTTGACTCTCACAATGTAATAATATCATATTAGCCATCATCAACTATTGCTCACAACAGTTTAATCAAAATTACACTATGACATTCACATTCTTGTGCTTCCACCATAGCTATTTGTCACCACCTCTGACTATTCACACTTTTGTGATATCATAATTAGTTCAAGTCTTGAGATGTTCACCCACCGGTACTTCCATCTAAGACAATTTCTAACACCTCTAGCTATCCACCATTGTGGAGTCATAATTAATTCAAGTCTTGAGATGTTCACCCACCGGTACTTCCATCTAAGACAATTGCTAGCACCTCTAGCTATCCACCATTGTGGAGTCATAAATAATTCGTCTTAAGATGTTCACACACTGGTACTTCCATTTAAGACAATTGCCAGCACCTCTGGCTATCCACACATTTGGGGAGTTACAATTATTTCAATCAAATTACTATGATGTTCACTCACCGGTACATCCATCATAGAATTCCCACACTTTTGTTTACCAAGATATTGGATTTATCATAGGTTGTTGAAGTTTTATTATTCAACTTTCCCCTATCACCAATGCCATATTTATCATACAATTTATTCAACAACAAATTCATTGTTCATTATGTAATGTCATATTTGTGGGATTACTTACCTTGATCAGATAAGGGATTAGCAATTGCAGGCTCCTTTCCTGTTCTATGACTAGTGGTTTGACTTCCACTACCACCACCTAGTTGCAAAATACATATACAACTAGTTTCAACACGTATAGCACATACAGTCAAGTTCAACACACTTTACTGATTTGACTTGCTCAAAGTCAATTTATCACATAATTGACTCTATCTTACTACGTGAGCAAGTTTTAGTCAATTATCATAATTAATCATATTTCATGCCTTCCCAGGCAACTTATCAAATAATTGATGTTCATTATATTAGTTACGATCTTTAATCATTTTTATCATTCAAAATTCATTTATGATCATAACTGTTAATAAGTTTAACATCAATTCATCATAATCATCGTTTAATCCATGGATCATAATCCATATATATTTCAAAACCACCATTTACCCATCCTACTAGTTATCACACCATGATATGGGTGCCATAACAACCGGACATTATCCCGGCTTCAAAACGAAGATTTCACCAACCAAATATCAAATTCTTCGTTACTAACAATCCCTAGTCATAAACTAGGCAATAATCAATACCATAATCATAGTATTACATTTAAAACGATATTTAATTCACAATGGTTGCAACTTACCATAAGGTTTCTGGTGCTGCCTTTACCTGCATACAAGTCAAACATTTCGCTACATGTTTAATAATATCTCGTTTCATACCTGGCCACCAATAGTTTACCCGAAGGTCATGATACATTTTGGTAGCTCCAGGATGAATTGAGTATTTCAACTTGTGTGCTTCTTCTGACAATGCAGACGTAAGTGGGCAAGTGGGAGGTATCCACACTCGACCCCACCTAGTCTTTAAACCACGATTATCATCATTAAGATTATGAGCTTTTGTCACACCCTCAAATTCCCACTCGTGGTGTTAGTCCACGTGGGCGTGACGTGTTCAGAATCACAGCTCAAGGTCATATAGAACAACTCTATATGCGTTTACAAATCCAAGTTTGACACACACTTAATAAAATAGTTTGCAGCGGAATAAATAACGGTATTGCAGCGGAAAGATAAATGTCATAATATGCAGCGGATTGATAAATAGTTTAATACAACAACGTTTTAAATAAGATAATGGTCAAATTGTTTTCAAAGACAAGAAAGCAAATGCAATGCCGGGTCCTATGCTCATGTCCCCTATATACTTTCCTGTTCCACGTGCCTGTCGTGCTAGTTACCTGAGAATACAAGTTTGAAAAAGTGTCAACACAATGGCTGGTGAGTTCACAGGTTTTGATATACATATAGTAATAAAAGTGTGTCATGATGTTTATCAAATGTTAGTACCGAGCCCTAGGCTCCAAGTGTCAGTGCGTCACTACCGAACTAGACTTGTTTGTCCTTGCCTCCGCTATGTCTCGTATACATAGCAAGTTAGGTTAGAGTTTGCACGGGTTATGACATCCAGTCAACATGTTGCCCCGTGGGGTTAGTCATCCCCTAATGGATCCATTCAAACCTACCACGTTGTTCGTACATTAACGGTAAGACTTTGTGAGGGCTTGTTACGAGTTCAACACTTAATGTTTGTCCAATAAACCAGCATACACAAAAATGTTTGTAATAGTAATAATTGTTTGACTCGATGCAAGTAGTATTCTCCCCCTATTTAAAAGCGTTTGAAAAGAGTAAAGAGGGGCCGTAAACTCACCTTAGTGATGAAGTAGTAAGTAAGCGTAAGCTCTTAAAACGTCAAGTAGCACGTCGGTCGCCGGCAACCTATATCGTATACCGTACGTGAGTTGGTGTAAGTGACCATGCTAGTGTTTGTGTTAGTGCTCGTGTTCGTATCCAACAACCCTTGGTTGTTCATGTTTGTCCATGTCGGTCCACAATGACTGTGTTTGCTCGTGTTGGTCCACATTGACCGTGTTTGACCAATGTTGAGCATGTCAAGTCAACGACCCGTTGGTGAACCGTGTGACGGTTTCTGGATCGTGTAGCAATCGTGTAAGTGCTCGTCGTGTGCAAAACGCGCAAGTCGTGTCTATGGACAACTTACTATTTATAGTAAGTTTCCATTTATGGAAAGTTCACAAAGCATATCGGTTTTATAGTTCTAGCATGCTCATTTGTCCTACGTGATCATGTTAACACATAGCACATTATCATACGAATTCATATAAGTCGTTTATAACATGTTAGCACACAAAAGTTTCCTAAAATGGAAAGTTTCCATTTTTAGCATTCGTGACATCAGAAACCATTTAACTTAGCATCTAATCAACATATTGTAACATAACAAGTCACTTGGCATGCTCAGATCACACAAAATGTTTACAAGTTGGTTTTTGTAAAAATAAAGTTACTAAATATAGTAACTTTGTGGTTTTGCATAGAAATAACCATTTTAACATTTCTAAATCAATTTTCATATCACCAATCATCATAATATGCTACCTAGCATCATGTAAACATGTTAACATAGCCAATTTCATCACTTATCACCATTTTGACCCAAAAAGTTACTAAAAATAGTAATAATGCTAAATATGACCATAAACATTATCAAAATCACATTCCAAGTATTTCAATCATCATATTATCATCCTAAGAGCAATCCTACATACATGCATGCTCATCATCTTCACCAAATCACCATTTTATAAGTAAAAAGTTTCTAAAAATAGTAAGTGTGCTATTTAATCACATTTTAACAATAAAAATCATGTTCTAATCTTGTACAAACACTTAAACATCATCAAGAATCATTCGAATGTAACTAAAATCATCTAGAATGCTTTAGATCATACATGCATGCATCAGTATCATCCCCTATCATCATTTTAAGCACAATGGCCTATACCCATCATTTTAGATCATCATCAAACATCATCAAATCACTTTAGATCATCATAAAACACTGAGATATCAACAAACCCAGATTAAAACCAAAGAAAATTCGTGCATGCAAGACCATGGGGCTTGCATGTGTGTTTGTGAGCGTGTAGATGCGAGGTATGGTGGTTTTAAGTCACGAGAAGTGTAGGACTAGCTTTCAAAGCTTCAAGACGTTCTGAGATGATGATGAACAGCCTCCTTGACCTCCTGGTTTGTGGGTTTCGATAGGAACAAGAAGATGACGATGATTCCTCGAGCTTCTTGGCGGTTAACAAGCTTGAACCTCCAATCTTGAGCTTGGAAATGGTCTACAATGGTGGAAATCTGCTGAAAAATGGTGTAGTAGACGAATTTGGTCGAGTAATAACGTGTGAAGCCGGAGAAATGATGAAACGGGATAGCATAGGCATGATTGTCTAGGATTTATAAAGATTTTGTCGACTGGGCGGTGTCGCGTACCGCGATGGTGTATTCAAATATTCTCTGCGTACCGCGGCGGATTTCGGGAGTCAACTCTCCGCGATGCTTGTCGCGTACCGCGGTTGGGCCTCTTGTTGGGCCACCGCGTACCGCGGTGGGCTCCTGGAGAGCCCAATAAGCCCTTTTTGATGAGTTTGATCCGTTCGTCGACGTTCTCACGTTTACGAACTATCGTTTGGCCTAGTTTGAACTTCCTAGTTCAATGTGTGAGTGTTTCGTGTGGTTTCGAGTGTTGTTCTACACAATGTGCTTGACGTTCACCAACTTTCGTGTGTTTTGACACGTGTGTGATGTTTGTCGATAATTCCACGAATTATCTAGTCATGTGTCAGTGTTCGTACCGTCGTGCCACATGTCACACTAAATTAATCTAATTCTAGTGCCACTTGTACAAAAAGCATTTAAATAAATATTTAAATAAATAAGTTGCTGACCTGGAAATTACGGGGTGTCACATCCTCCCCTTGTTATAAAGAATTTCGTCCCGAAATTCAACTTGTGTTGTCAGTGAAAGTCTGTTCCGCGAACAGGTGTGGGTACTTTTGTTTCATCTAGTCATCACGCTCCCACGTGAATTCCGGTCCTCGTCGCGAATTCCATCGCACTTTCACAATCAGGATCTTGCTGAGTTTGAGCTTCTTGGTTTCCCAGTCCATAATTTCCACCGGTTCCTCAACGAAGTTCAGTTGTTCATCGATCTGCATCTCTTTAAGAGGAATGACAAGTGTCTCATCCGATAAACACTTTTTGAGGTTTGAGATATGAAATACGTTGTGCACACTGCTCAGCTCGTCCGGCAGGTTTAGCTCGTAGGCCACAGGGCCTATTCGTTTGGTGATCTCGAAAGGTCCAATGTAACGAGGGTTCAACTTTCCTCGTTTGCCAAACCGAATGACTCCCTTCCAGGGCGAGACCTTGAGTAACACTCTGTCTCCCACTTGGAACTCTAACTGTTTGCGTCGCTTGTCAGCATAGCTTTTCTGTCTGTCCCGAGCTGCTGCCATTCATTTGCGTATTTGCACGATCTTCTCAGTCGTCCCGTGCACAAAAACTGGACCAGTTAGTTGGCTGTCTCCAACTTCTGCCCAGTAAATGGGTGATCGACACTTACGTCCGTAAAGTGCCTCGAATGGTGAAGCTTGGATGCTAGTGTGGTAGCTGTTATTGTATGAAAACTCAACTAATGGTAGATGAGTTTCCCAGCTACTCCCAAAGTCAATAACACATGCCCGGAGCATGTCCTCCAGCGTCTGTATGGTTCGCTCACTCTGTCCATCTGTCTGCGGGTGGTAAGCGGTACTCATATCCAATCTCGTGCCTAAAGCCTTATGTAAAGACTTCCAGAAATGCGACGTAAATCGGCTGTCGCGGTCGGAGATTATCGAGTTTGGAACTCCATGTCGAGTGACCACTTCCTTCAGGTAAATCCGAGTGAGTTTGTCTAGCTTGTCAGTCTCTTTGATGGGTAGAAAATGTGCAGATTTCATCAGTCGGTCTACGACAACCCAGATGGTATCGCAACCATTTGTCGTCTTAGGCAGTTTAGTAATGAAGTCCATGGAGATCTGCTCCCATTTCCACATCGGTAACTCCGGTTGTTGAAGTAACCCTGACGGCTTCTGGTACTCAACTTTGACTTTTGAGCACGTTAAACACTTACTCACGTAAGTTGCTATTTCAGCTTTCATGTTCGGCCACCAGTAGGTTGTCTTCAAGTCGTGATACATTTTGTCAGAGCCCGGATGTACAGAATACCAGCTCTTGTGAGCTTCATCCATCACTACTTCTCTCAATCCTCCATAGCGTGGAATCCAAATTCGATCCATCAAGTAATAAGCTCCGTCGTCTTTTACTTTCATTTGTTTATCCATGCCACGCATGGCTTCAAGAGTGAGATTTTCAGCTTTTAGGGCTTCTTGTTGTGCGATTCGTATCTGATTTGGCAATTCATAATGAATCGTGAGTTGTAGGGTACGCACGCGTTTTGTTGTTTCCTTTCGGCTCAACACGTCAGCCACTATGTTTGCCTTACCCGGATGGTATTTGATAGCGCAATCATAATCGCCGATAAGCTCAACCCATCTTCGTTGCCTCATGTTCAACTCTTTCTGGTCGAAGATGTTTTGTAGGCTCTTATGATCGGTAAAGATTGTGCATTTTGTGCCATATAAGTAGTGTCGCCGTATCTTCAAAGCGAATACCACAGCTCCCAACTCAAGGTCATGAGTCGTGTAGTTTTTCTCATGCACCTTTAGTTGTCGTGAAGCATATGCTATCACTTTCTCACGTTGCATTAGCATGCAACCAAGTCCTTGTTTCGAGGCATCGCAATACACCACGAAATCATCGCATCCTTCCGGTAGGGATAGGATAGGTGCAGTACATAGTTTCTGCTTCAACAAATTGAAAACAGCTTCCTGTTTGTGGCCCCAGTCAAACTTCTTATCCTTATGAGTCAGGGATGTCAATGATTGAGCAATCTTCGAAAATCCTTCGATGAATCTTCGGTAGTACCCGGCCAAACCTAGGAATTTTCGCACCTCAGTCGGGGTTTTGGGTGCTTCCCAGTTCTTAATGGCTTCGATTTTGGCTGGGTCTACGTGTATCCCCTGTTCATTCACCACGTGTCCAAGGAATTGAACTTCGCGAATCCAAAAGTCGCACTTGGAGAGTTTCGCGTATAACTACTCTTTCTTCAATAATTCCAAGACTAGCCTCAGATGTTCAGCATGTTCTTCCTGATTCTTAGAGTAGATCAGGATGTCGTCGATGAACACTATCATGAATTTATCAAGATAAGGTTTGCACACTCTATTCATGAGATCCATGAATACCGTGGGTGCATTGGTCAGTCCAAAGGGCATAACCAAGAATTCGTAGTGTCCGTATTGGGTTCTGAAGGTAGCCTTAGGAATATCGTTTTCCTGTATCCTCAATTGATGGTAACCCGATCTTAAATCGATCTTTGAATAGTAGCTTGACCCTTGCAACTGGTCAAACAGATCGTCTATTCGTGGCAACGGGTATCGATTCTTGATCGTCACCTTGTTCAGCTCTCTGTAGTCGATGCACATACGGAATGATCCGTCCTTCTTCTTTACGAATAAGACCGGTGCTCCCCCAGGTGAGAAGCTCGGCCTGATAAATCCCTTATCTAGTAGTTCCTGCAACTGGTTAGACAATTCATGCATCTCAGTCGGTGCTAGTCGGTATGGAGCCTTAGCAATCGGTGCTGCTCCTGGTGTGAGGTCTATCTAGAATTCAACTTGTCGCTTCTAAGGCATTCCAGGCAGATCCTCGGGAAATACTTCGGGAAAATCGCGGACTACGGCTATGTCCTCAATCTTCCTTTCTTTCTTCGGTTGTTCCGCAACGAGGGCTAATATTGCGGTGTACCCCTTTTGGATATACTTGTTTGCTTTCATGCACGACATGATGTTCAGAGGTACTCCTCGTCGTTCTCCATGAATCGAGATCTGTTCCCTGTTCTGCAACGTCACTTGTACAATCTTCTCATTGCATACGATTTCAGCTTGGTTAGCGGATAACCAATCCATTCCAACGACCACATCAAAGCTTCCGAGAGTTACTGGCATCAAATCGATTTCGAGTTCGTGATCCACCAATACTATAACGCATCCTCGAAAGACGTGTTGTGTTTCAATCAGTTTACCGTTGGCTATCTCTACGGTATACTTATAGTCTAGTGGTGTTGGGGTAATATCTAGCAATTTGCTAAACTCACTAGATATAAAGCTCCTATCAGCACCGGTATCAAATAATATGCTAGCGTAGACATTATTTAAAAGAAACGTACCGGTTACGATGTTCGGGTCATCCTTAGCTTCTCCCTAGCCAATCACGAAAGTTCGACCCTTTGCCGCTCCACCGCCGGCCTTTTTCAGCTGAGGGCAATCCTTCCTCATATTTCCCGCTTTTCCACATTCATAACACCCTCTGAGGGTGTTCTGGGTGTTATTGTTCTGGTTCTGGTTGGGGTTGGGGTTGTTGTTGTTGATAGGAAACCTTGACCTACAATCCTTGGCCATGTGGCCATGCCGTCCACATTTCAGGCAACGATATCGATCGCATTGCCCAAGGTGATGGTTAGAACAACAGTTGCATAAGGGATATTTCCCTTGGTACACACCCTTCCCCTTGTCGTCGGGTTGTGTGGCAGTAAAGGCTCTTGCAGGTGCAGATCGCTGTTGTTGTTGAGATTGATGAGATTGGTGCTGACTGGGTTCCCACTTCCTCTTTTGGCTCTCTTGAGGCTTTACATGCTCGCCTTGTTTGGGTAGCTTGCCTTGTGCTACCGCTTGATCTGTCAGTTTGTGAGCCAAGCGAATCAGTGGTTGGATGGTGGTGTGGTCGGAAACTGTTACTGTGCTCTGAATCTGTTCCAGCATTCCACTTATGAATTGCTCGATCTTTTTATACTCCGGCATCACCATTGTCCGGCATAGTTTACACAGTTCGTGAAACCGAGTACAGTACTTCTCGATTTCTGATCCCACCATTTTGTGCACCCAAAATTTCTCTTCGAGCTTCCGGATTTCGTCACTAGGGCAATACTCCTCATGAAGCATCCTTGTGAAATTCTCCCAAGGAATAGAGTTGGCGGTTTCCAGTCCGAGAGTCTGGACATGGGTGTTCCACCATGTAAGGGTCGGTCCCTCCAGAGTTCCCGTAGCATATTTCACTCAGTTTTCCTCCGAGCACTCAGACATAGAAAAGACTGACTCCAGCTTCTCGATCCAGCGAAGCAGTCCCACTGCTCCCTCGGTACCTTGGAATTTATGAGGGTGGCAGCTTAGGAAGGCTTTATACGAGCATCCCTTTGCTGTGTTCCCTTGAGATCCTGTGCATCGGAGTTCAATGTAACGTGTTAGTGTCTGCTTGCCTATACTATGTTAGTCACGTTAGGCAGGAGTTAATACCATTGTTAGTGCCACTGGTCTCGCTGGCATGTCGGTTTGCCTCGTACTCTGCAAGTACTTTGTTGAACTTACGTTCGACCATCATGTCGATTCTTGCCTTTTCGGCCTTGCGTTTGAGTTTGAGGGAATTGGATCCTCTTCCAGACATGTTTCTATTTGGAAAGGTTAGAATGTTAGTTAGCATGTGTTAGAGCGTTAGCCGATTGTCATGTCAAAAGTCAAGTCAGATGTCATGTCAGAGGTTGTGTTAGCAATAGCCGTAATGATACAATAGATAATAACAAAGCATAATTCTCATTAATAGTAAACTTGAAGTACAATAATTTCAAAAGGAAACAATACGAGTTATTCGACCACATCCCGCTCGTCTAGGCCAATATAGAAAGAAGTACAAAATAAAATAGTCCAACTAATCCGAGTCCATGGTGACATGTGAAATGTCACTGTCAGTGTCTCCGTCATCATCATCCTCCTCTGGATCGTCATTGGGATCCTCATCAAAGTCTCCTTCTTCGAGGTCATTGACCTCAAATTGGGGACCGTCATCCTGTGGAGGTTCCTCAATAAACTGCGCAGCCCATGCATTGAACATGGCGTCACTAGCCTGTACCATCGCCTGAGTCTCCTCGTTGGCGACTCGGTTCTCCGTAATACGCCCATCATGCTCCTGCATGATGTCAACCATCTGCCCATGCTGACTCATCAGCTGGGACACCTGGAGACGTAGGGTCTCAACCTGCTCCTCCAGTCTGTCGTTACGTCTCTCTAGGCGATCGTTCTTTTCGCGAAGAACGCGGACCTCGTCCGATAACTCGCCACTCCCCCAGATCTCGCGCCGAGTGTAGGCAACATGTGATGCGAAGGCCTGCTCCAGTGGTACTCCGACTGGCGGTAATCGATGACCGGGCGTCGTGTCGTCGGGATATCGATATGGAGGTACCCTCTCTCCGATAATCCATTCCTTGATCATCGTGGGAAGCCACCCCAGTATCGAGCTCGTGCTGCGTCTCTAGCCCGTCTGTCCATCTCAGCGTCCACCTGCGCCACTATGTCGTGGACTCGTCGGCGGCTTTCAGTCGTCAGGTCGTCGGTTGCCGAGCGTCTGCCCGGGTTCCTGCTGGTGTCGTCATTGTTGGCCATCCTGTAAGTTTCAAGTTAGTAAGTAACAGTTCAATATGAGCAATTATATCCTTAATGTGCAAGTTCTACGTGTAGTGTCTAAAGTTGAGCAATGGCTATAGTCTAAGTTTACTACATGCAAACCTATATGCGTTTACAAATCCAAGTTTGACACACATTTAATAAAATAGTTTGCAGCGGAATAAATAATGATATTGCAGCGGAAAGATAAATGTCATAATATGCAGCGGATTGATAAATAGTTTAATACAACAACATTTTAAATAAGATAATGGTCAAATTGTTTTCAAAGACAAGAAAGCAAATGCAATGCGGGGTCCTATGCTCATGTCCCCTATGTGCTTTCCTGTTCCACGTGCCTGTCATGCTAGTTACCTGAGAATACAAGTTTGAAAAAGTGTCAACACAATGGTTGGTGAGTTCACAGGTTTTGATATACATATAGTAATAAAAGTGTGTCATGCTGTTTATCAAATGTTAGCACCAAGCCCTAGGCTCCAAGTGTCAGTGCATCACTACCGAACTAGACTTGTTTGTCCTTGCCTCCGCTATGTCTCGTACACATAGCAAGTTAGGTCCGAGTTTGCACGGGTTATGACATCCAGTCAACATGGTGCCCCGTGGGGTCCCCTAATGGATCCATTAGGGAATGACTAACCCCACGGGGCACCATGTTGACTGGATGTCATAACCCGTGCAAACTCTGACCTAACGCGCTATGTGTACGAGACATAGCGGAGGCAAGGACATACAAGTCTAGTTCGGTAGTGACGCACTGACACTTGGAGCCTTGGGCTCGGTACTAACATTTGATAAACAGCATGACACACTTTTATTACTATATGTATATCAAAACCTGTGAACTCACCAACCATCATGTTGACACTTTTCTAACTTGTATTCTCAGGTAACTAGCAAGCTATGGATAACAGGAATGCGCACTCTAAGGGACGAGCATTAGGAACCACTTGCATTTCTGTTATGTTTAACTTTTGAAAACAATTACGTTTGGTTTATGTTTTAAACAATGTTGCATCTGACAATTTATTTCCGCTGCATGTATAACACTTATGTTTTTCCGCTGCTATGAATTACTTTTCCGCTGTAAACTATTTTATGAGTGTATGTGTCGAACTTTGGATTTGTAAACGCATATAGAGGTGTTCTATATGACCTTGAGCTGTGATTCTGGACGCGTCACATCCACGTGGACATACGCCATGAGTGGGAATTTGGGGGTGTGACAGCTTTCCCCTTAATTCTGTCTCGTTTCCAATTTTCTTCCTTTAAAGCTTCAGTCTAGGCTTCCTTGATCTGCTCAATTAGCCCTGAACTAATGACAAGCTGCATAGCCTTCACTTTAATTGGTTCACACTCTTCTTTTCTACCCAAGGCATCCGCCACCACATTTGATTTACTAGGATGATAAAGGATTTCACAATCATAGTACTTGAGTAATTCCAGCCATCGTCTTTGCCTCATATTCAATTCCTTCTTAGTGAAAAAATATTTCAAGCTCTTATGATCAGTGTAAATAGTACAATTTACATTGTACAAATAATGCCTTCAGATTTTTAAGGCAAATACGACTGCTGCAAGTTCTAAATCATGAATAGGATAATTGATTTCATGGGTTTTCAGTTGTCTTGAGGCATAAGCAATCACCTTGTCTCGTTGCATAACAACACAACCCAGACCAAGATAAGAAGCATCAGAATATACTACAAAATCATCAGGGCCATCTGGTAATGTCAATACCGGTGCCTGCGTTAATTTTGACTTTAACTCTTGGAATGCTTTCTCTTGGTCATCACCCTACACAAACTTAACATTCTTTCTTGTATGTTTGGTTAAAGATGAATCAATCTTGGCAAAGTCTTGAATAAATCTACGATAATAACCAGCTAAGTCAAGAAAACTTCTGACATCAGTTGGATTTTTGGGTAGACTCCAATTGGTTACCGCTTGAATTTTAGAAGGATCAACAAGAATGCCATCTCCATTTATCACATGCCCAAGAAATTGGACTTCATGCAACCAAAAGGCGCATTTAGAAAATTTGGCATATAACTTCTCCTTACGGAGCGTTTCGAGTACCTCCCGTAAGTGACATGCATGATCACATTCATCCCGTAAGACGATAACAGATCGATCCAACATAGGACGCAACACCCGATTCATCAAGTCCATAAATGCAGCTGATGCATTAGTCAGCCCAAAAGACATGACAAGAAATTCATAATGACCGTATCGGGTTCGAAACGTTGTTTTAGGAACATCTTCTTCCCTAACTTTAATTTGATGGTAACCCGACCGAAGGTCAATTTTAGAGAACCAAGAAGCCCCTTGTAACTAATCAAAAAGATCAGGGATACGAGGCAAAGGATATTTGTTTTTCACCATCACTTTATTAAGCTCTCGATAATCATAAGACATACGAAAACTTCCGTCCTTCTTTTTAACAAAAAGAACAGGAGCACCCCAAGGCAAGATGCTTGGACGAATAAAACCTTTATCGAGAAGATCCTGCAATTGAGTCATCAACTCTTGCAATTCAGACGATGCTAAATGATAAGGAGCTTTTGCTATAGGCTTGGCCCCTGGAATAAGATCAATTCTAAAGTCAACATCTTCTATCAGAGGGGTTTCCTGGTAAGTCATCCGGAAAGACATCAGGAAAATCCCTAACAATTGGGACATCCTCCAAATTCTTTACTGTTTTCTCAGCATCAATGACATAAGCTAAGAAGGATTGGCCCCCATGATTCATATACTTCATGGCTTTGACCAAAGAACACAAAACAACCCCTCCACGTTTTTCTCCTTGAATGGATAATAATTCATAACCACTCGGGGTTATCAATTGTATGACTTTGCGGTTGCAAAGAATATTGGCTTTATAAGAAGATAACCAATCTATTCCAATAACAACATCAAACTCCCCCAATACCATGGGTATTAAATCAACGACATACTCCTCATTATGGATTGTAAGTTTACAATTTCGATAAATATCAAACACAAGAAAGCTCTAAGAATCAGCAACCTCTACTTCTAACGGTACAAGCAACTTTTCTAAGACAAAAGATGGATGATGCACAAATTTTATAGACACAAGAGATTGATTGGCTCCAGAATCAAATAACACATAAGCAGGTATTGAATTAACAAAGAAGGTACCTGTCACTATATCAGATGTGACTTTAGCCTCCTCTGCAGAAATCTGGAAAGCTCTCCCGTATGGTTTCGGCGCTTCCGGTTTCTTTCCCGAGCCTTGATATTTAAACGATCGGCTATCATCATTACTTGGTGCTGCCCTCTTAAGTTCAGGGCACTCACTCCTCCTATGTCCTGGCTTATAAGAGTTGTAGCACAGACTAGGAGGACTCAAACACTGGGTTGCCAAATGTCCCTGCTTCCCACGTTTATAACAGACAACAGGCCTAGCACGACACTCCCCACATGCATGCTCCCACAATTGGGACAATGTTTAGTAAAAACAGGCTTTTTAAACGATTTGGCAATCTTTGCATTTTTAGACGAACCTGTTTCTGTTTCAGCTTTTCGTTTATCTCCTCAATCTTCTTGTCATTTCATTCCAATTCCTGTTCCTGGGCACAAATGATCAACTCATTAAGTGTCTCACACTTAGAAGACATGAGAAATTCCTGGTACTTCGTGTGCAACATAGTATGATACCGGTTTATCCACATCCTTTCAGTTTGAAGAAGGTCCGGACAAAATTTAGCTTTATCGAAGAAAATGGCAGCGATGGTATCAACACTTTCATCTTTCTGCTGTAGATGCAGAAACTCCTCAGTAATACGATCGATAGCGGTTTAAGGACAAAACCGCTTCAAGAAAAGTTCTTTAAATTGGGCCCATGTCAGCCTTCATTCCATCTCTGCCTTTTTCCTTCCTCAACAACTCCCACCAATCTTTAGCTCGATCTTTCAACTGATTGTCAGCAAACGTGACCTCATCAGCCGGGTCACAATGACTAGTTTCAAACGTACTTTCAATATCAGATACCCAACGCTGGCTAATCAAGGGATCTATCTCCCCTTTAAACTCAGCTGGCTTACAAGCCATAAATTCTTTAAAAGTAGTTTTATTGGAAGATTGTTTCATTTCCGCTCCAGCTTCAAAATCAGCCAATTCTTGACGAAGAAACCCTTTTAATGAAGACTTAATTTCTTCAATATATGAGGGCAAAGAAGCTTCAAAGGCCTTTGCCACCTTTTCCTTCACCATTATTTGAGTTTCAGTAAGTTCCACCTTCTCACTGCTACTACTCCCACCATATGTATTTTCATTAGCCATTCATGGCTGAAATCATATAATTAAACAATCAGTCTCATATATTCACAATAATTAAACAATATGTAGATATATAGTGTAAAATCACCTTACCTAATATTCAAAATCATGATAGAATCTGACTTAAATAAGGAAACGGTTATGTCGTAAACATCTCATTATACTGGCCAGGCATAATAACATGTTTATCACAAACTCGTGCCCTTAATTTCATTATATCATTTCATAATTGAGAAGTTTGGTTCACACAATTTATACACAACAATGTGTACATATACAATTCAATACATAATTACTGACCTCAAACCTCCGGCTTAATAATCGAGGCTGGAATCGAACGTTTAATCACATATCAAGAGCATAAGATTTGAGTTCAAGTCTGTTTCTAACGCTTGAATCCCTCGATCCTTACAGCCGTATACGTCTTGTTTGACCTACAAAAATCACACAATAATTCCCATTAGTTCACAAGAACTAACTAAGTAAACCCCAATGGTTTCACACAACAAAATGTAAAAATACATTTTTCACAATTAAAATTCAAACTAAGTCATTTCTATTCGAGTTGACTCTCACAACGTAATAATATCATATTACCCATCATCAACTATTGCTCACAACAGTTTAATCAAAATTACACTATGGAGTTCTCATTCCAGTGCTTCCACCATAGCTATTTGTCAGCACCTCTAACTATTCACACTTTTGTGATATCATAATTAGTTCAAGTTTTGAGATGTTCACCCACCGATACTTCCATCTAAGACAAGTGCTAGCACCTCTAGCTATCCACCATTGTGGAGTGATAATTAATTCAAGTCTTGAGATGTTCACCCACCGGTACTTCCATCTAAGACAATTGCTAGCACCTCTAGCTATCCACCATTGTGGAGTCATAAATAATTCGTCTTAAGATGTTCACACACCGGTACATCCATCATAGAATTCCCACACTTTTATTTACCAAGATATTGGATTTATCATAGGTTGTTGAAGTTTTATTATTCAACTTTCCCCTATCACCAATGCCATATTTGTCATACAATCATAGAGTTCCACCTAGTTGCAAAATACATATACAAATAGTTTCAACACGTATAGCACATACAATCAAGTTCAACACACTTGACTGATTTGACTTGCTCAAAGTCAATTTATCACATAATTGACTCTATCTTACTACGTTAGCAAGTTTTAGTCAATTATCACAATTAATCACATTTCATGCCTCTACAGGCAATTTATCATATAATTGATGTTCATCATATTAGTTACGATCTTTAATCATTTTTATTATTCAAAATTCATTTGTGATCATAACTGTTAATAAGTTTAACATCAATTCATCATAATCATCGGTTAATCCATGGATCATAATCCATATATATTTCAAAACCACCATTTACCCATCCTACTAATTATCACACCATGATATGGGTTTCATAACAGCCGGACATTATCCCGGCTTCAAAACGAAGATTTCACCAACCAAATATCAAATTCTTCGTTTCTAACAATCCCTAGTCATCAAATAGGCAATAATCAATACCCATAATCATAGTGTTACATTCAAAACTATATTTAATTCACAAAATATTAAACCAGTTGGATAAAATGAATAATTACCCAATCGAACGGAAATTCAGTCACAAAACAACGATCCGGGCTTGTAACAACGTTCGTAAGCGCAATCCATGCGATTAAAAAGCTTTGAAATGAAGGTTTTGTGCTTTCAAATGTTGGGTTTTTCATCTGGAGCAAGAACACGTCAAAAATAATAAGAAAAAATGCTTTGTAGATGCGATCTGATCCATTTAACAAATTATTGCCGACTTAAGGTGCCAGGCGTACCGCCCCAGCCCAGTGCTTGGCATGGGGCGTACCGCCCCAGAAGGTTTTTCCTATTTTTTTAACTTCGTTTCGCGAATCCGGACAATCCCTACAATCCGAAACTCTGTTTCGCGCACGGTTTTCGTCCACGTTCATCATTTCTCGCATACTATCAACCTCTACTAACCAAAATTGCTAAATCATCGTGGATCTCTAGAACGATCACATGTGCTTTGCCATTGATGACGTAATTCTCACATATTTTCAATTACAAAAATCACAATCGTTGAATTAACGATTATTTCAAATACATTCATTTATTAAAAACCGTTTGTTACAAATATCTCCTCCTTACAAAGGTTTCGTCCCCGAAACCGATTAAACCTCTAAACGGAATGGATAATACTTTCTCATTTCATTTTCTGACTCCCACGTAACTTCAGAACCGGTTTTATTTTTCCACTGAACCTTCACCTGGCTCGATGATTTATTTCGAAGTTGCTTGACTTTTCGGTCAAGTATTGCCACTAGCTTCTCCACATAATTCAACTTGTCATCAATTTCTATATCTTCCAGTGGTACGTATGCAGATTTGCTACTAAACATTTTCGTAAGTAAGAAACGTGGAACGTGTTTTGTATTCCACTTAACTCTGCAAGTAGCTCTAGGCGATAAGCAACTTCGCCCACCCTAGCTATGATTTTAAATGGTCCAATAAAGCGTGGACTTAGCTTTCCTCGCTTACGAAAACGTATAACACCTTTCCACGGTGAGACTTTTAACTACACAAAATCCCCCACCTGGAATTCAATAGGCCTTCTACGCTTATCAGCATATGATTTCTGACGGTCTTGCGCCGCCTTCAGATGGATATGAATCTGATCTATCCGTTCATTGGTAGCTTTAACTACATTTTTGTGTGCGAGTTCATGCTGCCCAACTTCTCCCCAACAAACGGGAGTTTGACATCTCCTCCCATAGAGTATCTCGTAAGGAGGCATTCCAATGCTGGAATGATAACTATTATTATACGAGAACTATGCCAAAGGTAGGTAATCATCCCAACTACCCCCAAAGTCAATAATGCACGCTCGTAACATATCCTCCAAGGTCTGAATGGTTCTTTCACTTTGTCCATCAGTCTGAGGATGATGCGCAATTCTTAATAACAGTTTTGTACCTAATTCTTCATGAAAATTTCTCCAAAATCGAGCATCTTGATCAGAGACAATAGTTACAGGCACACCATGACGAGACACTACTTCTCGTATATATATTTCTGCCATTTTATCAGAAGAATAGGTTTCCCGAATCGGCAAGAAATGAGCACTCTTAGTTAACCTATCCACATGACCCAAATAGTATCAAATCCCTTCCTTGTCTTAGGAAGTTTAGTAATCAGGTCCATTGTGATATGTTCCTATTTCCACATTGGGATTTCCAATGGTTGCAACTTACCATAAGGTTTCTGGTGCTCTGCTTTTACCTGCGTACAAGTCAAACATTTCGCCACATGTTTAACAATATCTCGTTTCATACCTGGCCACCAATAGTTTACCCGAAGGTCACCATACATTTTAGTAGCTCCAGGATGAATTGAGTATTTCGAGTTGTGTGCTTCTTCTAACAATGCAGACTTAAGTGGGCAAGTGGGAGGTATCCACACTCGACCCCACCTAGTCTTTAAACCACGATTATCTTCATTAAGATTATGAGCTTTCCCTTTAATTATATCTCGTTTCCAATTTTCTTTCTTTAAAGATTCACTATGGGCTTCCTTGATCTGCTCAATTAGTCCTGAAGTAATCACAAGCTGCATTGTCACACCCCGGGCCGGCGGGAACGGATCGTGTTTTCCCGTCGGGCAGAAGGTTCCCGGGGCGCGATATATTTGAGTGATAATCAAATGATCAGATTGTTTACATGGCACATGAGATATAAATGAGAAATGCTAATCATGACATGAAATAGAATTACAAAGTTAAATTACATTGTACATCATAATTTAACTAAGTAAATCTAATCAAAAAGAATCAATGAATTTATATCTTGATCTGTACAAGATATACAAAAGTGATTCGTTGTTTTGTCATTCCAAAAGTATGCAATCAAAAGTAAGCTAGGTCTTCTAAAAGTCCACTAGGTTAGCACTTGCACGTAT
The DNA here is from genome assembly GCA_009363875.1 of Mikania micrantha. Classification (NCBI taxonomy): domain Eukaryota; kingdom Viridiplantae; phylum Streptophyta; class Magnoliopsida; order Asterales; family Asteraceae; genus Mikania; species Mikania micrantha. The sequence goes on from CM018686.1 coordinate 7,206,303, forward strand.
GTATCTACGCCTGTTCGTCACCTGAGAAAACATGCATTTAAACAAAGTCAACACTAGGTTGGTGAGTTCATAAATTTAGTAATTGAAATCATTAAATTGATCATGCACACATTCGCAATGTCATACTTGTTACTTGTAATACTTGTTTCACCTGTTCCACCCAATGGCCTCTCCTTAGTTATATGTACAAGTAGTGTATCACCTGATTAAGCATGCTTATATATAGGGAATCACGAAAGGGTCAAGCCCAGACGCTATCCCACCACATACTCAGCCAAGTTTCCACACCACTTGCGATACAACTAAAGATGTCCATTTCCCAATATTCAACTTGACCGATGTGTATTCGTATGTAGAATAATATAGTAAGAGGGGTTTAGTTATCAAACCTAAGTATTGATAAACCCTCGATGAATTTAGGGATTTAGATTATTTAAATCTGATCCTCGTATTATTCTATTACTTGTGGGGTTAACTGTTATTCACTTTTATATAATAAGAGTGTTAGTTAACCAATTGTCATATGTTCTTGAACCATAGTGCATAGAGCCTAAAAGGAATCCATTGTAATCCTCACATAATCAGAGTACAATGCATCCGATTTACCTCTACCACCTTGTATGTACCGCGGCCTCAACGAGAGCTATTACTAGTAGTGAAACATGAGGTAAGATCAATTCCTCAACCTACTAATCAATAGGATCCGGTTGGATTAATTACTTATCACTGCAGATTAATATCACCATGTGTCGCTTACCAGAACCTGACTTGAGGTCGCCCTGTCACCGGTCATACGTTACCGGCCAATGAATCAATACGATCAACATACTAGCCCTACAAGCTAGAGGTTTTTCAAACCTATGGTACCACTATGCTATCGTCGGTTTCGTCATGTCAAACTAACTGGTCGGCAAATTTAAGGGGCTTACATGATCAACTTGTACAATTTGGCACATGATTGAAGTGATATAATGCAACAGGTCAACAGTAACTAATTGTAATTGTATTCACTTGTATTCTTGTCCTCATTGTCATATGTTCTCCGTGATAATAACAAAGTTAAATAAGAACTTGTCTTATTAAATTATGTTAATTAATTGAGTGAATGATGTTATTATCATGAAATTACGTTATCATGATTATCATTACATGTTCCTTGTTCTCTTGTAATATGTGTTGAGTTGTAAAGTTAAGTGTTATAAGAACTAGTCTTATTACACTTACTTAACTATTGTATCGAATGATGTAATAAATATATGTTATCTTTATATCATTCTTATGTTTTGTTCTTTGTAACCATGTTCATCTGCGTTCATCTACATGTTTGCTCTTGTAAGAATAACTAAAAGTTGTAAGATCGAATCTTACAATTAGGTTATTCTAATGGGTTGATGATTTATGAAATTATATTATCATAGTCATCTGAGTAATTTCTGTCATATCATGATTATACAAGCATGCATACAATGGTATATGATAATAATTCAATAAATATTATCTAATCAAAGTATAAGCAAAATGTTAAACATTAAACTTTTAAATAAATAAAAGTTAAGCATGTTTCTCAGCCCCGAGAGTTTAAAATCAGTAAAGATTAAAGAAAAGGGGCATATGAACTCACCTTGTTGTTGTGATTGTTGACTTAGTCTAATCAAGAAATGTGCGCGCTCCTTTTTGTACTTGTTTTAGTATTCACGCTCCTGTTATTGATTTCACGTTATTTGTAACTTGTAAGTATGACTTTGTAGGGATTCGTGTGTGTGGGTATGTGTTAGTCATAATGTTGGCTAACCCATATAAGTCTCGGTCAGGGTCTTGATTTACTCATTTTTAGATTACAGTAACACTTGACCCAATAAAATTATATTTAATACTTTTTATTGATTTTATGACATACTCAATTGTGTATATTGTAATTCCCTGTAGCTCATAAGTATCCTCATATTTTTGTCCCACCATTGGCATTTTACCCTTTATGTCCATTACTGATATGTTTAAAAGTATTGTTTTAAGTCTTGTTTTCTTTAATCAATTTGTTACCTCTTTTATAGTATACTTAAACTTTCATGTGTTTGTTTACAAAACAACCCTGTGGGCCTATTGAATCACATGGGCTTAGCCATTCCATTGAGTCCACTGTTATGTATGCAGACTCAACAATCAAACTGACTGATGGGCCATATTGGGCCGAGGTACAGATGTTTGGCCGCATCAGTGGGCCTCAGGTCAAACTGAACTTCCTAGGTCAAAACAGTGTGTTGGGCTAAAGCAAGAATATCTAGGCCTGAAAATACGGTGGGCCGAATGAGATGTTGCTGGGTCAAAATCGTGTTGTTGGCTAAAACAGAAAGTCTGGGCCCATTAATAACTCTAGGCCGAAAGGGTGGGCCGAGAGAAGTGTTGCTGAATGAACTGGGCCACATAAGACACAGTGGGCCGAACTAATGGACCTCAAACTATTGTCTTGGGCCAATTGGAGATGGCTGACCCAATTCCATTAGCCTAAACAGCTCATGGACTAAATCAGTAAGGTGGGCCGAAGAATTGGGCCACAACAACAGATCTGGGCCACGTTGGGCCGAATGGGCCTGAGTAATTGCTGTTGGGTCCAATTCAACTTCTTGGCTTTGAGTTCTTGGCCGATGGTTTCCTTGAGATGTATGAATGTGTATAGGTCGAATGAAGATGAGATGGTTGGATATCGTGGCTGCCGAATGAAGATGAGGACATGAGTAGCGAATGAGAAACCTCCGAATGAAGAGGTGGCTGGCCGAATGGGTGTAGTTGCCGAAGGAGTGGCTCAATCGAAGGGCCTCTGGCCGAAGGAGTGGCTCAATCGAAGGGCCTCTGGCCATTCGGCCGAATGAGCTTATTCGACCATCTGGTTATTTCGGCCATGGGTGTTGAGATGGAGTTTCTAACTGGTCTACTGGTAGTTCCTACTGACAACAGGTGGTAACCAGGTTCAAAGAAGCAGGGCTTGAAGAAGAAGAATGTGCAAAACCGGGTTAAGGGTGGTGGTCGAACAAAGGGTGAAAAACCCTATTTTTCGCTACTTTCACAGCTCAATACCTCGATTTTCTGTGGTGTTTGGCTCCAATCTGTTGTACATTCATGTAGAGGGTGATGAGAGCTTCGTGTAGGTTCGAAAATGGAGTGATTTGGTTAAGAAATGAAGGAGTTATGGATGAGAGAAGTTTGGAGATGGTGAGGGTTTTCAATTCCGGAAATAGGGTTTTGTTTGGAGAAGATGAAGAGAAAAGTGAGGGAATCACCCTCATTTAGGGTATTTATACCCCGAGGGTGTTCGGGTTCGTTTTCGTTGCTCGGTTCGCGTTTTCGTTACGTTTCCGGAAATTAACAGCGTAATTTAAATGAAATAATTAAAAGAAGCTAATTTAATTTAATTTGATGAGTTTCAAAATTGTAAAATTTTATTTATTTTATTAAATTATTTTCGTTCGTGTCGTATTTTCGTTTTCGTTTCGTCAGATCGCGTCACCTTCGCGTGTAATTTGTTCGAATCGTCACCCGAACGAATACGATGATGGTTTTGCTTTCTGACTTTTGTTTTCTACTTTTCAGTCATTATTTCAGAATTCTAAACTCACAGATATGTTTGTGTGAATCGTCACCCACGCAAACACACTGTCAGTTCGTTATTCTGAAATAACACTGCATTTGTGTTTGAATTGTGTTTCCTCACTGTCGGACTCAACTAAACATCCTGTTTTCACATTGTTCTTGTACTGACTTGTCGGTCATCTGATTCCTGTCATCTGTGGACATCAGATCGCAACCGATATGTTTTCGTTGTTCACTTGTAAACTGTTGTTTCCCGTGATTCGTTGTGTTAACTGTACTTAAGTTTTCACTTAAATACACACAACTATTGTTTCAAATGTTGTTGTACTTACTGTATTTAAGTTTACACAAAAATACGTACAACTGTGTATTGTATTTTGAATTCTGTTAATACGATAATTGTTCATGTACAAGTATTTACACATAGCATAAAATGAAAGTACACATACCGTACGGACTTGCCGGACGATCTGGCACTTGATGTTACATGCATAGCCTTCACTTTGATTGGTTCACACTCTTCTTTTCTACTCAAGGCATCCGCCACCACATTCGATTTGCCTCATATTCTATTCCTTCTGAGTGAAGAAATATCTCAAGTACTTATGATCAGTATAAATAGTACACTTTACACCATACAAATAATGCTTCCAAGTTTTTAAGGCAAATACGACTGCTGCCAGTTCTAAATCATGAATAGGATAATTGATTTCATCGATTTTCAGTTGTCTTGAGGCATAAGCAATCACCTTGTCTCTTGCACAAGAGCATAACCCAGACCAAGATAAGAAGCATCAGAATATACTACAAAATCATCAGGGCCATCTGGTAATGTCAATACCTATGACTGCATTAATTTTGACTTTAACTCTTGGAATGCTTTCTCTTAGTCATAACCCCACACAAACTTAACATTCTTTCTTGTAAGTTTGGTTAAAGATGAATCAATCTTGGCAAAGTCTTGAATAAATCTACGATAATAACCAGCTAAGCCAAGAAAACTTCTGACATCAGTTGGATTTTTGGGTAGACTCCAACTGGTTACCGCTTGAATTTTAGAAGGATCAACAAGAATGCCATCTCCATTTATCACATGCCCAAGAAATTGGACTTCATGCAACCAAAAGGCGCATTTAGAAAATTTGGCATATAACTTCTCCTTACGGAGCGTTTCGAGTACCTCCCATAAGTGACATGCATGATCACATTCACTTTTGGAATAAACAAGAATATCTTTAATAAAGACGATAACAGATCGATCCAACATGGGACGACACACCCGATTCATCAAGTCCATAAATGCAGCCGATGCATTAGTCAGCCCAAAATACATGACAAGAAATTCGTAATGACCGTATCGGGTTCGAAACGTTGTTTTAGGAATATCTTCTTCCCTAACTTTAATTTGATGGTAACCCGACCGAAGGTCAATTTTAGAGAACCAAGAAGCCCCTTGTAACTGATCAAAAAGATCATCGATCCGAGGCAAAGGATATTTGTTTTTCACCGTCACTTTATTAAGCTCTCGATAATCATAACACATATGAAAACTTCTGTCCTTCTTTTTAACAAAAAGAACAGGAGCACCCCAAGGCGAGATGCTTGGACGAATAAAACCTTTATCGAGAAGATCCTGCAATTGAGTCATCAACTCTTGCAATTCAGACGGTGCTAAATGATAAGGAGCTTTTGCTGTAGGCTTGGCCCCTGGAATAAGATCGATTCTAAACTCAACATCTTATATCAGAGGGGTTTCCCAGTAAGTCATCCGGAAAGACATCAGGAAAATCCTTAACAATTGGGACATCCTCCAAATTCTTTACTGTTTTCTCAGCATCAATGACATAAGCTAAGAAGGATTGGCCCCCATGATTCATATACTTCATGGCTTTGAACAAAGAACACAAAACAACCCCTCTACGTTTTCCTCCTTGAATGGATAATTCATAACCACTCGGGGTTATCAATTGTATGACTTTGCGGTTGCAAAGAATATTGGCTTTATAAGAAGATAGCCAATCCATTCCAATAACAACATCAAACTCCCCCAATACCATGGGTATTAAATCAATGACATACTCCTCATTATGGATTGTAAGTTTACAATTTCGATAAATATCAAACACAAGAAACCTCTAAGAATCAGCAACCTCTACTTCTAACGGTACAGGCAACTTTTCTAAGACAAAAAATGGATGATGCACAAATTTTATAGACACAAGAGATTGATTGGCTCCAGAATCAAATAACACATAAGCAGGTATTGAATTAACAAAGAAGGTACATATCACTACATCAGATGTGACTTTAGCATCCTCTGCAGAAATCTAGAAAGCTCTCCCCTTTGGTTTGGGCGCTTCTGGACTCTTTCCCGAGGCTTGATATTTAAACGATTGGCTATCGTCATTACTTGGTGCTGCCCTCTTAAGTTCAGGGCACTCACTCCTCCTATGTCCGGGCTTATAACAGTTGTAGCACAGACTAGGAGGACTCAAACACTGGGTTGCCAAATGTCCCGGCTTCCCACATTTATAACAGACAACAGGCGAGGCCTAGCACGACACTCCCCCACATGCATGCTCCCACAATTGGGACAAGGTTTAGTAAAAACAGGCTTTTTAAACGATTTGGCAAACTTTGCATTTTTAGACGAACCTGTTTCTTTTTCAGCCTTTCGTTTATCTCCTCAATCTTCTTGTCGTTTCAATTCCAATTCCCGTTCCCCGGCACAATTGATCAACTCAATAAGTGTGTCACACTTAGAAGGCGTGAGAAATTCCCGGTACTTCGTGTTCAACATAGTATGATACCGGTTTATCCACATCCTTTCAATTTGAAGAAGGTCCGGACAAAATTTAGCTTTATCGAAGAAAATGGCAGGGATGGTATCAACACTTTCATCTTTCTGCTGTAGATACAGAAACTCCTCAGTAATACGATCAATAGCGGCTTGAGGACAGAACCGTTCAAGAAAAAGTTCTTTAAACTGGGCCCACGTCAGCCTTCATTCCATATCTGCCTTTTTCCTTCCTCAAAAACTCCCACCAATCTTTGGCACGATCTTTCAACTGATTGCCAGCAAACGTGACCTCATCAGCCAGGTCACAATGACTAGTTTCAAACGTACTTTCAATATCAGATACCCAATGCTGGCTAATCAAGGGATCTATCTCCCCTTTAAACTCAGCTGGCTTACAAGCCATAAATTCTTTAAAATTAGTTTTATTGGAAGATTGTTTCATATACGCTCCAGCTTCAAAATCAGCCAATTCTTGATGAAGAAACCCTTTTAATGAAGACTTAATTTCTTCAATATATGAGGGCAAAGCAGCTTCAAAGGCCTTTGCCACCTTTTCCTTCACCATTATTTGAGTTTCAGTAAGTTCCACCTTCCCACTGCTACTACTCCCACCATATGTATTTTCATCAGCTATTCATGGCTGAAATCATATAATTAAACAATTAGTCTCATATATTCACAATACTTAAAAAATATATAGATATATAGTGTAAAATCACCTTACCTAATATTCAAAATCATGGTACAATCTGACTTAAATAAGGAAACGGTTGTGTCGTAAACATCTCATTATACTGGCCAGGCATAATAACATGTTTATCACACACTCATGCCCTTAAATTCATCATCTCATTTCATAATTGAGAAGTTTGGTTCACACAATTTATACACAACAATGTGTACATATATACAATTCAATACATAATTACTGACCTCAAACCTCCGGATTAATGATCGAGGCTGGAATCGAACGTTTAATCACATATCAAGAGCATAAGATTTGAGTTCAAGTGTGTTTCTAACGCTTGATTCCCTCAAACCATTGCTCTGATACCAGCTTTTTAACACCGAGTTACTATTCCACATTTTCAAATAATATTAGAGTTGGTCCCAGCAAATTTTTCATTTTTAAAACCTTATTTGACCTTCTTTATTTATTAATATTAAACAAAGTTTAACGCAAAAGTAAACGTGTCACACATTTTACAATACTTATTTACATAAGTAAGTTTAAATCAAAATTTCACCCGTTTGCAACAAGGTTTGTTTGTTCGATTCCCGCTCGACCTCGATCCTTACAGCCGTATACGTCATGTTTGACCTACAAACATCACACAATAATTCCCATTAGTTCATAAGAACTAAGTAAGTAAACCCCAATGGTTTCGCACAACAAAATGTAAAAATACATTTTTCACAATTAAAATTCAAACTGAGTCATTTTTATTCGAGTTGACTCTCACAATGTAATAATATCATATTACCCATCATCAACTATTGCTCACAACAGTTTAATCAAAATTACACTATGGAGTTCACATTCATGTTCTTCCACCATAGCTACTTGTCAGCACCTCTGACTATTCACACTTTTGTGATATCATAATTAGTTCAAGTCTTGAGATGTTCACCCACCGGTACTTCCATCTAAGACAATTGCTAGCACCTCTAGCTATCCACCATTGTGGAGTCATAAATAATTCGTCTTAAGATGTTCACACACGGGTACTTCCGTTTAAGACAATTGCTAGCACCTCTGGCTATCCACACATTTGGTGAGTTACAATTATTTCAATCAAATTACTATGATGTTCACTCACCGGTACATCCATCATAGAATTCCCACACTTTTATTTACCAAGATATTGGATTTATCATAGGTTGTTGAACTTTTATTATTCAACTTTCCCCTATCACCAATGCCATATTTATCATACAATCATAGAGTTCCACCTAGTTGCAAAATACATATACAATTACTTTCAACACCTATAGCACATACAATCAAGTTAAACACACTTGACTGATTTGACTTGCTCAAAGTCAATTTATCATATAATTTACTCTATCTTACTACGTTAGCAAGTTTTAGTCAATTATCACAATTAATCATATTTCATGCCTCCCTAAGCAATTTATCAAATAATTGATGTTCATTATATTAGTTACGATCTTTAATCATTTTTATTATTCAAAATTCATTTATGATCATAACTGTTAATAAGTTTAACATCAATTCATCAAAATCATCGTTTAATCAATGGATCATAATCCATTTATATTTCAAAAGCACCATTTACCCATCCTACTAGTTATCACACCATGATATGTGTTTCATAACAACCGGACATTATCCCGGCTTCAAAACGAAGATTTCACCAACCAAATATCAAATTCTTCGTTTCTAACAATCCCTAGTCATCAACTAGGCAATAATCAATACCCATAATCATAGTATTACATTCAAAACTATATTTAATTCACAAAATATTAAACCAGTAGGATAAAATGAATCGTTACCCAATTGAACTGAAATTCAGTCACAAAACAACGATCAGGGCTTGTAACAACGTTCCTAAGCGCAATCCATGCGATTAGAAAGCTTTGAAACGAAGGTTTTGTGCTTACAAATGTTGGGTTTTTCGTCTAGAGCAAGAACAGGTCGAAAATAATAAGAAAAAAATGCTTTCTAGATGCGATCTGATCCCTTTAACCAATTTTTGCCATCTTAAGGTGCCAGGCGTACCGCCCCAGCCTAGTGCTTGGCTTGGGGCGTACCGCCCCAGAGGTTTTTTCCTATTTTTTTGATTTTTAACTTCGTTTCGCGATTCCGGACAATCCGTAACTCCGTTTCGCGCACGGTTTTCGCCCACGTTCATCATTTATAGCATACTATCAACCTCTAATAACCAAAATTGCTAAATCATCGTGGATCTCTAGAACGATCACATGTGCTTTTGCCATTGAAGACGTAATTCTCACAAGTTTTCAATTACAACAATCACAATCGTTGAATTAACGATTATTTCAAATACATTCATTTATTAAAAACCGGTTGTTACATCCCGGATCCGCGAGCTTCTCGGGAAGCTTGTTTAAAATCACCGCGGAACATCCTGCACTCAATGGTACGTTGGCGAACTCTCCTAAACGGTCCTTGCCCTTCAACAACTCTTTCAGAAATTTAGCGTATTTAGGAATACGCTGAAGGGCATCAATGAGTGGGAGATTGATCTTAAATTGTTTGAACATATCAAGGAAGTGCCCGTATTCCTTTGCATGCTTTTGATTAGTTAAGCGTGCGGGGTAAGGAACACGGTAGAGATCAATCTCCGGGTTGGGTCTAGACATGACCGGCTTCTTCTCAACTGCCGGTTTCTCATCTAGATACTCACTGTTCGGTGCAGTACTTGCTGGGACTATCCTCATGGGCTCCCTCCTAGGAGTCTCCATCTCAAACTCTTCATCCACCGGTTCTTCAGCCTCAACCGCAACTGGTGGAACGACTCTCCCTCTCTCATCAGCTTCCACCAACAACGGTGGCATGAACACTTCTCCTCCACCTCTTCAATAACGGGTGGTGACCGCCTTAACATGGGCGTTTGGGTTGGTTTGGGGCTGACCCGGGAACTGGCCTTGGGGCCGTTCGTCCAACCGTTTGGCGATGTCACCAACCGTTCGCTGCAAATCTAGAAATGCAGACTGTTGATTCTTAAGGATAGTGTCATGTTCATGTAGGATCTTTTGTGTAGTGGCATCCTTAGCCACTAATTGAGTCAATTATTTCCTCAATCCTACCCAAACTACCACCACTACCGCCAGATGTGCTACCCGAGCTACCACTAGGCTGACCCTGCCCATGATTGTGAGGATAACTATGTTGGAAATCGGGGGGTTACCGGTAGATCTAAAGGTTTGGTTCTGAGGATTTCCCCAACCGGGGTTGTGAGACTGGCCAAACCTACCCTGTCCGCCTAAGTATTTGGCCTATTCTTGGCCCACTAAGCACTCAGAAGTGGCATGGCCACCTCTGCAGATCTCACACCGATCCACCCGCATCCTCAACTCCCTCACATCCCTAGAACACGACTCGAGAGCAGCAGCCACACTAGTGTCCATGTTAACATGGTGAACACCCCTCATTTATGGGGAAGAACCAGTAATATGAGTTGAATTCCTATTGACAGACCGCTGATCATACTCGGCTTGAGCAAAGCTCTCAAAAAGGTCATTAAATTCGGCCACATCCCTCTTACCCATGAGGTGGCCTTCTACAGAGATATCAAAACGGGATCAAGTGTCATAAGTGAGCCCGTTGTAGAATTTCTCTACAGGGGCCCATTCAGAGAGACCATGTTGGGAGCATTGGCTGAGCAAGTTTTGAAACCGCTCCCATGCAAGGTAGTAGGGCTCATCAGGGGCCATTCGAAACTAGTGGATCTCATCTCTCAGGCGGCCAGCCTTAGCAGGGGGAATATATTTCTTAAGGAATGTGTCCCTAAGGCTGACCCAAGTGATAAAGGTGCCTGGAGGGTGAGAGTCAAGCCAAGTAATTGCTCACCCCGATAGAGAAAAGGGAAACTGGTGCATGAAAATCGCATCTTCGGTGGCACCTTGAAGATTAAAGGTGCCACAGATGCGTGTGAGCCGGGCCAAATGCGCGGGCACATCTTCATCATCACGACCGCTAAATTGAGCATTGTAATGGCGGTCATAATATACGAAGGAATCTGCCACGAATTTTTATTCGGGATGGGTGGCAGTGTAATGGGGTTGTTAAGCCCCGTGAAGCCCGCGATGGCCTACTAGTGCACCGTCTGAAGTTGAGCCATATTAGAATTAAATAGAGGAGGGCTGGATAAATTAGAAGAATTATTAGAAGGGGAAGGGGTAGAAGTAGAAAAATTAGGAGAAGTAAGTGTTTCGGCACTTACCTCGCTCGTGGAACCTCCTGAAAACTCTCGCGATTCGCTTCGTGAGCTTAAGGATAAAGGAGGTGGTGGTCCTCTTGAGCGCAGATGTGGCATGCACTGTCACGCCTACAAAAGAAGAAAGTAGTGAGGGTATAGAATAAGAAATATGTACAAGAATGAAATGCACATAAATAAAACACAAATATATACAGATAAGCAATTAGAACAAATTAGCGCAATCGACTAAGAGGTCCCGGCAATGGCGCCAAAAACTTGTTGTCGACTAGGTGGTCGATAAAAACCAACCTAAAACTAAACTAAAACCTGACACTAAGTAATACTCTAGACTCTCTAAAATACTAAACTACCGACATGCAAGTGAACATGTCGAAAGTAGTAAAGCTAAAGCAAGTCCGGATATCGAATTCACAGACCTCTACAGATTACGCTAACTAGTCTTCGAAAACCTATCTTATAAAAATGTGCTTAATTAAATTAATAATAAGGAGGGAGTTTTACTAACAACTACAAATGACTTAAATGGAAGAAAAACTAAAACGAGAATAAACGGCGGACAAAGAAAAGAATCAGATGGAGAAAACACTACCTAGGCTCGAATCCTATACATGCTTGACAAGGTTCTATCGGTAATGGAACTGATATGCTACCGGGATCTTAAAATACTAAACTCAAAGGAAACTTAGAGCACCCTCAACCCTTCTCAAGGATAGTCAACTAAAATCCCTAAAAGATGTTAAACCACCGGTTAAGTGGATTTCCCTCACAGGTCATCCAACTACTTATGAAAAATCCACTAGACTATCTACCTCACAGCGAGATAATCTCAAAACACCTAAGAAGCAACTATTAAACAATCTACCTCATAGCGCGAAAGTCACAGTTCACTTAAATGCTAGGGATGACTTGGGTTTTCCTACTGGATTTAATAAACAAGAATTGACAGACACACTAGGGAGATCTTCTCACGAAGTCTCTAGCCTAGGAATCTAACAATCAAGACTTATTGATAACTTCTCACCTTACAGCTATTGAAGTTTGTTGCACACCTAAACTGTCCAAATCATGATAAAACACTCCTATGAATTACCTGATCACAGTAATACACCCACTAATCATAGACGCACAGTATTTGATCTAGCATGCACCTATTAAGTGACAGACAATCACCAAGACACACGAGGGGTATAACATCATTCAATAGATAGTAAAAAGCACACGATTACATCCAATATTCAAAACCAAGTCTTCAAATCACAAGTTTCGACACAACATATTATTCCAAAACCAAAACAAACCACAATAAAACACGCATAATCATATACACCTAGGTAGTTCTATGAGTTTAGCCAAGAAACATTGTCAATACAGAAAACAAAAAATGTTCATAAAGCTGGAAACACATAGCGGTCAGAAATGAAAGAAAGAACAAGTAAACCGAATGATTAAACCCTAGAACCACAACCCCGGGGCTTCAATCCGTTGGTCTCATGCTTCCAAAGCATCCAAAATCGCCTCCTCTATGCTCTGTCTTCGTCAGGTATGCAATGATAGGGTTTCTAGGTCGCCCAAAACGTTTGTAATCATTCAAAACTGATCCTGTTGCGTTTTGGGTTTCGTCGCGTAGCGTGACAATGTTAGGAGTCCCCGTCACAGACCGCGACGGGTTGCAGAAACCGACAAAACAGTCGGGCGACCAAACGATTAAGTCAGGGGTACTTTGGACATTTCCCACCTGTCGCGTAGCGCGACAAGGTTTGACTGGGTCTTCGTGTAAACCTCTCTTTAATACCCGATCCGTCCACCAGCTACCGGTCTTCATCATTTTGGCCCCGAATATCTTCCTTTTCGACCTGACAGCAATAAAATATAGAAATATTAAGTGTAGGCGAAATTCAGTTAAAACTACTATACAAAATGGGGATAAAATGACCAAGAAAATAGATGTGTTTTGCAACACATCAAGCTCCAAGACGATCTTGATTAATTCATGTTCTTCTAGTTAGAACGGGTCTTTCAACTTGTTTTCTGATGATGTCAAGAGTAAGTTGTGCAGATTCAATTAAAAAATCTTCGCCTTCGCTAAAATCGTCATATTCCCGTAAAAACTACATTTTTGTAAAAATACTATTTTTTTGTTTGATGTGTTTTGTGTGATGTGAAGAAAAAAAAGTGTGTGATGTGAAAAAAAAAGAGTGTATGATGGTTGTATAAATAGGTTTTTTTTAAAAAATATTTTTTTTAAATATCTAACGGTCAAAATTGGGGTTCAACGGATGTGAGAGCCATTGTCCCACTCACGCCATGCCACACATGCCCACTTAAGCCCACCCAGGGGCGGTGTGCCACGGCCCACCCACGCCCATTCCAGTGGCACACTGGGTAGCCTATAGGGCATTTGGTTCAATGGTATACGTGTGTGTAATTGGTGAGTATATTAGATCTCGGCCAAAAGGAATAATAAATAAATATTGTCAAATTGGCTTTTAATAATCTAAATTTTGATCAATTGGCCACGGTTGGTCCCAACTATGAAAATCTCCAATAATGGTCCCTACTTTCGTCCTATTTAATTACCTCTAGCGGACCGCCTTCAAAAAAACTTAACGGTGTTAACTTTTTTTCGAGTTTTGAACAGATTTTTAGGGCTTTTCTTCAAAAAGAAAATACGAGTCGAATGATGTAAAACTTACCTCGAAACGTTCCAAATTTCTCAATTTGATGATTTCTTTAATCAATTGAAAGTTTAAACACCTAATTGAAGAACAATTTCGTCAATTGGAGCAACATTTTCAAGATGAGTCATACGTCATTCGACTCGTATTTTCTTTCTGAACAAAAACCCTAAAAAAGTCATTCGAAACTCGAAAAAAAATTTAACGCTGTTAAGTTTTTTTGACGGCGGTCCGCCAGAGATAAATAGGTCGAAAGTAGGGACCGTTATTGGGCATTTTCATAGTTGGGACCAGCAACGACCAATTGATCAAAGTTTGGATTATTTAAATCCATGGTTGTAGAAGTCGCTAGGCGTTAGTCGGGCGGCGAGGTACCGCCTAGGGATTAATCGTCGCTAGGAAGATTGGAATTTTTATATGTAATTTTACAAATATATATTATATACACACACATCAATATCAATAATTTGATATAATATTTAAAATAATTTAATAAATAAACTTAAACATACTAAGTCAAGTACTTTAAAGTTCAAACTTAAACACCTAGTTTAATGTTTAGAGATGAATTTTGATGTTAAGTGCCTGGATTCGATGTTTCAGACACATATTTAAGATTTTGGGTAGAGAAATATCTAAATAATCTTGAAGTTGGTCCATTTACAAGAAAAAGTCAAAAAAGTCGAAAAAGTCGAAAAAGTCGAAAAAATAAAAAAATAAATAAATATCTGACTAGGCCGCCTAGGCCAAAATCGACACAGCAGATGGCCACCTAGCGTCTAGACGGCTAACTAGGCCAATTTTTGCAACAGTGTTTAAATCTAATTTGCCATAAATATTTGAGTGTTCAAATCTACCTCAGCTTCAAATATCTCAAACTTTTTATTTTATTTTATTTATTTATTTGAGAGAATGTTTTATGTTAGCTGGAAAGAAAAATAGATGAATCAAGTTTTAAATTAGTTAGTTATCATTCATAAACTTTTAAACTTGGTTCCAACATGAAATAAAGGATCAAAATATGAATTATGTAAACTTGATGAAAGACAAAATTGTTTGCGATTGTGGATGTATTTTCCTGCTGTAGTTTTAAAAAGTTTGAAAAGGGGAGAGATCTCCATGAATAATCTGTTTTCATGACTTGTAATAACTGTTAGACATAATTGTTAAACCAAGGTTGAGAAAAGTTTATGGGTCATTTATGTAAATAGGTTATAGTTGTGGTTTTGTTTAAATATGTAATATGCATATACTAGAAGGGTTAAAGGTGTAATATGTAAAATAGAATTAGAGCTATATATATCACGTATGTGTGTCTGTAAACAACAATTGAAGAATACACATATATCGATCATTGAAGATTCGTACTTATATTCAAGTTTTGCTAGTGTGTTCATTGATCTTTCAATTGGCATCAGAGCAAAGGATCCTTAGAAGTTTCAAGGTTTAATTTCGTGTTTGGGAATGTGTTCATCACAGAGGGTGTTTTGGAATCCCGTTTACAATTCCGATCAACGCAAGAGGCTACGATTGGGTGTTAATTTCGGAAGTAGAACATCACAAAGGGTGTTTGGATTTCCGGTGTGCAGTGTCGATAACGCAGGAGGCATCGATTGAGATTGTGTAGTTTCGTTTTTAATATCAGTCATCAAGAGGGTGATTGAATTTCATTGTTCTTCATTTCCGATCAAGGCAAGAGGCTGCGATTGGGGTGTTTGTTGGAAGCCGATCATCATAGAGGGTGATTGACATTCTTTTTTTCAATTCCGATTAAAACAAGTGGCTGTGAATTGGAATTACGTGTTTTTAATCAGTAGAAGATATTTGAGTTTTTTTTTTGTTCCCTGCCTACATCGTAATTAATACGAAACCAAAAAAGTTATTTTTGGGGTTTTAATTTCTAGTTGCTAATCAAAGGATTAAAAGGAGCAGAATGCCATATTGTAATTTTTGGCTTGTTAGTTGATTAAAAAAATTGTTTTGATTGCTGCGCGTTACATGCAAAAATCAAAATAAAGGTCGAAAATTTGTTTCATCAAAAGGAAATCATTTTAGATTAAAATTTCATGTTTTTTGACTTTTGATACAACAAAGAATTGTTAATACCCAAAGGAAAAATTGGGTTATATTTTTGATTTGTTCGTAGAGTTAATTGGTGTTGGGATATTGCAGTATATTTGTATCCATAATAGGGAAACAAAAGGGTATTTTTGTTTCACCGAATCAATGGAACAGTTTCAATTCAAACCAGATCAAGTGGGTGTTGTGTGTTCACTTGTTTTCACCAAAAATCAAAATAAAGCCATAGGGTTGTTTGTGTTTGATTTGTTAGGAATCTGGTAAGAATTGGAAAGACAGAAAGAGAAGGTCTCTTGTCAAGACAAGGAATTTATAAAAAAAATCCGTTGTGTTTTGCTGCAGACCAAAAACCAAGAAGGGTTGTCTTGGTTTAACAAAAAAACAACAAAGTTGTTTTCTGTATCTCATCGCAGGAAGCCAAGAACAAAAAAACGGGGACGTCATTTTTTATTACAATATGAGTGGAGGGAAAAGAAAGCCATAACGGGCGTTGTCATCTTTGTTGTATACCATAAACCAATTGTGGGTTTCTTGGGGGTGATTAAGATACAAAGAAGTGTTGTGATATAATAAAAAAAAACAAAAGTCAAAGATTTTTTTTTTTTTTATATTTTGCTGCAAGTCTCTATAGAAAGAAGCCAAGAAAAGGGTTGTTTGGTTTCAAAACGAAACGAAGTTTGTGTGATTGTTTGTCAACAAAAGAAGTTAACAGTGGGTTGTATGATTTTTTGCAATTAAAAGGCAACAACACAACAGGGAGTTCTCGATTTGCAACTTGTTGTCTTCAGTCTCAATATAGAATTTATTGTTTAAATTTCTATATTTATATTTTGAACAAGTTTTAATTTTTTTTTATTCCTACTATAAAGTTTAAATTAAATTTTGGAATCACGCTATTATTAAAGAGAATTGTTTCAATTACTCCTCAATAGTTTAGTGGTTTGAAAGAAAACCAAAGATACGATGTCAAAACAAGGGGAAGGAAGTAATAGTAATAAAGAAATTGTAATACACAAAGAAATAAGTTCTATTTCCAATTTCAATGCCCGTTATTGAAATCCTCAAATTATACTGTATGGGCAATTCGTATAAAAACCATACTTAAGGCAAATGGACTTTGGGAAATGATAGAACCTAGTGCTAATACGCAAGCCGATGAAAAGAAAGATATGGTTGCGACTGCTTATTTATTTCAAGCACTACCAGAAGAAATGGTATTACAAGTTGCAAATTGTAAAAGTGCTAAAGAGATTTGGGATGCACTAAAGACAAGGCATGTTGGAGTGGATCGAGTGCAAAAGGCACGCCTTCAAACACTCAAAACAGAGTTTGAGACGTTGAAAATGAAAGAGGAAGACACTATCGATTTATTCACTGCTAAGTTATATAGTATTATCACAAGGGCAAGTGGTTTGGGATCAATATTTGATCAACCAATCTTAGTACGCAATCTATTAAGTTCTGTGCCGAAAAGGTTCGTTCAAATAGTTGCAACCATTGAACAATTTGTTAATCTAGAAACTACAACTCTAGATGAAACAATTGGTAGATTGAAAGCCTTTGAGGAAAGGACCAATCTAATGGATGGAGGCCTTGTGAACAATCAAGAGAAACACATGTTCACGCGTCATGACAAGAACTATGGTCGTGGAAGACGTTTTGAAAACCATGAACAAGGAAGATCTAAATCATCATAAGACACTTGGCGTGATGATAAGATCGGACGAGAACAAGGAGAAAAAACTGCTCCATATGAAAATTTTAGAAAGCAAAGAAAAGAGGAAAATGTTTCACAAAATACTTACAAGTATAGAAACAATAATAATTATAGCAACCGGAATAAGTCTGGTAAAAACTTAAGCAAAGTAAAATGCTATAATTGTCAAAAATTTGGACATTTTGCCTCAAATTTCCATGAACCAGATCATAGAGGAGAGGAATCAAATCTCGTGCAAGAAGACGAGGAACCAACCCTCCTAATGGCAATTAAAGAAGATTTTTTGGATTATGAAGAGTTTTCCTTAGATTAAGAGGAAACTAACTCTTGCAATTATTGGTTCTCATTATCTAAATATTTTAATCATGAAGAACCAGAATGGATAGAATGGAAAGAACAAGGTACTAAAAAAATTCTAGTTCCAGAAAAAGCAAATGAATGTAAAAATTCATCATCCAAGCTTATATTGCAAGCAGTAATTAAAAATGATAAAGATGTTCGACTATGTCACAACAATGAGAAAATAGAAGGAGTTTGTGTTGTCTCACCAAGATGTAAACCAATCAAGATTCAAGAAGATGGTGTGACACAAGCGAAAGGAGGTAGTAAATATGTTACAGATGATGATACTCGAGAATGTTTTAAAGTCAATAAAGAATATGCTCGTGATAAAGATAAAGCTATGAAAATCAAAGAAGAAGAAGTTTATCACGAAGGAAGAAAGCCAAAGTTAAGAGATAATGGAGGCTAAAGAGATGAAGATGAAGACTCAAACTTGGATAAACAATTAGGGGGGTGAATGTTAGACATAATTGTTAAACCAAGGTTGAGAAAAGTTAATGGGTCATTTATGTAAATAGGTTATAGTTATGGTTGTGTTTAAATATATAATATGCATATACTAGAAGGGTTAAAGGTGTAATATGTAAAATAGAATTAGGGCTATATATATCACGTAAGTGAGAATCCGACATTTCCGGATTAACCCCGTTAACCAGAAACTAACAGAAATGATATGAAATTGAACAAAATCAAACTAGAAGGACTGAAATTGAATAAAATCAGTCCCAAAACACTTAAATTACAAGGACTAAACTTGTAAAGGATTGAAATAAGTAATTTTGACTTTTACAAGTCAAAATTCGACCTAGAACTTTAATTCAAACCATAATGCACATTTAAACCAAGTAATTAACCGAATTAAACGTCACTAATCATCATATTGATGATTTCTTTCATTAAACCAGTGTTAATGATGATCATAATAGCGAATTAAACAAATTGACAACCCAAAAGTCGAAACCAAAGTCGGTTGAACTAGAACATGTATAATACGAAGTTGATCAACCAAATTGAACTCTCACATACCTAAATCGACACTCTTAAGCAGTGGGAGACGAATTCGATCAAGGGCTTGGCCGAACTCAAGCTTCTAGTCGATTAACATCAATTTGAAGTCAAACCAGGTAAAAATCGGTTCCTACACAACCTAAATATTTCGATTAAGCAAAGCCCCATGATAATTTGGAGTTATAATATCGAATTGTAAGAGTTCGACTATTAGGGTTCATCCTATGAACCGAATTAGGGGATTTTATTCAAAAAAGTTTAAAAACCGAATCAAATTATATCATAGCTTCGTAATAGGGTGTTTAACAAAATCCCTATGTTGATTTCATTTAATTATAACGAATTGTATGATTTCGAATACTAGGGTTCATCACATAAAACGTTTTGGGGGTTTCGATGCAAACGAGATTAAAAATCAAATTAAACTATGCCAGTAGTTTTGAATCCTTCATTTAACGAAAACCAACAATTTCTGAAAAAGATTTCGAATTGGATGCGAACTTGTTAAAGGTTTGTAAAGAAAATCGGTTTGGGGGTTATACTTCAAATCTTCCTATATAATAATTGATTCCAAGAAAATGCCACATGGCATTCTCTTATTATTTCAAAATAAATTTTCTTTTTAAATATAAAAACCCACCATTAATCTTATTAATAATATGCATTGTTTACATAAATACTCTAAATTAATATTAATAATTAATAATATAATAATGAATATCATCAATGTCTAATGTTATATGTGTGTGTGTATTAAGAACATTCTTTTATAATTTTTTATTTTTAAAGTTTTTAATATAAAAATGTATAACAAGTATTATTAGTTTTAGTAATTATGTAAATATATGAAGACATAGTCGTAAAATCACATAATTAAATCCGTGTAATACACGGGTCTATTACCTAGTAAGCATGATATTCAAATTAAACATTCCTGATAGTTTCGAAATTCCCTATTAGATGAAAACCCCATGGATTTACATTCTTGTTTCAACGAATTCAATCCAATTGAATGAGGGGTTTTGAGATCTATGTTCGAAACTGTGTATCCATTTTAATTGTTTTGAGTTGATGAATTTCCAAATTGGAAGCATGGTTGAACTCGTTTGGAACCATAGAACCGAAGCCCTATGGTTTGAGGTTAGATTGGGTTCGATTCGTAAATCAATTGGAACCCAAGTGGGTTCGGTTGGGTTAGAAAAGGGAAACCAGTGAGTTAGTGTATAAAAGAATTAGAAACCAAGTGTTATCGCCAAACCCTAGCGGGCTGGAGTGGTTGGAGGCATGTGTTTGGTGTGGGAGGTCATGGGTTCGATCCTATGCCTCACTGATTTTTGAACCAAAAACCTATTTTTAGTATTTTTGTCTTAATCATTCGTTTTAAATCCGATTTAATCCTTTCAAGTTGCATTGGAACCAGAATTGAATCCCGAACATAATGAAATGATAAAATTTCATCTTAAACCGAAAATATAATCGCGTATAATTATGCGTGTTTAAACGAAATCGTATATACATATACGATTTAAACAAACGAATTCAAAGTCAAGCATACTTTTGTATGTACGTTTCAAACAGTCTAACATACGTGTGTGACACATATGTGATTACAAACACGATCTGACATTTCAAATAGCGCAACGTTATTGTAATAACACAGATTCTTCGTAGAAGGTTGTCTATGCGATTTCACGAGTATTTGATCATTCGATTCGCATTCTAAGGTGCGTACACGACCCCTTTTTACTTTTACAGTTTTGGGGGAGAAAACATGTGCAATCAAACATTTTGGATACATATCACTTGCATGAGTTAGCTATTTACTATAGGTGTGAACATAACGCTATAAGTCCTTACATATCGAACCGTTTAGTTTGCCGTAGTGCAAAGCGTGGTAGTTAAAGATAGATCAATTGGGTTTGAAAAGCCACACTTGGTAAATTGTAGGTCTACGCAGGTGTTTAACTAGCCAATTCAAACATTACTATTGTTTGCGTTAGGCAATAGTGGAAAGGCAAAGTAACATTCAAACAGTCAGCTTCGGTGTCGACCGCTTATGTAAATAGTACAATGACTAGCTATCATGACTATGTAATGTGTGATTATGTGATCTGCAAACATTACTTACAAAAAAATTTGTTCAAACATTTGTGATTATTCATACAAACCTGTGTACACACCAACCTTGTGTTGACTATACCTGCATGTTTTATGAGGACGCTAAGACACACGCACGAGCAAGCAGGGACTAGGGTGTTGAGTCTCATGCATCATTTCAATTCAATTGTTTTGGATTTGGTTATTTAATACATTGAACATTGTAATTTATATTTTTGCAAATGTAATGGTTTGACATGGATTTTAAAACGCTTCCGCAATGCTACTTTTGTTTATTACAACTGTGACCTAATTTATGTTTGAAAAGCATATAGAGGTCTTTCGCTATGTCTAATGTCGCACCCCGTCATTACGCTTCTGTATTGTTTGATATTGGAACTCAGAAAAGTTTTATATTTAAGCGTTTTAGTAAATACTTGACACAACCCCAATATCCTGAAGGTTGAATACACCGTAGAGTTAGCTGATAGTAAACTGATTGTAACTAAGCACATTCAAAGAGAATGCACTTTAGAGATAGCAAACCATAAATTTAAGATCGACCTCATGCCAGTTACACTAGGCAATTTAGAGGTAGTAGTGGACATGGATTGATTGTCTAAAAACCAAGCTGAAATCACTTGCCACGACAAGGTTGTGCGCATACCTCTCCCTAGTGGAGAAACCCTAGGCATCAACGGTGAAAGGAGCAACACTCCTCTGCCCCATGTGGAAGTGTGAACAAATCTCCATGGATTTTATTACCAAATTACCCCGTACTCCTAGTGGATGCGACACTATCTGGGTAGTTGTGGATCGACTGACAAAGTCAGCACATTTCCTTGCGATCAAGGAAAATGACAAGATGGAAAAATTAGCCATAATTTACGTCAAGGAAGTAGTCTCGCGACATGGAGTGCCAATCTCCATCATTTCGGATTGAGACGCTAGATTCACTTCCAACTTCTGAAAATCATTGCAAAAGTCGCTAGGCACACGATTGGATATGAGTACAGCATACCACCCACAAACCGATGGCCAGAGCGAACGAACCATACAAACTCTCGAAGATATGCTACGAGCGTGCGTAGTAGACTTCGGAAACAGTTGGGAAACTCACCTACCATTGGTAGAGTTCTCCTACAACCATAGTTACCACACCAACATCAAGGCTGTGCCTTTTGAGGCACTATATGGCAGGAAATGCCGATCACCCATCTATTGGGCGGAAGTGGGCGGCAGTCAACTTACTGTCCCAGAACTTGTACATGAAACAACAGAGAAAATCGTGCAAATCAGAAACCGCATGGCAGCAGCTCGCGATTGTCAAAAGAGATATGCCGACAAACGCCTAAAGCCTCTGGAATTTCAGGTAGGAGACAAAGTCCTTCTGAAAGTTTCACCCTGGAAAGGTGTCATTCGTTTTGGTAAACGAGGCAAACTGAACCCACGGTACATCGGACCGTTTGAAATCCGGAAGAGGATTGGTCCGGTGGCATACCAACTCAACCTACCGGCCGAACTTGATGGAGTTCACAACGTATTTCATGTCTCAAACCTAAAGAAGTGCTTATCTGGTGAGACACTCGTAATTCCACTGGATGAGATACACGTGGACGACAACTACGGTTTGTGGAAGAACCGGTAGAGATCATGGACCGTGAGGTCAAACAACTCAAGCAAAGTCGGATTCCGATTGTCAGAGTCCGATGGAACTCCAAACGCGGACCTGAATTCACGTGGGAACGTGAAGATCAGATGATGCGCAAATATCCCCATCTCTTCAAACAGGCAACGTCGAACGCCGACAACAACGAATAAATTTCGGGACGAAATTCCTTTCAACAAGGGGATGATGTGACAACCATAAAATTTTTGTTTCTTAAACACTTTTGCTTCTCAACACCATCAACAACAACCAAATTTCGGGACGAAATTTCTTTCAACAAGGGGATGATGTGACACCCGGCAATTTCATGTAAATTGCAACTCTTACAACTTTACATCCCACATTCATACTTGTTGCATTTCATTTAATTATGCTTAATTAGATGAGTTAAACACAAACACAAACACAAAACAATAATTCAGGGAATTATTGAATCGTGCATTACACGTTGATTAGAATTTATCAAGCGTGCAAACATTTCGTAAAAACATGAACACAACTATCAAAGATAATCCGAGTAATTATCAAAACACATACACGAGTCTCACGAACGTTGGTGATCAATCAAACCTATGTGTCCTTATATGATTATGTGCTAAACGTGCATTAGATGTTTAGGATAATCGTTGGGAATCAAGCACGAGCGAAATCGAATCGACGGAATTGAAAAACATGAAAAATGGATCCGTCGCCGTACGCGAGGACCCAGGACGCACGGTCTCGTGGTACGCGAATCAGTAGCGGGGACAATGAGTCCCGAATCTCTCCGCGATACGCGAAAAGCAAATTTGATCGGCCTTCGCGGTACGCGAAGGCCATGCAGATCAAAATTTGTATATAATCAACCCCAAACTCATTTCACTCGGTTTCCTTTCCATTTCTCCGAGCTTCTTCACCATATCTCGACCAAAAGCTCACTGAAACCAGCATCCAAACCCTCTGGAATCACTATTGAAGCCATTGCTTGGTGATTGAAGGCCATAGGATCATCAAGGAAGTTTGGGAAGCTCTCAATCGACAAAAAGATCAAACCCAGCCACAATAGGAGCTCCACAACCTCTGTCTAACTAGAAATCAGTCATCCAAAAGCTTCTAAGGTAGTTTTATTTGCTTATTGGTAGTTAGATCGTACATGCAAGGGTTAAAAACCCACACGCAACTCCATATGATTATTGTGCACGAATTTGTTGGTGATTT
This sequence comes from Mikania micrantha, assembly GCA_009363875.1. NCBI lineage: Eukaryota > Viridiplantae > Streptophyta > Magnoliopsida > Asterales > Asteraceae > Mikania > Mikania micrantha. The sequence continues at coordinate 7,230,403 of CM018686.1, forward strand.
GATATGAGTCTACTGATTTTTGAGTATAAGATTGTTTAGATTTAAGTTTGGTTGAGTTATGGTTGGTTTGATGATGACTTTGGTACACTTGCCATAAAAGGAAACTTTTATGTTGCAAGTCATAGATTTGTGATGATCTAGACATGTTAGACATGTCTAGATGTTGTCAAATATAGATTGAATTGTTTAGAAACACATTTGGGTGATTGATTTTGTGAAAAACATGATTTTGTGGAAACTTACTAAATAAGGAAACTTTTGTAAATCAAAAGAGGGCTTTTGATGTTTTTGAAAGTTTTGGTGAACTTTGATTCTTGAAATGTGTTTAAAAATGGTTTTTAACATGTTTGGAAACTTTGATTTGTGAAAACGAGCTTTCAAACCGATACTTAATATTTTAGGAAACTTTATTTGGGTAAAATGCCATAAACAGTGACTGATGCGCAAACGATACGTTTTAAGTGTTTAAACGTGTTTTACAAACATACTAGAAGTATTAACTTTATGAAATGAAATTTCATAACTACACTTTCTTTAAATGGAAACTTTCCCGAATTGGAAACTTTTACGATTTTCATATGTAACATACATACATCTTAACACAACAAACGTGTCACCAACGATTCGTCGAGTCAACACAAGTCAACACACACAACCGGTTGAGCACACCGACACTTGGAGTTGTATGGACTACAACAGACCACAGAACACATACTTACACCTATATGATCATAGGTGCTTACTAGCAGGACTGCTAGCTTTCGCAAACGCGAACACCACATAAACCGGAACTGCTCTATCAGGCGAGTTCACGCCCCCTTTTATCTTTTCTACCTTTGGGGGAGAAAACATTGCATTACAACTGTTTTTGAACAACAACTCATTTTATTTACGTATGGACATGCTTTATCATTATATGTATATGTGTGGGCCCCTATCACAACTAAAAGTCCTCGCGATACTCCTCGGATCGTTAATAACATAACGCCTAGCATGGTAATCTTGAATAGTACTATTTGGGCCTGACAAGCCCCACTACACCCGACTGGAGGTCGGAACAGTGCAATATTGACCAACACTTTGCCATTGTCTTGTGGTGGACATGGCGGGAGGCACCAACTGTCAGCTTCGGTACCATCCACAATATAATATAACTGTATTAACTAGCTATCAATCGATACTGCATTGTCATGATATGTAAATCTGCTATACTCTTACTTTAAACATTTTGATGTTTACTACTTACGAAAAACCTGTGCTCTCACCAACCATTGTGTTGACCCTTTTACTCGCATATTTTCTCAGGTAGCTAAGGCACGCACTTGAGGATAGGATGCTAGGATGGAGTCCATGCATCAGCTTTAGTGTCTTAGGACATTTTGAGGACATCTAAACATTTGACTTGTTTTGTAATAATGATTACTTAAATCGCTTCTGCAAACTTTAAACTTAAGTTGTTTTGAAAACTATTAAATTAACGCTTCCGCAACTTATGAACTATACCTGTCTTGATATTATTAAACTTCCGTAACTCTGATTTTACTAAACTGTTTTATCCAAGCTTTCAAATCTTCTAAAACCACTGGTGGAGCTATTCCTTGCATTTGTGGACCATTTGGAGCTCTTGGAAACTTGGAAGAGAAGCTAAGGAGCTTAGAACGGCCATCAACCGCTAGACCTTCATCCTCAGCCACTGTCTTCACTGGATTTTGCATTCTAAGGTAGTTTTACACGATTATTATTCATTAGATCGTACATGCAATGGGTGAAAACCCACATGCAACTCCATGTGACCATCGAGCACGAATTTGTTGATGATTTTGATGTGTTGTTATTGTAAACTTACTGATTTTATAGTCTAAGAATGATAGATTAAAGTTTGGTTGAGTTATTGAACGATTTGGTGATGATTTGGTACACTTGCCATAAAAGGAAACTTTTATGTGCAAGTCTTGGATTTGTGATAATCTAGACATGTTAGACATGTCTAGATGTTATTAAATATGTATTGGAGTGTTTAGAAACACATTGGGATATTTGATTTTGTCAAAAACTTGGTTTTGTATAAACTTACTATAAAAGGAAACTTTTAAAAATCAAAAGAGGGCTTTTGATGTTTTAAAGTGTTTTGACAAACTTTGATTGTTGAAATAGGTTTAAAATGATTTCTAAGCATATTGGAAACCTTGATTTGTGAAAACGAGCTTTTAAACAAGTACTTACTATTTTGGGAAACTTTATTTGGGCAAAACGGCATAAAAGGTGATTTAGATGTAAACGACACGTTTCAAGTGTTTAAACGTGTTTTTACAAACATAGTAGAGTTATTACTTTTATGAAATGAGGTTTCATAACTATACTTTCCAAAAATAGAAACTTTCTAAATATAGAAAGTTTCCCCGAAAACAAGAACAATACGATTTTCCAAACTTGCTTTCGTGAAAGCATTATGATTTGAGTCATAGGATGCATTTTGGTGTCTTACTTGCATTAAGACAACATAACACGACAAACGTGTCACCAATGGTCCGATGGGACTACCCACATCTGAAGGACTACCCACATCTGAAGAACAACAACAATAACGAGAACAACAATGGTCCGATGGGACGAGCCCTCGTGATTGGGGCTACGGAATCCAGAAATGATCTTAACCTTGCAACGGGTACGTATCTCTTAAACGATCATTACACTTCTGTATTGTTTGATATTGAAACTAAGAAAAGTCTTATATTTACGCACCTTAGTAAATACTTGTCATAACCCCAATATCTTTAAAGGCTAAATACACCGTGGAATTAGCTTATGGTAAACCGATTGTAACTAAGCACATTCTAAAGAGAATGCACTTTAGAGCTGGCAAACCATAAATTTAAGATCGACCTCATGCCGGTTACACTAGGCAGTTTCGATGTTGTAGTAGTCATGGAAAGGTTGTCTAAAAACTAAGCTAAAATCATTTGCCACGACAAGGTTGTGCGCATCTCTCTTCTTAGTGGAGAAACCCTAGACATCAACGGTGAAAGGAGCGACACTCCTCTGTCCCCATGTGGGAGCCGGAACAAATGCCAAAGCATTTCATTACCAAGTTACCCCGTACTCCTAGTGGATGTGACACTATCTGAATAATTGCAGATCGACTGACCAAGTCAGCATATTTCCTTGCAACCAAGGAAAACGATGAAATGGAAAAGCTAGTCAGAATTTATGTCAAGGAAGTAGTCTCGCGACATGGAGTGCCAATCTCCATCATTTCGGATCGAGACGCTCAGTTCACTTCCAACTTTTGGAAATCATTGCAAAAATCGCTTGGCACACGGTTGGATATGGGTACAGCATACCACCCACAGACCGATGGCAAGAGCGAACGCACAATACAAACTCTTGAGGACATGCTACGAGCATGCGTAGTAGACTTCGGCAATAGCTGGGAAACTCACCTACCGTTAGTGGAGTTCTCCTACAACAACAGCTACCACACCAGCATCAAGGCTGCGCCTTTTGAGGCACTCTATGGCAAGAGATGTCGATTGCCTATCTGTTGGGCGGAAGTGGGCGACGGTCAGCACTGGCTCGGAACTTGTACATGAAACCACCGAAAAGATTGTACAAATCAGAAACCGTATGGCAGCAGCTCGAGATCGTCAAATGAGCTATGCCGACAAACGTCGAAAACCACTTGAATTTCAGGTAGGAGACAAAGTCTTTCTGAAAGTTTCACCTTGGAAGGGCGTCATTCATTTTGGAAAATGAGGCAAACTGAACCCACGGTATATTGGACCATTCGAGATCCTGAAGAGGATTGGTCCGGTGGCATACCAACTTAACCTACCAGCCGAACTCGATGGAGTTCATAATGTGTATCATGTCTCGAACTTAAAGAAATGCTTATCAGATGAGACACTCGTGATTCCAAACAACTACGGTTCGTGGAAGAACCGGTAGAGATCATGGACCGTGAGGTCAAACAACTCAAACAGAGTAAGATTCCAATTGTTAGAGTCCGATGGAACTCGAAACGCGGACCTGAATTCACATGGGAACGTGAAGATCAGATGATGCGCAAATATCCCCATCTCTTCAAACAGACAACGTCGAACGCCGACAACAACGAATAAATTTCGGGACGAAATTTCCTTTCAACAAGGGGATGATGTGACAACCAGAAAATTTTTGGTTCTCAAACACTCTTGCTTCTCAAACACTATCAACAACAATCAAATTTCGGGACGAAATTTCTTTCAACAAGGGGATGATGTGACACCCAGCAATTTCAGGTAAATTGCAACTCTTACAACTTTACATTTCACATTCATACTTGTTGCATTTCATCTAATTATGTTTAATTAGACGAACGGTCTCGCGGTACGCGAAGCAGTAGCGGTACGCGAAGGCCATGCAGATCGAAAATTTTATAAAAACCCAACCCAGTTCATTTGTTCGATTTCTTTCGCTCACCATCGACTTTCTTCTCTCAAATCCGATCAAGAACCACTGAAAACAAGCTTTCAAACCTTCTGGAACCACTAGTGGAGCTATTCCTTGCATTTGTGAACCATTTGGAGCTCTTGGAAACTTGGAAGAGAAGCTAAGGAGCTTAGAACGGCCATCAACAGCTAGACCTTCATCCTCAGCCACTGTCTTCACTGGATTTTGCATTCTAAGGTAGTTTTACACGATTATTATTCATTAGATCGTACATGCAATGGGTGAAAACCCACATGCAACTCCATGTGACCATCGAGCACGAATTTGTTGATGATTTTGATGTGTTGTTGTTGTAAACTTACTGATTTTATAGTCTAAGAATGATAGATTAAAGTTTGGTTGAGTTATTGAACGATTTGGTGATGATTTGGTACACTTGCCATAAAAGGAAACTTTTATGTGCAAGTCTTAGATTTGTGATAATCTAGACATGTTAGACATGTCTAGATGTTATTAAATATGTATTGGAGTGTTTAGAAACACATTGGGATATTTGATTGTGTCAAAAACTTGGTTTTGTATAAACTTACAATAAAAGGAAACTTTTAAAAATCAAAAGAGGGCTTTTGATGTTTTAAAGTGTTTTGACAAACTTTGATTGTTGAAATAGGTTTAAAATGATTTCTAAGCATATTGGAAACCTTGATTTGTGAAAACGAGCTTTTAAACAAGTACTTACTATTTTGGGAAACTTTATTTGGGCAAAACGGCATAAAAGGTGATTTAGATGTAAACGACATGTTTTAAGTGTTTAAACGTGTTTTTACAAACATACTAGAGTTATTACTTTTATGAAATGAGGTTTCATAACTATACTTTCCAAAAATAGAAACTTTCTAAATATAGAAAGTTTCCCCGAAAACAAGAACAATACGATTTTCCAAACTTGCTTTCGTGAAAGCATTATGATTTGAGTCATAGGATGCATTTTGGTGTCTTACTTGCATTAAGACAACATAACACGACAAACGTGTCACCAACCAATCGTCGAGTCGACACCTGATTGTATTGACTAGCTATCAATCGATACTGCATTGTCATGATATGTAAATCTGCTAAACTCTTACTTTAAACATTTTGATGTTTACTGCTTATGAAAAACCTATGCTCTCACCAACCATTGTGTTGACCCTTTTACTCGCATGTTTTCTCAGGTAGCTAAGGCACGCACTTGAGGATAGGATGCTAGGATAGAGTCCATGCATCAGCTTTAGTGTCTTAGGACATTTTGAGGACATCTAAACATTTGACTTGTTTTGTAAAAATGATCACTTAAATCGCTTCCGCAAACATTTAACTTATGTTGTTTTGAAAACTTTTATTCAACGCTTCCGTAACTTATGAACTTTATCTATGTTGATATTATTAAACTTCCGCAACTCTGATTTTACAAAATTGTTTTATCCAAGTTATTGGATGTACGTATGCAACCAGACATGTAGGTCTCGCAACAGTGTGACCGGAGACTGCGATCCTGCATCATCAGTCGCGTCGCGCCCTCGGAAGGGACGGGATTTCTCGGGGTGCGACATCTAATACCTGAGATCCTGGTTTGTCACGCCTCAAACGGTATGATTCCGTTAGTGGGAAATTGAGGGTCTGACAACATATGTGTTGTCACACCCCCACCGACGGCGGAATACGTCGGGGCACGATGTCGACTGTTCATTAGCTCATGGTGCTATTATAACGTTTCATAATTAATGCATCATCATTAAATCAACACAATCAATTTATTAATTAAAACAAATAACATTTAATTACAATTGTCAAAATAATCAAATTACAATTGAATACTATACATGGTTTAAGAAATTAACTAGGTGAACTAAGTCCTGGCCTATGTCTTCATCACCTTCACCTAACCCGTTACACATGTAAAATAATTATTTGTCAACTCTTTGCATAGTTGGTGAGTACGCATACAAGTTTATATGATACATAAGAAATAGATGCAAGTTCAAAGTCTAAAGTATTAACCTAAAGCATATGTTCTCACAGGTTTAAAAGGCATCACGTATAGCACAAAATTTCATATAATTCATCAAAAGTTACACAAGACATGTAAACAAATAATCAATGTTCTCAATAGTCCTCAATAGTCCTCAATAGTTCTCAAATAGTCTTCAATTGTTCTCAAATAGTCCTCAATAGTCCTCAAACAGTATCAAACCATACTTGTACACCAAAGGCTTGCAAGGCCTTATTGTAAGTATGTACACACGTGCCTGCAATTGTTTAGAATAATGCATACATAATTCAACATGTAATCACATACAACCAAAGGCAATATCTAAAGACTAAGTCATTGCATCTTTTGTGTTTTGACTCTAAGAATAACATGATTTATATTGGACATGTGTAACATCCCTAAAACATTACAAAATGTAAAGAAAGGGAGTATGAATGTACTCACTTGTTTTATGTCTAATCCTTGATCAAATGGTTCTTGTGCTTGTATGAGGAAAAGCTAGAAACCTTTCCCTAATGTTTACGGATAGCGCATGTCTTAGTCTATGTTCAGAGATTTCCTAAAGTTCAAATGTTTGTCTAAAGATCTTTGGCTTCTATGGAATTCCTAATATTCTAACATTGATATTATGTACTTAGAATAATAGTTTTAGGAATATTTAATTATCTATTATAATTAAATATCCTCTATTGTATAATAAATAAATTGGAATACTTTCAATATTCCATTTATTTATAAAAGTCTAAGAATAATTGTTATGAGAATATTTAACCAAAATTAAATATTCTTATTTGTATATAATAAATATAATGAAATGTCAAAGCATTCCAATTATTTATTATACAAGGTCTATGAATACTAATTTGTGCCCCAATGATAATGGTTTAGTTTATTAAAATTTATTTACATGAAATAGTTAAATAAATAAATAAAATTTATTGAATAAAAGCTTTTAAGAAAATAATGTTTATTGTAATTGTTTCAAAACTTTTAGAAAATTTTCTTTTAAAATAATTTATAAAGTCATACAACTTTTATTGGTTTAAAGATGTTTAATAAAAAAAATTGTATTTTGTAATATATTGTAAATTTTGGATAATTGTTCATAAGTTTGTAATATTTTAAAATCAAAAGTTTCTTTGAAAGGATATAATATAGGTGTAAGGTTTATTTATTTAAAGTTTGTAGAAATACATAAAAGTTGTATTGTTTTTACAAAAAGAATAAGAAAACTTGGTTTAAATATTTTAAACAGTTTTAAATTAACAGTAAACTGTTATTAAATTAAGGTTTTGAGTTTATAAAATTTTCAGAAATTTTATATCAAAACATGGCATCTAAAATGGGTTAAAAGAGCATAAAACCGGTTAAAAGGGCATAAAACCGGTTAAAAGGTTTCGGATGGTGTTCGAACACCCAACCCTTAACTCATATGCGGAGCGTCCAACTAGGCTTGTAAACGAACCGAACAGTTCATGAACTGTTCGCGAACCGTTCATGAACTGTTCGCGAACCGTTCGGTAAGAAGTTCGTTTATGTTCGTTTATTTAATAAATGAACGAACACGAACATAAAATTTGTGTTCGTTTAATTAAACGAACGAACATGAACACACCTAGTGTTCGTTTATTTATATTCATGAACAGTTCGGTTATGTTCGTTTATTTACGTTCGTTTATTTACGTTCGTTTATTTACGTTCGTTTATTTGTGTTCGTTAATGTTCGTTAACTATGTAATGTTAGTTTTTGTTCGGTTAACTGCCTAATTTACGAATGACATGTATTTACATTTAAGAGACTTGTCGTTTGTGCTCGTTTATACTTGTTCAATTGTGTTCGTTTAAGTTTGTTCAATAGTGTTCATGTTCGTTTATGATTGTTCAACGGTGTTAAAAAAATGTTCATTTATGTTTGTTCGTTTATTTTTTTTTCATTAATGAACGAACACAAACGAGCACGAACATATATATTTTGTTAATAAACGAAAACGAACACAATATTCATGTTCGTTAATGTGTTCGTGTTCGTGTTCGGTTAAGTTTAAATGAACGAACACGAACATGGATGTGTTCTCGTTCGGTTCGTTTACAGGCCTACGTCCAACCAGTGGGCTAGCTTGTGTTTATATGAACAAATCAGATTCGATTAATACTTATTCAGTCCTAGAAATTGATTCCTAATTTGAAAGAACCCTAATCCAAATCGAATTCTCAATCCGTTCGATTTGTTGCTTGTGAGAGATCAAAAGCATAGGGCTTTTGATCCCATGATTCTACGGTTCTAATGATGTATGTATTACCTGGATTGATGTTCCTTTGATAGAGGTTTGAGTTACACAGAGCTTCGGCCGTTTCCTTGGTTCGAATCCTTCTGTTTCGTGCTTAAGTGAATGTTTTTTGTGACAAGACAAGTTCGCAATAGTGAAAGGGTTCTAATGATGTGCTGTGATTCGAGTTTTATAGTGGATTTGATCGATTTTGAATTAACAGTCGATGTGGTATGTTTGGAATGAATTACGAGTTTAATGCGATTGATTCTAATGTAATTGTTGATTGATAGCTGTTACCGCGTCCGAATACTTTCCAATTCGACCGAGGATGAGCTGTAATCGACTAGATTTGAGCGGATTGAACTACATGTTGTAATCAGGTCGGTGGGTATCCGGGTGAGAGAACCGGGTGAAGGGGAGATGAGAATGGGCTTTGTACACAATTGGCCCCTCATGTTTTCAGTTCTGTTTATTCATTTTTTTAACTTTTTAAAGCTGAAAATTAGTTTTATAATTTGGTAATTTTGATCCCCTAGTTTAATGGTTTATTATTCCTCAAAAATTCATAACCCTTTTATTAGGTTTTATAAATTATGTTTTATGAACTAAATAACTTGTTATTTACTATTTCATGTTAAACCAAATAAAAGTTTATAAAATTCTAAACCTTTTATTTATTTACAAAGCTTTATTATTATTATTATTATTATTATTATTATTATTATTATTATTATTATTTATTATTATTATTATTATTATTATTGAAACTTTGCATCTTATTATTCTTAAAAAAACATTATTAATTTGTATTATAACTATTTAATAATGAAAGAAATGTTTGATATGTGTATTAATATATTTGATGTTTAAATACATATACCCTTTTTATGATTTTATAAAATCATTATTTAAATAGAAAGTTTTATAAAACTTTCTATTTAATAAATCTTGTTTTGTAATCGACTTAAGACTTTTAGGATATTTTAACATATTATTATGCATGATTTTATAATATACACACACACAAAACACATCTTTTCATTAAATCTTAAGAAAAGTGTCTTATTATGAGTTAACCAACTTATTTCATCCTAATGTAATTTATATTGTATAGTTTGTACATATATATTATTATCATATTTCCAAGAATTCCATAAAGCTTAATTTACTTAAACAAGATTAAAATATGAATTTGAATGGAAACAATAGGGATTACATGTGTGTCTGTAAACAACAATTGAAGAATACACATATATCAATCATTGAAGATTCGTACTTATATTCAAGTTTTGCTAGTGTGTTCATTGATCTTGGGCATCAATAACCAAACACATCTTTTTCCTCACTCTTTCCATCTTCATCATACACATTAATTAGCTACAAATCACATAAGACTTGGACCAAATTCTATTAATAAAAATGACGCCTACCTTTAACGTTGGTTCTGTTATAAACAAAAGGACGATAATTATTGTGCTCTAGGACGTATTCTCCTGTTGAGTATGAAAGGGGGAGAGATCTCCGCCAATGATGTGATTCCATGACTTGTAATAACCTAAGACATCTTCTTCTTCTTCCATACTACCATCACCATACACAAGACCAATCCCATTCTCAAATATCAGTTCTAGAGAATATTCATTGGCTACAGTAACAATAATGTGGTCACCTTCTTTCATCTCATTCGGCCCAAACATCCAATGACTTAACAAGCATAAACACACATTTCCATCTTCAATATTCTCTTCAATGAAATCATAATACACTTCAGCAATATAATGTTTATAAATCCAGGTGTGGCTTTTTGTTATATTACTAATTTTGATCACTGGTATCACAAAGGCAAAAGCCACTGGTTTCTTCTTTATTATACAAAAGAAATTAAGTCCTTGAAGCTTCTTTAGAGATGATGGGATGGACCCTTGCTTCTACAATTAATCCACTTTGGCATTTCTTTCCCCTTATAAATCACACTGAAGACTCCAAATTGATAATACATCTGCCAATTAAACAAATAAAACATTAAATGGTCACCTTAAATTCATAACTCACATTGCGAAACAACTAATTTCAGTTAGAGGAAACCTGAGTTTGGCATGTAATTGCTTTTCCTCCAAATGTGAAAGTTTTGAAGACTATTTCTGTAGTAAACTCTAAATCTATCCAGCCCAAACTATGTAACAACTTTTCCTCAACATTTTCCATACCTTGGATTTTCACCATGCCATCAATTTCAAATGATGATAATGATAGTAATAGACCAACTCCGTAAAAGTTGAGCGGGGACATTTCTAGATCAAATTTAATTTTCCTTATTGAAGGATTATCTGCAACATTAAAATAGACCGATAATTCTCTAAGTGTACATGGAGGATGCTCAATTGATACAAGTTTATTACACTAATTCATATGAAGTCTCTCAAGCCTGGGAAGGGTTCTCACACAACTCGGCAATGAAACAATTGGGTTTCCATCTAATCTTAATTCCTCTAACAATGCTAGACAACTCAAGTCCATAGGGAAACATTCATTGCACAATTTATTATTTACAAGCGACAAAATTCTCAATGAGCTCAGTAAAGAAATCATATTGAGCATCAAATAACTTGGTATGGCTTTCACATTCCACATTTCAATTTGGGATTCACGAAAATTACAACCGTCTAACAATAGTGTTTGGACCTTCTTTAACTTGGCTAGGGATTTCGGAAGCTTTCTAAGCTTGTAACAGTGACTCAGATCAATATGGACAAGGTCATTACATTGCTCAATTGATTCACACACCTCAATACCTACGCAGTTTCTAAGGATTAAACTCTCAAGTGTAGGGAGTTCTGAAAATCCATCAATACTATGAAGTTGTTCGCAGAAACTCATATCGAGAATCTTTAATGATCCAAGCAATCGCTTATCATTTGAGCTTGATCCAATTAACCCCTGGAGTAAATATAAGTAAAAATTAGTATAGAAATGTATTTACCTGGATCAAAGAACAATAAGAGTTGTCACACGTTCGTGATCATTCAAGTGTCATCACTAATTTTAAGTAATTATGATTTACACGAGAACATTGATATTTCAGGATAAGTTCTCGTATTCACGTCGCATCAGTCTGAAGTTCGCAAAATTTGATCTTGTTTCAAAAACTGATTGTTGGGGTATTAATTATCTAAAATCTTACCTTTTGCCTCTTTGTAGGTGGTTGTGGGTTACTATATAACATGTCAAAATATTCAATATTGCTATAAGACATGTCAAGAACAACCACATTCTCCATTGGTAAGTCAAAAGGTATAGACCTTAAAGGGGAACCATGCATACACAACCATCTTAATTCTTCCGGAAAATTAGCGAAACGTCCGTTTAGTTGCACATAATTGAGTTTGAGTAGCATTGGATTGTCCATCGCACTGAATGACTCTGTTTTTAACTCAAATGAAACCATGTAACCTCTTTTTGTCAATCATTTTCATGTCAAGGGCAAGGCCTAAAATATTTCCCTTAGCCTACAAAAAAGTTTGTGCCAAAAAAAAATTATAAATGTTATATACCCTTAATAAAAATACTTAGAACATGTATAACTACTAACAATAAATATCCTATTACCTTTTTTTGTTTCAGCACTTTAAATGACTCTAAGTGACACCATGATCGACTACGCTTCCATGATTTTTCGGGTGATTCTTGACGTACTAAATCCCTTCCCATCTCTTGAACTAATTGATGCATTATCAACTCATTATTCCATCCGATCCTAAGAAGGCATTTGTCAACAAGATTTCTTATCCCGGATCTCGTGTTTATATCACAAGCTTCCAATATTAGTTGAGTCACATTTCTATCCGTTCGAACAAAAAAACATGCAATATGCTTAAACAATTCCTTATCATTTTCAAATACCAAAGCATCAAAGCTCATCTTCAATGTCGTGTTTATATGAGAATGTGGTTCTTTCTTAAGCAAGTTGATGCAGTCTTCCCACTGTGCTACATCTTCATCTTGTAGAGACCTGCCCAAAGCTTGAATTGCCAATGGATGTCCTTCACAATACTTGATAAGCTTTTCTGAAACCACTTCATAACCTTCTTTCGGATTTTGGCTATCGAATGCATGAATGCATAGAAGTTTTAGTGAATCATATTTTTCTAATCCATTAAGTAAGACCTCTTTATGATTGCAATGAACTTGTGACTTGAATAATGCACACCTTTTTGTTAAAGATGCATCCTTGGTTGTGACTATGACTTGCTTCCTCGATGCAAACCTTTGTTTCCAAGTAAAGCATCCAACTGCTTCATACTACCAATATCATCAAGCACTATAAAAACCCTTTTACGTGCTAGCACATATTCTATCTTAGAGGTGTACCCGATGACATCATTAACTCGTAACTCAATTTTTTTTGAAATGTCTCCATGAAGTTGCTTTTGTAAATCAAGCAATCCATTAGAGTGTTCAATAGCTTTTGCATTGATGCCTTCAAGAAAGCTGCTTTTATCAAATTTACTGAGGTGTAACCCAAAAACATGTCTTGCCAAAGACGTCTTTCCGATCCCACTCATGCCTACAACAGTGAGAATGTCAACAGTATGACAAGATCCATCCATCAACCATAAATTAATGAATCTAATGTAATGATCCATCCCGATCAGGCGTGGCAGGGTGTTACTTAAGGATACACGTAATCTACGGTGGATGTCGGCAACAACTTCTTTAATAAAATCTGACTCTTTCCTGGAAATTAATAAGTGAGAAATTCAGAACAACCTGATCTAATCAGATGATAACTCAAAGATCCGAACCAAATGCTAATTTTTATAATTAAGTATTTGTGATTTTAAAAAGATTTAAAAAGATCCGAACCAAATGCTAGATCTAGAAAATTTAGCTGTGTAAAAAAATTTTAAAAAGATTTTATTAAAAAGAAAGGGTTTTACCTATCTCTAACGTCTCTTCCTTTTAGATCAGCAATTTGTGTGAGTGCCATCTTCCATGACTCCATCTTTTGAGCTAACTGACTTCGTTTTTCTTCATCTGTTTCTGCCTCCATCTTCTGTTTATGCTTCGCCATTTCTTCGCCAAAGCTGTTATGTTGCTTCCTGACATGGGTGGGCTCGACATGATAGAAGATGGGGATGACGATTTGTTTACGGTTCTTATTTTGATCAAGGATTAGTACCAATTCATCCAGGCACCATGTGGAAGAAGCGTAATTCTTGGAGAAGACGATAATAGAAGCCCTTGATGATCTAATCGCACTCTCCAGTTGTAGGAACACCGTTCACAAAATAAATAAATACTTTTATTATTCAATTACTCGAATTACAATTCAGAAAATAGACAATGAAAATTCATTATTACAATAAACATTAAAGTGCTAAAAATCAAATTACAATAAAGAAATGTAGTACAAGATGAAATAAATTCTAAAAATTAAATTAAAATAAGAAGTATAACAATAGAAGAAACAAATTAAAACGAGTTCGGTGGCTGAGGATTTCTGTTCAACAGAGGTCCCTTAAAACAGATTTCGGGCCATCCAGGTGAACCCGACTGTTTCCCAGGGTACAACAGCCAAAGCAGTGTGTACTGCCGGAGTTAACCGAAAACCCGAAACTTCACCTGAAACAAGAGTGTTTCACACGAGAACCGATCGTTGTAGGTTGTTGAGAATTCACCAAAGCAAATGATTGTCTTTGGAACCTTTGGAGCTTGTGTGAATATATCTCAAGTGGTGTAATGATCTCAAATTCTAGCAAAAAAAACAAGAGACCAAATGTCTCTATTTATACATGAATTCATGGCGTATCAAAAGTCACCATTATGCCCACTAACTAGCCAATTCATGGCTTAGTTAATTAACTAATTCATGACAAATAAATTAGTAGATGAAAGGTTTGTATTTTATTTTTCCTTTTTCTTTTCACACAAATTCCAACAATCCCTTTTCACACAAAATTCCAACACCAGTTCTGGTTTCAGTGGCTCTCCGGTTTCAATTTCTTCATCATCCAGAAAAGTGTTGATACCGGCATCCAGAAGGGCGTTGTAGAGGTGATCTGTGAAACCATTACGAGTGTCTTTGCCTCTAAAACTTAAAAGCACGTCATAATCATATGTATGATTAGGATGATGATGATCAAGATCATGAGTTGAAGAAGAAGACTCGGTGAGAACAACCATGATGGTGATGAATTATTGAAAGAAGGTACATATGAATTAATGACTTGAGTGAGGAGACGACGTACTGTAAATGGGCAAGGCTTTCAAAATTAAACTCTTTTTAGTATTGTGAGGATGGACCACTTTAAGTATTCATTACATCCATGGTTGGATTTTGTGAATTGTCGTGTCATGAAATTTCACAATACATTTCACCAACTTACGTAGATGTGTTTTAATAAATACGATGTTCCCGTGATCTGACGGAAAACAAAACACTTCGGTTAATCATTTTGACTCATAAAAAGCTAAAGTCAGCTCGTAACTCGAAAAACAATTATTTTGATTTAACTTTAATATTTAAATAAAAATAATTATTAGGCTGAAATATGAATTTAAAAACCTACATGTCAAAAGTGCCAAAAAGTCAACAATTGGTTCATTTGATTTGATAGTTTTCTTGTATATTTATTTTACCTTACTTTATTTCTTGAATGTATCAATGTGAAACAAACTAAATGTAAAAAAAAAAAAAAAAACTTTAGTTTAAGATTTCAAAGTTTTGATCAATACTATATTAGTTGAAAAACTCTTAATTTTAAAATATTTGGTAAACGATCATTCTTTTATTTTAATATGTATTATAGTATAATTTAGATAAATAAAAACTACGTGAAATTATATCATACTAAGTTAAAAATCTATGTATTACGCTAATAAATAAATAAATAAATTTTAAAATTATTTATTTTAAATAGTTTGTAGTATCCCATATCGATTGACACATGGAACTAAACCTTATTTATAATGAAGTAGATACATTATCTTTTATGATGTGTTTTGCTTAGACAAGCAACTCATCAGGTAAACACAAAACTATGAGTTCTTGAATGGACAATCTATCAAGGGCTAAAACGGACAAAATCTTGGTACGGTTGACTTTATTTGTTGTTATAACATATATTTTTTAAATATATTTTAAGAAATATATAAAAATATGACTAATAATATAATTATATTATTTATCAAATTAAATAAAATTATTACTATTTAGTAGAAGAAAAAAGAGAAAAAAAAAATTAAAATAAAATATAATATAAATATTTAATAAGAGAGAAATACATGAAACCAGTTTTGATATACTTTAAGAACATGACATTTTTCTTAAAATTTTTTATTTATTATATATACACATTATATTATATTATAGGAGTAAGATCAAATATAAAGACATGCTTTAAAACATAAAATACATAATTTTTTATAGTAGATTTTTATTTTT
Organism: Mikania micrantha; assembly: GCA_009363875.1. Taxonomy (NCBI): domain Eukaryota; kingdom Viridiplantae; phylum Streptophyta; class Magnoliopsida; order Asterales; family Asteraceae; genus Mikania; species Mikania micrantha. Next base: position 7,246,577 of record CM018686.1, read on the forward strand.
TATAGTGTGTTCTTTTTATTTTGTATTTTTTTGTAATTATTCTTTTGCACTTAAATTTTATTTTTTATATTAAATATTTGTGTTTTTACAAAATTTTTATATTTTACTTAATTTTGTTTTTTTGTTTTTTTGTTTTATGTTTTTAGACAAAATTATGTTTTATTAGATCCTCCCCCTTGTATTATATTTTTAGTTAAAACCGGTGTATTTTAAATAAATGAATTTAAAATTATTTATTATATACTTAACAATCTCCAAGGTCGGTGACCAATCGCTTTGGGCTTCTATTTCAAACGAAGAATAGGCTTTATATTAAATATTTTGCTTCTTGTTTTTGATTATTATGTTGCTTTGGTTTAGTGGGAGGATGTTGCAACATTGATTTCAGCAGTCATGAGTTCGAGGTAGGTTTCATGCCAAATTTTTATTTTTTTTCCTTTTTTTTTACTTTTGGTATCTTCGTATATTTGGGACTTATTCGAAACATCATTTATATCCCAGCTAAGATAGGGGTAAGAGTTGTCTTTATTTTTCCCCTTAATCCTTACTGAATAATGCGAATATACTGGTTTAGTTTGTTTATTTGTTTGTTTGTTATTTTCTTATATTTTTATATTAAATTTCTTATTCTAACCTCTTATACCACTAGGGGTGTTCACGGTCATGTTTCAAACCGCAAAACATTCCAAATCGGTCTTTGGTTTGGTTTCACTGTCGGTTTTTTCCAAAAGATTTGGTCAGTCTGTTTCAAAAGTTCAAAACTGTAATAAATGGGTTTGGTATATGGTTTTCGTTAAATACTGGTCATAAAAAAAACAGACCGGACCATATGTGTTTGTGTATATACAAATATAGAAATATGCATATAATGTTCAATTGAGAACCAATGTAAGTTAATAACTGAAAAAACCATTTCTAGCCACAAGTTTGAAGGGTATAAAGGTAACTTACCCTATTTTCAAGGGAAATTACTTTTATACCATTCAAAACTTGTGGCTATAAATGTGATTCCTTTAGTTCTTTACAATTTGTTGGTTCTCATTAGAATGAATCCATATATATATATATGTATGCGTATAGATTGAGTTCATGATTTATCTATCATTTAGAAAAATACATTTGAACTTGGTGTATATTTATACTAATTAACTTGTATTATAAATTTTATATCTTAGCACATGACAAAATTTATTTGTGTTTGGGTATATTTATACTTGGTTAACACGCTCGGTCCTTCAATTCTTCAACCTGGTTTTGAGCTTATTTTTTTTGTTTTTTCCCTTTAAATTAATTATATTTTGTATATTAAATAACATTTTAAAAATTTTTATAGTATAACATGCAACGTATTATAAAATTGTTTAAATGTGTTTACACTTGAGTTATTAAAAGTTTAACACACTTTGTCCTTTAATCTTCCCCTGGTTTTGAGCCTCACATTCTCGTAACATGGTTTTTTTTATTTAACTTTTTTTATTTTTTTTATGCTTCTTATTTCGATGTTTTTCAACATTATTTTATTTTGTAGTATCAATGTTAGGCTCTATTTATATCACAACGTGTGTGATATGATAATTGTTTTTTTGTGTGCTAAACCACGTTTATGTTAACATTGTATCTGTTTGGATTTGTTACTAACTTTTTCTATAATTTCGTAAGTTCAATGTTATGACATGTTTACGTCACAAAGTGTAATACATGAAGAAACAAGTTAATGCAATTTTGCATGCCTCCTTTTATGCTTAGTCCGAAGGTTCAGGCCCCAAATACACACACTAAGTTCACTAAAGAAAAACAGACACAAACTCACCGGAGTTGCTTTCTGTATATTAAACTTCAAGACTTACAAAAGGAGGTACGATAAAAAGTCTAATACTTCTACTATTTATAATAAACAAAACAAACTAACAACCTATGAGAACATGAAACGTGGTGCAGTAAACAAAGCCTCCTTTTTCTCCTTAGTCTTCCCACGTTCACTTCACCTAGTCATCCTACTAAATCGGTCAAACCCAAGACTTGATCTTTAAACGTGAGTTACATGGAGCCTTCACGTGACCTTTTTATTTCCCAAACATGCAAACCCGCTGACCCGGGAATTGACCCGTACCCATCAAGATTAACCCAACATAGTCATGTTTATGCAAATGTTACATCTCTTTAAATTTTATGAAAACTAGTCTATTCTCGCCGCGAATCGCGGGGCTAACTTGTATACCCTTATTTAGTGGCTTCACATGGTTTTTTCGTTTCTACTTTCTACCTTTGTTGCTTCTTATCTTTCTTCCCAGACTTTCCACCTGCTTCTCCATTTCACCTCTGCTTCTATTTCCTTCTGCCGGGAGCAATTATTTGAGTTTTTTATGGTTTTCATAGGGTTTCACTTTCACACCTACTAGGTCGTCTGGTGTTCGACTCCCAATGGTGGGTTTTCCTTCTTCTTTGTGTTATACGTGTTTCTTTACATTTCTTTCTTCCCGAGTGACTTTTGTTTTTTCTCTTGCTTCTTTCATTTTTTCTTCTTCAAAGGAATTTGGCTACATTGTTAATTCAGTTGTTTTGATTTCATTTTCTTTACTTACGACATTGGATTTTGCTTCCCTCCTGTACTATGGTCCTCTAATTTTTGTTGTGTTTTGTTTGTGTGAAGCTCCCTGCTTAGGTGTGGGTTTCAATACCTTTGTTCTTCGTATCAGTAATATGCTTATTTCATTTGTAAAATCGACGTATTGTTCTGGTGTTGGTGACTTGGTGGTTCGTTGGTTCGGCAACGAGTGTGGCGGTTCAATAGGGGAGAGGTGATGGCGAAATTCAGGCAATTTCATGTGTAAATTATCCCCAATTCCTATTTCTATTATGTTGACTATGGAATTAGGGTTCCTTCGGTCTATGTTTTTGTTGTTTCAGGTTGTTTAGTTTTTTTGCTTACTCTGTTCATGTTGCTCCTTCTACATCGCATGTATGTTTGTGTTTCCAGTTGTGATTTCACTTTCGCTTTGGTGTGTATTTAATTTTATTGATTTCAATTCTATAGGTTCGTATTATGTCTTCCTCCACTAGATATACTCTTACAATTCTAGCTGCGTTTGCTTATGGGTGATTGCTGCTACACTCAAATTAAAATGATTAATGTTGTCGGTCTTCAAAGGATTAAATATACCAGGACAACAAGTTTTGGTCCCTATATCTATAGATTTCAATATGGTTACAACAAAGCATTATCAGACTTTTTACATATATCTGCCATGTATGCATTCAAATGCAGCTCATCTAAGCATACAATCACTTTTTGATTATCTGGCTGGTAGAAAGCTTTTGTGTATTACAAAAAAATTATTAAGGCATTATCACTATTTAGGTAAACACATGTATATCAATACAATTTACAAGCAAGCAAAGTTTCGACCGCAGAGCGCGGCAACGACATCTAGTTTATCTTAAATAGCATAGTATATATTTTTAAAGACATTTTATAGAAAAATAAAAAATTGATTTATAATTAATCACTTTTTTAGCCAGTTTAATTAAATCATTACTATTTAGTATAAAAAAGATAAGAAAATTCATGGTTGTAAAAATCCCCGACTAGGCCGATTAATCGCTAGTCACCTAAGGCCGATTAGGCCCGACTATCCTATTAGGCCGATTAATTGGCCGATTAATCCCGATTAATCCCTAGTCCCCACCCCATCGACCGACTAGTGACTTCTACAACACTGAGAAAAATAAAAAATTAATTAAAGGTAATATTAATATATTTAATAGGTGAGTAAGACGAGAAAAACAACTTTTGTGCAGTCTAGAAACTGATATATGTGCCACAAAACTTTTAATTATTATAGATTATAGATACTAGGTTAGTCCTCGGTTATTACATTCTAAAAAGTTGAATGAGAAGAATCATGGATGGTGATGAATTATTGGAACAACTTACGTATAAATGATTTGAGTGAGGAGACGATTGTAAATGGGAAAAGCTTTCAAGGTTAGAGCCGACCCAATACACCAAGGGAACACAAGCAATGGTTTAGAGCCTGCAATTTTTTTTTTTAAATTTTTACATGTAGTCGGGTTTTCTTGTTTTGTAGGATTTTTTTTTTGTTTATGGGCTCTCAAGGGACTAATTATACACGAAATGCCTCAATAAAATCCCTTTCTTTTCTAATATTTATGAAAGGTTTAATGGTAGGAGATACGATTGTATAAATTCATGAAAAAAATTTTATGACTTGATTTAGTTAGAAACAGAGCCGGCTCCATATAATTAAAATTTAGGCAATGGTCTACTAGGGCCTTATATTTTTTGGGGCCCCATATGATACGGTTTCGTGGTCGGTTTTTTCTTCAAACATTTGGTCGATCGATTTTAAAAGTTTGAAACCGTATTGGACGGTTTGGTTTATGATTTTCAATAAAAGACAGTCGTAAAAAACCAGAGCTAACTGTGCGTGTTTATACATGCATACATACAAACATATGAGTATCTATTGTATGTATTATGTATATATGCATGCATATAGTTGATGACTTAGGTGTACAATAAATAAACTTATATTTGGTATTACAATGTGATTAACCCGTCTAAAACCGTAAAATGGTTAGGTTTGATTTGGTTTTAATTTTCATCTGGCTCAAAATTAAAAACACAAAACCAAAAAGCCGAAACCAGAATGCTCAGACCGTAAAACAAAATTGTTAATAACGGTTTGATTTGGTTTTATTTTTAAACGTTCGGTTTTGGTTTTAGTTATTCATAAATCGTTATTTACGCTTTCACCTAAAAACCGGACCACAAACACCCCTAATAAAAGGTCACCTAAGCTTGCAAGAGAACGAATAAATCAAAAGGGACGTAAGAAAAAAAATGTAAGTTTTCGAAGGGATGAAGGGCCCCGACTTTTAATGTCGTCTAAGGCCCTCAAATTGGTTGAGCCGGCCATGGTTAGAGACTTGGAACATTGTAGATTCTAAATCCATGATAAAACTTTTATTTTATTAATGTCGATCTCAAACCTGGATGAAAGGAGAACCATCTTAACTTAACCATTAATAAATGTCCATATTTTTTTTTCTAATTAAGCTGTCGTTATCAGAGGTCAAAAAGTCTTTTTGGTCTTGTGATGGACCACTTAGTATTCACTACGAAACTTTCAAACTTCGTTGAAATTGCATCCATGATTGGATTTTGCGAATTGTCACGTCATGGAATTTCACATGCAGGCGCGTTTTAAACATACTAGTAAGACCACCCTCAATGCTAAGACTCCATTTACTACATGCGTCCTAGTTATCACTGTCACATCAGCATTTTATTCTTTCTTTTTACATGCATTCTCTCTCATCTTATTAACTCCAACACATCATTCTCACATTCATTCCCTCTCTTCCACATCACCATTTAATTTAATATTTTTCTTTCAAACAAATGATTTTTTAATGTAAAAGCATATTTAATAAAAGTCATTTTTTATTACACCACGTGTATCTTTTTGAACTAAAGGCGTTTTTTTGTCGCTTTTCTTTGGAAATACCTGCTACATGACCTTCTTTATTAGACTCTTTTTTATCTCAGAAGGTTTGAAATTTATTTATTCTGTAACCAAACTCATTTGTCCTATAACTTCAATTTTTTCTTCTTCTAATAGTGTTGGGTTAGTTGTGTTAAGTTTTGTCCCAAATATGTCTATCTCAGAAAGCGGTATCTTCGTATTTGCATAATTTATAATTAATAATAATATAACAGTAACTACGTGTGAAACATGTAAGATTTAGATTTAGTATTGTGAACCTGTGTTAAGTATTTTGATATATGATAAGCACATGACAACCCACAACTCGTCCAAAGCTGGTGGCCACACGACATATTTGAGTCGTGCATAACCCTTATTTTATCTTTTTCCTCGACCAACAAATCAAGAGTTTTATGGGACACCTTTCCTCAAAGGTTATCAAATATTGATAGTTTATGATGACCCATTGTTTTAATCAAGCTCGTTTCAAATCGTGATTCGTTTTTACCTCTTGTGATTGCACGATTTCATTCACGAAACCGACAAGCGAGGCAAGTGTGTTATTTGTTGATCTGAGGTATATTTTTAGGTTTAAGTGCTGACTTTCCATCCGGTTTGTTGTACGTTGACCAAAGTTGTGCGTTCTATTGGTCCATGCTGTTATAAACATATCTATGTAACTGTTTAACTAGGTGTGCATCAGATACTCCATAACCCCTGAAAAGAAACAAAAAACCAATAATTATATGATGATAATGATGATGGTATATGATGCTTACTTTTTTTGTTGTCTTTAATAAGTCTTTCGTACATAAAATTGTAATTATAGTCGTATAACTATGATGTCGGAGAGTTACACAAATACGCCCAACGACCTTTGAATTTCTTCCGGTCTGCATCCAAAAAGCTTGCCTTGCAATGCTTGACAATATTTTTGTCTATGTGTCATTTGCAAAGATAGTTTGCAGCTTCTGGAAATACCTTACGACACGCACTCATAACAGCAAGGTCTCGATCTATTATTATAACACGTGGCTGCATACATTTATTCAACATACTCTTAACCATTTCCAAACCCAGACGTAGTTTTCCTCATGCTTTCTGCTTATGAACGTGTGAGCAATACTAAACATCTGGTGTGTGGAAGTCACGCCAATAATTTGAATAAATGGAAATCGGTACTGGTTCGTTTTATACGTCGCGTCCATTATTAGTAAGTGTGAAAATGCACGCCACCAACAATACGATTTTGGATGACAAAAGAAAATATCTTCCACGACGTTTGTTTCAGAATCTTCCCGGGTACAGTAAACTTAATGTTGACTATAAAGTAGGTTTTCCAAAACCTGCATCGAAGTATCACCGAATTTCTTCTTATTTTTCATTTTTTGCTGTAAATTGTATATATCTCTAGAGATGGACACGTTTGTAGGGTTATGTTTCTTTATGCTTGAAAGAATGTTACGAGGATCCATGTGTTGCTCGGTTAGATTCTCAACCATATCTTGTTCCTCCTGAGTGAATCTTCTAACATATAGATGACCCTCTAGATTCTGAGCATGTTCGTGATTGTGATTGTCGTTAATCACCTGTAATTTCCAAGATTCACGAACTTTATTGTATAACCCTATTATTTGAAATTGGCAACCAATTTTTTTGATGCCTGACCATCTAAAGATGGCAATGCTATTATGCTCGCCACCATGGTCACACATGAGCTAGCTTTGATTACAATGCTTGTTGTTTTTGATTTCTTCGTTCTTGTGTTGACTACAATGTAACCGTTGTCTAGTGCTCTATTTTCACCCACTCTGCCGCCGCTTCTTCGGACATAAATTCCTGACATATGAAAATAATAAATACCATAACTAATAATCAGTATATACAATCATAAACATCTATGTTTCAGTTAAGTGTACCTCGTTTGTTTCCCAGTTAATGTGTGATCGGCCGGCTTTTCTTCATAAGTCTCCTCCGAGTTACTTTGTTTACTTTCAGTATACACGAACCCATAATCGTTTTGTTGTGCATACGATGCTTGACTTTCAAAATCGACATCAGCATAAGGTTCAACATTCAGATCTATCATGCCGTATGAATACTCAACAGGAGGCTCTTCATTCAAATGTAGCACGTAATCGTAGAAAAAACTCTCATCCCAGAACAACATCGTTATACATTTGAAGTTAGTGTTAGAAATCTTCGAAAATTAATACGTTCGTTTGAAACGATCGAAGTTTATATAGAAAGTTGAAAGTTACTCAAGACGGCCTGTACAAGTCCGTACCACCTGTCTTGCTTCAAATCATTGTCCTAGGATGTCAGCAATGTCAGGGTTGAAAAAGTAAGACGGGCGTACAGGTCTGTACGGGCCGTCTTGCTTCAAAGCGTTGTCCTAGGCTATCAGGGAATGTCTGTACGATGAATGAGGCAGACCGTGTACGGCCCGTCTTGCTGCCAATCATTATCATTGGATGTCAGAGGAATGTTTGACCGTTAAATGAGACGGGCCGTACAAGGCAGTACAGCCCGTATTTGTCACACCCCGACCGACGGCGGAATGCGTCGGGGCGCGAGCTTGACTGTTCATTAGCTCATGGTGCTATTATGTGTTTCAATATTTAATGCATCGTCATTAAAACAATACAACATGTCATTCATTAAATTCAAATAACATTACATGAATTCAATACAAAATAATTACAATTGAATGCTAAAACATTGTTTAAAATTTAGCTAGGTCTACTAAGTCTTATCTTATGTCTTTATCATGCTTCCTTATCCTGTTACACATGTAAAATAGAGTTTTCAACTATTTGCGTAGTTGGTGAGTTCACACACAAAGTTTAAATAATATGTATAAAAAGGATGCAAACTATAGCCTAACTAGATATATGTATCATAAGCACAACATGAATACAAGTTTGAATAAATAGAATGAATGAATGAATAACAATTGCTTGTGTCCAAACAAGTATCCTTACATCATGTTAATTCAAGTATGGTCATACTATAAATTAACAGTTATAATTCAACCAGTTTGCTAGGTGTACTTTTCACCTATTTCACACAAAGGCAAAAGCCTTTGCGAAGATAGTATCTAACCATCTTAGGCTACTAAGTACTAGATTGCTTGACTGGCTACACACATAGAATCACACATAGAATCAACACGTTGTATAAGCCTAGCCTCTAACACATAAAGCTAACTAGGTCTAAGGCTTGCATCATAGATTGAATAAATAATAGAATGAATAAAGTTTGAATAAGGCATGTGTAACATCCCAAAAACAAAATGTAAAAGGGAGTTTGAAGAAACTCACATTAATGGTGCTCGAGGAAACTAGTATAATGAAGAAGAGTCAAGATCAACAGTTGTATCAAGCTGGATGAACTTGCGTGGCTAGACAGCTCAAAGGATCAAGTATACGATCCGAATGCAAACATGGTTTAACCTCAAAGAAACTTTACAGACGAGACAATCTCGAAACGCATCACCTCCTCGCCAAGAGCAAAAATATAAAACTACTACGTTCAACATCCCAATGGGTGTTGCACTTGTAGAACCACCAAAATTTGGGTATTCTACTTGTTTATATTCAACTAGGAGTTGCAAAGCTATAAGGGACCAAGCAAGGATATTTATATAAAGGGGAGAAATGTTGGTTTTTTGGGCGATGTGGGATGGGTTTTAGGAAGAATTCGCGTATAGCAATAGACAACAAACGCCAAACTTGTTTTCGCGATTCCTGCTTCGTTATAACTAACTCCGTTTTGCGCACGATTTTCGCCCACGTTCATCGTTTTTAGAGTACTATCATATGGAAGAGATTAATCCAACATTTATTGTGTCGAGAATTGGGTTTAAGCATTGGATCTTGGCGTGAATCAAGGGTTACGTTATCAAACTTTTGTTTATGATTCTTGCTTCGTTTGGGCTCGGTTTTTATTCACTGTTTGAATTTAGTTTCTTCTTAGTATACTATTATATCTAGAATATTTGTGTGGTCCAAAATGTTAGTTCAAGGATGAGGAAATGTTGGCTAAATAGTCACCCCAAAACTATCTTATGTCAAAACTACGAGTACAACTATCCAAAGCATGTTATAAACTTTGTTTTATTATGTACGAATATAATTATAATTCAAATAGAAAATTGAAAAACTATGGGGATTACATTATTGAGGGTGTATTTTTAAATTTTGGGGTGTTAGTTTAACACAACCCAAAACCAAATTTAAAAAGAAAAATATCTCAAATATGACCAAAAAGTCAAGAAGTGGTTCAGTACATCAATTATACAATTCGTACAGGAATCGATTATACGGTTTGTACAGGAATCATTATACGGGTATGATACATAAATACATTCCATTCTACTTTTAAATATGGAAACTTTGATTTGGGAAAAACGTCAAATGTTACAAAAACGCCAACTTGAAATACTTATATACGTGTTTAATGTGTTCTAATAACATGCTAGTAGTATTAGTTTGATGAAATGGGATTTCATAACTAAACTTTCAAAAAATAGAAACTTTCTAAAAATAGAAAGTTTCCAAAAATAGAAACTTACCAAAAACAACAACTTTCCAAAAATAGAAACCTACGTGATTGGCATACGTGACATACTCTAATGACTGCTTTGAGTATAATCGTAGGATGCATGATAATGTCCTACTAGTGTGATATGATTAACACGACACACAAACAATAAACACAATAAACGTGTCACCAACGATTCGTCGAGTCAACACAAACACTCGGTTGAGCACACTGACACTTGGAGTTGTATGAGATATAACAAACCACAAAACACATACTAATGACCTATATAATTATAGGTGATCACTAGCAGGTGCTAACACACGCAATTCGCAAACAAAAACAGGAACTGCACCAACAAGTGAGTTCACGGCCTACCTTTACACTATTTTCGACCCTTGGGGGAGAAAACATGCATATAAATTGTTTTAATACAACAAACACCTTTTTGGATACATATGGGCATGCTATTAACACTTATATATATATATATATATATATATATATATATATATATCTGTGTGTGTGTGTGCGTGTGTCACACAATCACAACTAATGTAACGTTTGGTTTTTTTCCTTCAAGAATGCATTGCGTCGTAATTCTAATAAATAGAGGTTCGTTGCGTATCATTTAATTAATTCTACTTAAACGTTGTATAAATCATAAGACCCAAATAATCAAAGATTAATAGAACAAAATAAAAGTGATATATACATTAGATAGCATTAAAAACAAGCAATTGATTTTAATCGAGTTGATATATATATATATATATATATATATATATAGGGAGAGGTTCAAATGTTAACCCTCCCTTATATCATTAACCCGTGTTAAATCGGGCATTTTTTGCCCGAATCTTTGTTTTTTTTCATTGTTTTTTTATACATAAATAGGGGGGGTTTCTTTTTTGTCCTTTTGCTAATTCATCACCGTTTAGAATTTAAAACAATTGTAATTTTAGTTACACTATCTCATGTACTTACACTTACTTACACTTCGTTTTAATTTCTAAACGGTAATGAATTTGCAAAACACAAAAAAGAAACCCCTCTATTTTTGTATAATAAAAACCATGAAAAAAAACAAAGATTCGGGTAAAAAAATGTCTGGGTTAATGGGTTAACGCTATAAGGGAGGGTTAACAATGTCTGGGGATGGTTCATTGTTAACCCTCCCTTATATCGTTAACACGTGTTAACCCGGCATTTTTTGCCCGAATCTTTGTTTTTTTTCTTTATGGTTTTTGTTATACATAAATAGGGGGTTTCTTTTTTGTGTTTTTGCTAATTCATCACCGTTTAGAAATTATTTACAAATGTAAGTAAATGTAAATTTCTAAACGGTGATGAATTAGCAAAAACACAAAAAAAGAAACCCCCTATTTATGTATAACAAAAAGCATGAAAAAGAACAAAGATTCGGGCAAAAAATGCCGGGTTAACACAGGTTAACGATATAAGGGAGGGTTAACATTTGAACCTCTCCCTATATATATATATATAGGGATTGAATACTTTGAGAACGCGGTCTTAAAGAGAAAACACTTAAACCAAATCTCAACCGTTAGATCAAACTAATTATTTTTTGGTCTTTCATAATCTTTAAAAGGTGTTTTGGTCTGTCATCATCCTTAAAGGGTGTGTTGGTCTTTCATCATCCTTCAATTACCTGCATTCCTCTCTCTCTTTCATTTCAAAGGCTCCCACTCTTCTCTCTCTCATTTCTCAAAATACACACAAGCAGGTGATGGTGGTTACGGTGGTGCCGGTGATGAGCATGAACGAAAACAACCAACATGTGTTGGTGCTTTTACTTAGGTGCAGGAGGTGGTCTCGGTAGTGTTTTTGACCGGTGGTGGTAGTGGGTTTTTGACCGGTCGCGACAATGACGGAGACCGATGGTTCTGGCGGTCCGATGGTGATGGTGGTGTTTCTAAGTTCGTGTGGTGGCAATGGTAGTGGTTCTCTCTCTAAAGATGGTGATGGTCGTTCTCTCTCTCTAAAGATGATGGTGGTGGTCAGTTTTTGAAGCAGGAGTGATGTGGGGTCGCATCCGGTGACAGCAAGTGGCGGCGGGTTTAGGTGACGAAGTTGGTGTTAGTAGTGGGTTCACCACCAGGAGGTGGTGGTGATGGCGGTTTCAGGAGGTGACGATGGTTCTAGGAGCTGGTGGTGGTGTTTTCAAGAGGTGGTGGTCATGGTGGTTCAAAGACATGTTTAACCATGTGTAGTTTATGCGGAAAAACTTGCACATTTTTATTAGTACACATGTGTACTTTTTCAGATCTTTATAATAGTGCTTGACAAGGTGTATTGTGTGTTGTAAAATTTGTACATTTTTATTTATACATATGTTTAGTTTTTAGGTCTTATAGTTATTGCTTGTCCAGGTGTATGTAATCCTTAGGGTTTCTATAAGGAGATTTTAAATTTAATCGTGTTCGATATATAATATACAAAGCCTCTTGGTATGCAACAAACATTTGGATTCATAAAAACACATAAATAAATATATAAATATGCAAAGTATTAGTCACACATATAAGTTTTGTGAAGTTTTATAAATTTTACATAAAATAATAAAGATAGTAAATTTAATTGACCAATGTTGTATTTAACATAATTATGTTTCAGTTTATTAAAAACTAAACCTCAAAATGATAAAACCTAGAAACCATGAGCGCCAACTGTGCAAAACCCCAAAACCCTTTACCTTTCTCCTCCCCGATCGTGTGTTCGAGGGCTGCTAGCCCCGGTTGCAACCTAAAACATCTACAAATACTTACAAACTAGTTCTATAAAACCTTATAAATGATATTAAACATATAATAATGATAATTATAATCATTCTATAAAAGAAATAGGAACATAAAATGTTTATAAGGATATATTTACGAGAAGTGAAAAAAAAAACTTAATTTATTAAGTGTAAAAAAATATAAATATGATGAAAGATGAAGGGGCTAATTTGGATAACTTGGAAGGCAAGAATAAGAGTGATTAAACCCTAAAATCCCTAAAAAGTTTCATTAAATTTCGGCCAAGAAGAAGAGAGAAATAAACAAGGGTGAAATTCCCGTTTTTCTGATGACTCGGTCTAAAAGAACGGTTTATCCCCGTTGATCTAACCGTTGAAATGACCTCATTGTTGGATATGTTCTTCTACACTCAAGTATATTGAACATGACCGGAGGAAATTTCAATCGGAGACTTATAGATATGTATAATAGTGTCTCGAAGTAAGCTGATAGGACCAGGTTCTGAAAACGTAGTCGAAAAGAATGAATGATGTGACACCCGACAATTTCAGGTAAATTGCGACTCTTACATTATTTACATTTCAAATTCATACTTGTTGCATTTCATTTAATTATGTTTAATTAAATGAGTTGAACACAAACAACTACGAAACAATAGTTCGTGGAACTATCGAATCGTACATTGCACATTGGTTTTGGAAGCCAAGTGTGGCAACCACAACACTAACACGAAACAATAATTCGGGGAATTATTGAATTGTGCATCACATGTTGATTGAGATTAATCAAGCGTGCAAACACTTCGCTAGACACAAACACAAACTATCGAAGATAATTCGAGAAATTATCGAAACACACACACGAGTCTCACGAACGTTGGTGATCAATCAAACCTATGTTACTATATGATTATGTGCTAAACAACCAGTAGATGCCTTGGATAAATGTTAGGAATCGTGTATGAGCGAAATCGTTTCAACGAAATCGAAAAACATAGAAGTGAACTCATCGCGGTACGCGATGGTCCCTCGGCGAGAGGCTTCGCGGTACGCGAAGCAAACCGGGAGTCGAGACTCCCGAATTACATCGCGGTACGCGGTAGGAAATTTTGATCGACCTTCGCGGTACGCGAAGGCCATGCAGATCAGATTTCTTTTAAAAACCAACCCCATTCATTTTTATCCGGTTCTCTTGCAATTTTCACCAACTCTCTCGATCAAAATACTCTGAGCTCGCATCCTTAACCTCTGGAATCAACATTGAAGCCATCTACTTGTATTTCTTGGTGATTTGGAGCCATAGGAACATCAAGGAAGATCGAGGAACTCTCAATCGACGAGGAGATCGAATCCAGCCATCGTAGCAGCTCTCCACCTTCTGTTTAACTCGAAATCAGTCGTCTAAAAGCTCCTAAGGTAGTCTCATATGTTTATCTTTAGTTAGATCATACATGCAATGGGTGAAAACCCACATGCAACTCCATGTGACCATTGTGCACGATTTTGTTGGTGATTTGTTGAATAGATGTTATAGATTTACTGATTTGATAGTATTAGAATGTTAGATTTAAGTTTGATTTAGCTATGGGTTGATTTGATGATGATTTGGTACACTTGCCATAAAAGGAAACTTTTATGTTGCAAGTCTTGGATTTGTAATGATCTCGACATGTTGGACATGTCTAGATGTTGTTAAATATATATTGGAGTGTTTAGAAACACATTAGGATATTTGATTTTGTCAAAATCATGGTTTTATAGAAACTTAATAAAAATGGAAACTTTTATAAACCAAAAGAGGGCTTTTGATGTTTTTGAAAGACTTGATGAACTTTGATTCCTGAAATATGTTTAAAAATGATTTCTAAACATATTGGAAACTTCGCTTTGTGAAAACGAGCTTTTAAACGGATACTTTCCAAATAAGGAAACTTTATTTGGGCAAAACGGCATAAACGGCGATTTATGCGCAAACGACATGTTTTAAGAGTTTAAACATGTTTTATAAACATATAGGAAGTTAGTAGTTTTATGAAATGGGATTTCATAACGCATTTTCCTAAATTGGAAATTTTCTAAAAATGGTAACTTATGTGATTAGAGTCATAGGATGCATTTTGGTGTCTTATGTGCATCAAGGTACATAAACACAACAATCGTGTCACCAACGATTCATCGAGTCTCACTAGTTAACACATGCACTCGGTTGAGCACACCGACACTTGGAGTTGTATGGGATACAACACAACACAGAACACATACTCACACCTATATGGTTATAGGTGCCTACTAGCAGGATTGCTAGCTTTCGCAGACGCGAACCCACAATTACACCGGAACTGCTTAACAGGTGAGTTCACGGCCCATTTTTACTTTTTCTACCATTGGGGGAGAAAACATTGCATGATGAACCGTTTTTGGAAAACAACTCATTTCATTTGTGTATGGACATGCTTTATCACTATATGTATATGTGTGGACCACATCACAATTAAAAGTCCTCGCGATACTCCACGGACCGTTAGTAGCGCGTAGCGCCTAGCGTGGTAATCTTGAATAGTACTATTTGGGCCCGACAAGCCCCACCCATCGCGCCTGGGAGGCCAACCCGACTGTAGGTCGGAATGGGTGCAATATTGACCAACACTTTGCCATTGTCTTGTGATGGACATGGCGGGAGGCACAACTGTCAGCTTCGGTACGACCCCGCATATAATATAACTGTATTGACTAGCTATCAGTCGATACTGAATTGTAATGATACATAGATAACAACTCTTACTTTAAACATTTGATGTTTACTGCTGATTACAAACCTGTGCTCTCACCAACCTTTGTGTTGACCTTTTACTCGCATGTTTTCTCAGGTAACTAAGGCACGCGCACAAGGAATAGGATGCTTGACTGGAGTCGCATGCATCTATTTAAGTGTCGTAGTTTACTAAACATTGATTATCAATTGATATGTTGTGTAATGTTAAACAACTTTAATCACTTCCGCAACTATTGTCACTTAACATTTTGAAAACCGTTTTAAATTAACGCTTCCGCTACATATGAATGTTAAACTGTTTTGTTAACTTATATTTTACTTCCGCAACTCTAATATTACTAAACTGTTTTACCCAAATTATTGGATGTACGTACGAAATCAGACATATAGGTCTCTGTGACAATCCGACTTTTCAAGTTAACCTTGTTAACCTTCGTAGGCCCAATAAGACCAATGAAGGCCCAACAAGCCCAACAAGGCCAATGAAGGCCCAATAAAGCCAAAGAAGACCCAGTGAGGTCAAGGAAGACCCAACAAGACAAATCAGGCCCAATGAAGTCTATGAAGGCCCAACAAAGTCTAGTAGGCCCAATAAGATCAATTTAGGCTCCTGGAAAATCAAGGAAGGCCAATGAGGCCCAAGTAGGCCCATTAAGGCCAAAGTAGGCCCAAGGTAGGCCCAATGAGGCCCAAGGTAGACCTATCTATAATTATGAGGCCCAAAAGGATTTAATTTAGTTAAATAAGCCCAAACATATTTGAAATAGATGAAATTGACTTGAAAGTTGTTAGATAATTAAATTTTGACTATTAGAAGTCAAAATTGGAGTTATGGATGTTATTAGAAGTTGAAATTTCTTTCCATAATCAACTATAGTTGAATTAAGCTATCTTAGATCACTCCATTATGGTTATAAACATCTAGTATATAAGAATTAAGGTGGGAATCAAGTAAAAACGGGATTTTGACTTTAGATAGTCAAAATTAGTGTATGAAACCAAAGGAAATTCGGAAATCTCTTAAAAATTCGAATTGTAACCGAATTGAGATATCATAATTATCACAATTATGATTAGTAACAGTTTCTGGGGGTTATTGATACATTGATTAGCCGAATTAAATCATTATGATAACAATAAGTCGTAACCGTCCCTAACTCACATGCAAATGTGTATAAATCGAACGTCCTTTGCACAATTGCACTGTCCTAAACATTAGTCGACATATTCTGAGGAAGTTCCAAGCTGCAATTTGATCGTAGAAGTTTTATACTGAAGAATACAATAACGGGTCGGCCGAAGTTCAAGCAAAAAGGGGGATTTAGCAATTAGACATCAAACCACGTAAGTTTTCATTCCTATACATTCAGAAACCTCCGATTAACAATACCCCTAACCTAATTCCATCTAAGGACATCGAATTGTATGAACTACGATTCTAGGGTTCATAGTGTGAACCGATTTGGGGGTTTAGATTAAAACGTGTTCTATAATCTAATTAAAACTCATAGAGAGTTTCATAAGGTTCCGAACAAGCTAATTCATATGACAATTTCATTTAGAAACATCGAATTTCATGATTTCGTGTTTCTAGGGTTCTTGAAGAAAACCATTTGGGGATTTTGATTTAAATGGATTCTAGAATCAAATTGAATCATACGGGTAGCTTCGTGATGTTCCATATAATGATATCCCTAAGTTAATTTGATCAATAAGCAACGAATTGTTAGGTTTCGATTATTAGGGTTCATAGGATGAATACGTTTCTGGGTTTTGAAGCAAACTGATACGATTATCGAAATTGATTAATTAGAAAGGTTCGAAATTTCGGAATTGATGAAAACCCTATAGAAATTCAGTTTAATTCAAACCAATTAAACAGATTGAATGTTGAGTTTTATAAACATGTTCGAAACTATTAACGTTCAATTTATCGGGCTATGGTGGCTTATTTTTCGAATTAAAACTACCAACAAAGTCGTTTAGATTCATGGGACAAAAGCCCCATGGTTAGGGGATCAATGAGATTCGAATTGGGGCCCAATTGAATCAATATGCTTCGGCTATGAATATCAAAGGGGTTAGTGGGCCGTTTGGGCTTAAAAGGATTAAGTTCTATGAGCTGTTAATAAAAACATGGCAGATCAGATGGTAGGGATAGTGTGATTAGAGTTGGAGGTCACGGGTTCGAACCCGGTTCCCATCCATTTTGATATTTTTGGTTATTTTAGTAATTAGACCATAACTTCTTCGTTTGAACTCCGATTTAATCCGTTCAAATTGCGTCGGAACCGTAACGAGAATACGAACGTATTAGAATAATAAAATTTATATTTTAATCCGAAAACGAAATCGCGTATAATTACGTTTATTTAAATAAAATCGTGTAGGATTTTATTTAAACGATTTCAAAAGCACGCGTATTTACGTATGCACATTCTTAACATTTTAACATTCGTGTGTTGACACGTATGTAATGTCAAGCACAAAACGACATTCCGAATAACTTTAGGTTATTGTTTAAACCACAGATTCTTCGTAGAGGATTTCTACGCAAGTTCACACGTATTTGATCATTCTGCAATTATCAAAGGTGCGTACACGGCCCCTTTCTGATTTTAAACTGTTTTGGGGGAGAAAACATGTGCAACAAACTGTTTTTAGATACATATCACTTGCATGAGTTAGCTGTTTACATTATGTGAAAACATATCAACTTGAAAGTCCTTACACACCTCGAACCGTTTAGTTTGCTGTAATGCAAAGCGTGGTAGTTGGAAATAGATCTATTAGGTTTGACAAACCTCACCTGGTAGATGGGATCTACGCAGGTGTTTGACTGACCAAACACAATTTTACTATTGTTGTGATAGACAATAGTGGCAAGGCGAAAACATGCTATAGCATGGCAATCCGTCAGCTTCGGTGTCGAACACTTATGTAAATAGTTTATATGACTAGCTATCATGACTGTGCATGTGTGATTATGTTATCTACAATCTTATTATTCAAACTGTTGTTTTGAACATTGTGAATGCTTAAAACCTGTGTTATGCACCAACCATTGTGTTGACTTGATTTGCATGTTTTCTCAGGACGTTAAGGCGCGCGTTAAAGCTGGCATGGACTAGGAGATAGAGTCGCATGCATTTTTAAACACTTTAGATATTTGGATTATTAAACATTTGGAATATTGTATTGTATTTTACATTTTACAACTGTTATTGGTTTTATAACGCTTCCGCAACTTTTGAAAACTCTGATGTATTGTTTTAAAGACCATAGTATGTTTTGAAAATTCATATAGAGGTCTTCGCTATGTCTAATGATCTGAGATCCTGGTTTGTCATGCTCCCAAACGGTATGATTCCGTTAGTTGGAAATTGGGGGTGTGACAGATTGGTATCAGAGCCATTGGTTATAGCGAACTAGGTTTGCATTTGTAGGCCTAGACTATGACTGTTAGACATTAGACACATATGTTTACACACATTGCTTAGAAATTACATATGACATTATGTAATTGACTTGTTTACACATTTTATGGCACTGCACTTACATATGGTATTATGTAACAGGCATGGCATCATCATCAGTTCCCTACATAGATATTGATGACTCTGAGGACGAGGAACCGATAGTTCCAGCACCACCGTCATCACCACCACCGTCATCACCACCACCACCTATTCCATCACCTCCATCATATGAGATGGATGACTCAGATCCGGAGGAGGATCCAGACGAGGATCCCGAGGAGGACTCGGATGAGGATCCGGAGGAGGAGCCAGTGGAGGGCACTCAGCAGATCCCTGCTGAGGGACCTTCTACACATTCACCACCAGTACTAGATGCTCCTGAGCCTAAGAGGCAAAGGACGGACGCTGAGGAGATCGCCAAACTGCGCGAGGATCTGGAGGAAGCAGAAGATAGGATTGCACAGCACTCTAAGGAACAATGGGATGCTAATGAGAGGCAAGAGGAACTTGCCCATCTGGTTCATGACATGCGAAATGAGATGATTAACTTGATTGGTCGTCTAGAAGAGTCAGAGAACCGAGCTGAGTTCTTGGAGGGCAGGATAGAAGCCTTAGAGGATTTAGTGGCCTCTGAGAATGAGGAACAGGATGAGGATGAGGAGGAGGAACCAGCACCAGTTGTTGAGTCCGATCCTGAATCCACTGTTGAGGACGATTGATTGTTTTTCTTTTCTTTCTTGTTTTATTTAAACTTATTAGGAACGGGTTGTGTTCCTACATTAGTAGTTTGGAAAGTTATGTTTATTTCAAAAGTATTGTACTCAAAGAAAGTTTCTATCTATGGAAGAATTATTATTTATTTTCAACAGTTGTGTTGATTTATATTACATGTTGTGTTTGTTGTTTTACTTACACATGTCACATTAGATTTTGACTTCGTGCTAACACTTCTTATAAATAGGAAACTAATGGCTGAGGGAAACGTACATATGACTGTTGCTGAGCTCAATGAGCTAATTAACAACAGAGTTGCAGAGGCAATCGCACAGTATGCTCAGACTCACAACACAGGGCCACAGGGTCCAGCTGGGGATTGGTTAACCCACAAGTCTGCACGTTCAAGATGTTCTTGGACTGCAAACCTCACAATTTCAAAGGGTCGGAGGGGGCCATTGGACTCCTTCGGTGGATTGAAAAGGCTGAGTCGGTGTTTGAAATGTGCAACTGCCCTAACGAAAGCAAGGTGAAATTTGCTACGGGAACATTGGAGGGTCCAGCACTAACTTGGTGGAACTCAAATGTTCAGACTCTGGGGTTGGGAGAGGCAAATGCCTTAACATGGAATGACTTCAAAACTTTACTGCAAGAGGAGTACTGTCCTCGCAGTGAAATGCAGAAGTTGGAGGAGGAATACTGGCACCTCAAGATGGAGGGGTCAAACATTGAAGAGTATACGACCAGGTCACACGAGTTGGCCAGACTGCTACCACACATGGCTACTCCAGCCAGTAAGTGGATTGAAAGGTACATTGGAGGACTAGTGCCTCAGATTCAGGGGTTGGTGACTTCAGCAAATCCCACCACCATCCAACAAGCTGTTCGTTTAGCGCATCAGCTTACTGATCAGGCAGTGTTACAGGGGACTCTGCCCAAACGAACATCTGCTACCAAGGTAGGAGATCATAAGAGAAAGTGGGAAGGTAACAACTTCAAGGGTAACAACCAACAATCATATCAGCAAAACGGAAACAAGACTCAAACAAGTCTTATCATGGTTCAAGCAGTGGTCAGCAATCATCATCGTCGGGGGGTTATATTGGCAAACACCCCAAGTGCAATAGGTGTGGTTACCATCATGCAGGTAATCAGTGTGAGAAAGCTAAGTGCCAGAGGTGTGGCAAGATTGGGCATGCGGCTAAGGATTGTCGCGGGGAACTACAGAACAACAACAACCAGAACAATAACCAGAACAACGCTCAGAAAGGTTGTTTTGAGTGTGGCAAGATGGGGCATTTTAAGAAAGATTGCCCACAGCTCAAGAAAGGCGGGGACAATAATGCCAATGGCAATGGAAATGGCAACGGTAATGGAAATGGCATCAACAACAACAACAACAATAACAACAACAACAACAACAATGGTGCTAGGGGCAGGGCGTTTGTGATTGGAGGACGTCAAGCGCGGGAGGATCCCAACATTGTTACGGGTACGTTCCTCTTAAATAATCACTATGCCTCTATGTTATTTGACACCGGTGCCGATCGGAGTTTTGTATCTAGTTCACTTGCTAAGTTGCTAAATGTTAGTCCCACTGCCTTAGATAGTCCATACACTGTGGAATTAGCTGATGGTAAGTTGATTGTAGTGGAAAATATTTTTAAGGGATGTATCCTTGATTTGATGGGTCAAACATCAGAGATTGACCTTATGCCTATTGCCTTAGGCAGTTTTGATGTAGTTATTGGCATGGACTGGTTGTCCAAAAACCAGGCTGAAATCGTATGCCATGAAAAGATTGTTCGCATACCTCTTCCGCAGGGAGAGACATTATATGTACAAGGCGAGAAGAGCAGTACGCCACTGCGTCTCATATCTTGTATGAAAGCACACAAGTGTCTACGAAAAGGTCATACGGCAGTTATAGCACTTATAACTGAAAAACCGGTAGTTGAGAAGAAGCTTGAAGATATACCTGTAGTTTGTGAATTTCCGGAGGTGTTTCCAGAAGACTTGCCGGGATTACCGCCTATCAGACAGGTGGAATTTCGAATCGATCTTACACCAGATGCAGCACCGATAGCTAGGGCGCCTTATCGACTTGCACCGTCTGAGATGCAAGAGTTATCCACACAATTGCAAGAGTTGTTGGATAAGGGTTTCATACGACCTAGTTTTTCACCATGGGGAGCTCCAGTTTTGTTTGTAAAGAAGAAGGACGGAACTTTCCGTATGTGTATCGATTACCGGGAATTGAACAAGGTTACTATCAAGAACCGGTATCCGTTACCCAGAATTGACGATCTGTTTGATCAATTGCAAGGTTCGAGTTACTACTCGAAGATTGATCTCAGGTCGGGTTATCATCAATTAAGAGTCCAGGAGGAGGATATTCCAAAGACAGCATTCAGGACGCGATATGGCCATTATGAGTTCTTGGTCATGCCATTTGGGTTGACAAACGCTCCAGCTGTATTCATGGATCTCATGAATCGTGTTTGTAAACCTTATCTTGATAAGTTTGTCATTGTTTTCATTGATGACATTCTCATCTATTCACAGTCTGAGGAGGAACACGCTGAACATATTCGATTACTACTAGAGCTACTGAAACAAGAACAATTGTACGCTAAGTTCTCGAAATGTGATTTCTGGATGCGAGAAGTACAATTCTTGGGTCATATAGTCAACGAAAAGGGCATACATGTTGATCCAAGATTGAAGCGATTAAGAATTGGGAAGCGCCAAAGACTCCTACCGAGGTACGACAGTTCCTTGGGTTGGCGGGTTATTATCGACGATTTATTGAAGGTTTCTCGAAGATCGCTCAACCACTCACAGCTCTTACGCACAAGGGAACGAAGTATAACTGGACGGATAAACAGGAAACTGCGTTCCAGTTATTGAAACAGAAGCTTTGCAGCGCACCGATTCTGTCCCTACCGGAAGGAACAGAAGACTTTGTGGTGTATTGTGATGCATCTGCACAAGGTTTGGGATGTGTGTTGATGCAACGTGATAAAGTGATTGCTTATGCTTCCAGACAACTGCGAACACACGAAAAGAATTACACTACTCATGACTTGGAGTTAGGGGCAGTGGTTTTTGCTTTGAAAATTTGGAGGCATTATCTGTATGGAACTAAGTGTACTATTTATACTGATCATAAGAGTTTGCAACATATCTTTGATCAGAAGGAACTCAATATGAGACAACGACGATGGGTGGAGTTGTTGAACGATTATGAGTGTGCGATTAAGTATCACCCGGGAAAAGCCAATGTAGTAGCTGACGCTTTGAGCAGAAAAGATACAACGGGAACAAGACGGGTTCGTGCACTTATGATGACAATACATACTGACTTACCTGACAAGGTGCACAGTGCTCAGATTGAGGCCTTGAAAAAGGAAAACTTAGTACCGGAATCCTTACGAGGAATGGAAGAACAATTGGATGTTAAATCTGATGGAATTCGTTATTTCATTGATCGAATGTGGATACCTTTGTATGGAGGTTTAAGGGAACTCGTGATGGATGAAGCACACAAGTCCAGGTATTCAGTCCATCCAGGATCAGATAAGATGTATCATGATTTGAAGGCACTATATTGGTGGCCTCACATGAAAGCTGATATTGCTAAGTACGTTAGCAAATGTTTGACTTGTTCGAAAGTCAAAGTTGAATATCAGAAGCCATCTGGTTTACTGCAACAACCAGAGATACCGATATGGAAATGGGAACAGATTTCGATGGACTTCATTACTAAGTTACCCCGTACACCGAGCGGTTGTGATACGATATGGGTAATTGTTGATCGATTAACGAAATCTGCACATTTCTTAGCAATCAAGGAAACTGATAAGATGGAGAAACTGACTCGCATTTACATCAAGGAAGTAGTAGCACGGCATGGTGTGCCAATCTCTATCATATCAGATCGGGACGCCCGATTTACTTCCAACTTTTGGAAATCTCTTCATAAGTCACTGGGGACTCGCTTGGATATGAGTACCGCTTATCATCCACAGACCGACGGTCAAAGTGAACGAACGATTCAAACGCTCGAGGATATGCTACGAGCTTGTGTAATTGACTTTGGTGATAGCTGGGAGAATCATTTACTGTTAGTGGAATTCTCTTACAATAATAGTTATCATACAAGTATTCAAGCAGCACCGTTTGAAGCTTTGTATGGTCGCAAATGTCGTTCACCAGTTTGTTGGGCCGAGATTGGAGACAGCCAGATAACAGGTCCTGAATTGGTGCACGAGACGACAGAGAAGATAGTTCAAATCCGGAACCGTATGGCAGCGGCCCGGGATCGACAGAAGAGTTATGCTGACAAACGTCGTAAACCGTTGGAATTTCAAGTAGGAGACCGAGTTCTTCTAAAAGTATCACCTTGGAAAGGTGTGATACGATTCGGCAAGCGCGGGAAGCTTAGTCCACGTTACGTAGGACCTTTTGAGATTCTGAAAAGGATTGGTCCGGTTGCGTATCAACTCAAACTACCGGATGAACTCAGTGGAGTACATGATGTTTTTCACGTGTCGAACCTAAAGAAATGTCTTTCTGACGAGACATTGATTGTACCGTTGGAAGAAATACAAGTAGATGAACAGTTACGATTCATTGAAGAACCGGCAGAAATCATGGACCGGGAGGTCAAACAACTGAAGCAAAGCAAGATTCCGATAGTCAAAGTTCGATGGAATTCAAGACGTGGTCCTGAATTCACATGGGAACGGGAAGACCAAATGATGAAGAAATATCCTCATCTATTCAAAACAGTTACTGCTAACACTGAGAGCGCACGTTAAATTTCGGGACGAAATTTCCTTCAACAAGGGGATGACGTGATGCTTTCACACATCAACACTGCAAATTTCAAACTGTAAGCACAAACATTTTATTTGTTCAATTGATTTTGTTACAAACATTTGTGCTACATTACATTCTATATATTTTATGTGCTACATTTCATATGTTACATGTTATGGTAGTACATACACGATTAGTTACATACATTTTGCTATGTGCGGGGTTGCATAGTACAAACGGTTATAGACACTCACTATGTGTGAGGTTACACAACACACATTTTGCTATGTGCGGGGTTACATAGTACAAACAGTTTCAGACACTCACTATGTGTGAGGTTACACAACACAGTATGGTCAAACACAAACAGTCACAGTTAGGTGAACTAACTAGTGTACACGCAAACAGTCACATTGAACGATCACATTTGAGTTGTGATGTTGCAAGCATTAGACTTTGTGTGTGAGTACACACAAGCACACAGAATGATCAAATCACACTAACACGTACGATTTAAACTCGTAAGTAGTTTCTTAACTACTCCTAACACTTACTAATTTTCGGGACGAAAATTCCTTCAACAAGGGGATGATGTGACAACCGACTTTTCAAGTTAACCTTGTTAACCTTCGTAGGCCCAATAAGACCAATGAAGGCCCAACAAGCCCAACAAGGCCAATGAAGGCCCAATAAAGCCAAAGAAGACCCAGTGAGGTCAAGGAAGACCCAACAAGACAAATCAGGCCCAATGAAGTCTATGAAGGCCCAACAAAGTCTAGTAGGCCCAATAAGATCAATTTAGGCTCTAGGAAAATCAAGGAAGGCCAATGAGGCCCAAGTAGGCCCATTAAGGCCAAAGTAGGCCCAAGGTAGGCCCAATGAGGCCCAAGGTAGACCTATCTATAATTATGAGGCCCAAAAGGATTTAATTTAGTTAAATAAGCCCAAACATATTTGAAATAGATGAAATTGACTTGAAAGTTGTTAGATAATTAAATTTTGACTATTAGAAGTCAAAATTGGAGTTATGGATGTTATTAGAAGTTGAAATTTCTTTCCATAATCAACTATAGTTGAATTAAGCTATCTTAGATCACTCCATTATGGTTATAAACATCTAGTATATAAGAATTAAGGTGGGAATCAAGTAAAAACGGGATTTTGACTTTAGATAGTCAAAATTAGTGTATGAAACCAAAGGAAATTCGGAAATCTCTTAAAAATTCGAATTGTAACCGAATTGAGATATCATAATTATCACAATTATGATTAGTAACAGTTTCTGGGGGTTATTGATACATTGATTAGCCGAATTAAATCATTATGATAACAATAAGTCGTAACCGTCCCTAACTCACATGCAAATGTGTATAAATCGAACGTCCTTTGCACAATTGCACTGTCCTAAACATTAGTCGACATATTCTGAGGAAGTTCCAAGCTGCAATTTGATCGTAGAAGTTTTATACTGAAGAATACAATAACGGGTCGGCCGAAGTTCAAGCAAAAAGGGGATTTAGCAATTAGACATCAAACCACGTAAGTTTTCATTCCTATACATTCAGAAACCTCCGATTAACAATACCCCTAACCTAATTCCATCTAAGGACATCGAATTGTATGAACTACGATTCTAGGGTTCATAGTGTGAACCGATTTGGGGGTTTAGATTAAAACGTGTTCTATAATCTAATTAAAACTCATAGAGAGTTTCATAAGGTTCCGAACAAGCTAATTCATATGACAATTTCATTTAGAAACATCGAATTTCATGATTTCGTGTTTCTAGGGTTCTTGAAGAAAACCATTTGGGGATTTTGATTTAAATGGATTCTAGAATCAAATTGAATCATACGGGTAGCTTCGTGATGTTCCATATAATGATATCCCTAAGTTAATTTGATCAATAAGCAACGAATTGTTAGGTTTCGATTATTAGGGTTCATAGGATGAATACGTTTCTGGGTTTTGAAGCAAACTGATACGATTATCGAAATTGATTAATTAGAAAGGTTCGAAATTTCGGAATTGATGAAAACCCTATAGAAATTCAGTTTAATTCAAACCAATTAAACAGATTGAATGTTGAGTTTTATAAACATGTTCGAAACTATTAACGTTCAATTTATCGGGCTATGGTGGCTTATTTTTCGAATTAAAACTACCAACAAAGTCGTTTAGATTCATGGGACAAAAGCCCCATGGTTAGGGGATCAATGAGATTCGAATTGGGGCCCAATTGAATCAATATGCTTCGGCTATGAATATCAAAGGGGTTAGTGGGCCGTTTGGGCTTAAAAGGATTAAGTTCTATGAGCTGTTAATAAAAACATGGCAGATCAGATGGTAGGGATAGTGTGATTAGAGTTGGAGGTCACGGGTTCGAACCCGGTTCCCATCCATTTTGATATTTTTGGTTATTTTAGTAATTAGACCATAACTTCTTCGTTTGAACTCCGATTTAATCCGTTCAAATTGCGTCGGAACCGTAACGAGAATACGAACGTATTAGAATAATAAAATTTATATTTTAATCCGAAAACGAAATCGCGTATAATTACGTTTATTTAAATAAAATCGTGTAGGATTTTATTTAAACGATTTCAAAAGCACGCGTATTTACGTATGCACATTCTTAACATTTTAACATTCGTGTGTTGACACGTATGTAATGTCAAGCACAAAACGACATTCCGAATAACTTTAGGTTATTGTTTAAACCACAGATTCTTCGTAGAGGATTTCTACGCAAGTTCACACGTATTTGATCATTCTGCAATTATCAAAGGTGCGTACACGGCCCCTTTCTGATTTTAAACTGTTTTGGGGGAGAAAACATGTGCAACAAACTGTTTTTAGATACATATCACTTGCATGAGTTAGCTGTTTACATTATGTGAAAACATATCAACTTGAAAGTCCTTACACACCTCGAACCGTTTAGTTTGCTGTAATGCAAAGCGTGGTAGTTGGAAATAGATCTATTAGGTTTGACAAACCTCACCTGGTAGATGGGATCTACGCAGGTGTTTGACTGACCAAACACAATTTTACTATTGTTGTGATAGACAATAGTGGCAAGGCGAAAACATGCTATAGCATGGCAATCCGTCAGCTTCGGTGTCGAACACTTATGTAAATAGTTTATATGACTAGCTATCATGACTGTGCATGTGTGATTATGTTATCTACAATCTTATTATTCAAACTGTTGTTTTGAACATTGTGAATGCTTAAAACCTGTGTTATGCACCAACCATTGTGTTGACTTGATTTGCATGTTTTCTCAGGACGCTAAGGCGCGCGTTAAAGCTGGCATGGACTAGGAGATAGAGTCGCATGCATTTTTAAACACTTTAGATATTTGGATTATTAAACATTTGGAATATTGTATTGTATTTTACATTTTACAACTGTTATTGGTTTTATAACGCTTCCGCAACTTTTGAAAACTCTGATGTATTGTTTTAAAGACCACAGTATGTTTTGAAAATTCATATAGAGGTCTTTGCTATGTCTAATGATCTGAGATCCTGGTTTGTCATGCTCCCAAACGGTATGATTCCGTTAGTTGGAAATTGGGGGTGTGACAGTCTCGCATGTTGTGTGACCGGAGACTGCGATCCTGACAATCTGCGCCGCATCGCGCCCCGGAAGGGACGAGATTTATCGGGGTGCGACAGATTGGTATCAGAGACTCCGGTTATTGAGAATTAGGTTTGCATTTAGTGAACTTAGTCTATAACCACTAGTCTCCACACAACACTTAGTGCTTAGTATTATGATACTAGCGTACATGATTGCACACACACTTATTACGTGCATTATAACAAATGGCGTCATCATTGTCACCGCATGTGGTTACACATGACGGGGAGGAGCCGATAGCTCTACATGTTTTCCTTCAGTACCTACATCACACACTCTGCGTTAGTCATTGGACAAACACTAACACTCACTCTTGCTATGAAGATCATGGCTGGACGACGTGGAGGACGCAGGAACGCGGGAGGACGAGGAAACATCAACCTGACGCAAGCTGAGTTGAATGCCCTCATCAACGAACGGGTTGAGGAGGTACTTGCTGCACGGGAAGCTGCCCGTAATCAAAACCCACTGAACCAAGGTGATGAATCTGTTCATATTCACCTTGCACTACAAACACTTGTTTCAAATTCAACACGTTTACCCGATACTTAACCCAACTCTACTCATTGCATATCTCAGGAGCAAATCCTAACCCACCTCTCTGCACGTTCAAGATGTTTCTGGATTGCAAAGCCCACTCATTCAGCGGCACTGAGGGAGCCGTTGGACTATTGCGTTGGATTGAGAAGGCGGAGTCGGCCTTTGCTATGAGCAACTGTAGGAACGAAGACAGGGTCAAGTTCGCTGCAGGGACATTCGAGGGAGCTGCCCTCACCTGGTGGAATGCCAATGTTCAAAACCTTGGGCTTGATGCAGCCAACGCCCTACCTTGGGACGACTTCAAGAGGACGCTGAACCGTGAATACTGTCCTCGTGGTGAAGTGCAGAAGCTGGAAACCGAGTTTTGGAACCATAAGATGGTTGGTTCCGAGGTCGAGGCTTACACAGCTCGATCGTATGAGCTGGCACACCTGTACCCGGAAATGGCAACCCCACCCTTCAAGCATATAGAGAAGTATATCGATGGATTGCCACCTCAGATCCAAGGAATGGTACTCTCTGCTGACCCCATCACCATGCAACAAGCTGTGCGATTAACCCACAAGCTCACCGATTCAGCTGTTGCACAAGGACTCTTGCCACCTCGTGGTGCTGTAACCACAACCACAGACAACAAGCGCAAATGGGATAACACCCAGAGTAAAGCTTCCACTCTCCAACCACCACCACAGCAACGTAAGCTTGGTTCATCTCAAGCCTATGCACCACCCATCCCAACCAACCAAAGCTCAGGAACCTACGCTGGCAAACACCCCAAGTGCAACAAATGCAATTTGCACCATGTTTTGGGGCAATGTGGTTCCATCCGATGCCAACGGTGTGGCAAGGGTGGACACCTTGCCAAGGATTGCAGGGGCGAACTGCTTGCAAAGACCCCGTAGCCACAACAACAGCAACAACTTGAAGCACCAAAGGGTTGCTTCGAATGTGGAAAACCAGGGCACTTCAAGAGGGACTGCCCGCATCTGAAGAGTAACAATAACGGGAACAACAACGGTCCGAAGGGACGAGCCTTCGTGATCGGGGCAAATGAGGCCAGAAAAGATCCCAACCTTGCAACTGGTACGTATCTCTTAAACGATAACTATGCTTCTGTATTGTTTGATACTGGAGCTGAGAAAAGCTTTATATCTAAGGATTTTAGTGAGATACTTACCATTACCCCAACACCATTAGATGTTGAATATACAGTAGAGCTAGCTGATGATAAATTGATTATGACTAAGCACATTCTGAAAGAATGCACCTTAGAGCTAGCTAACCACAAATTTAAGATTGACCTTATGCCAGTTACACTAGGCAGTTTTGATGTCGTAGTGGGCATGGATTGGTTATCTGAAAACCAATCCGAAATCATTTGCCACGACAAGGTTGTGCGCATACCTCTCCCTAGAGGAGAAACTCTAGACATCAAGGGCGAAAGGAGCGACACTCCTCTGAACATCATCTCGTGCATGAAAGCTCACAAATGCTTACGAAAGGGATACACAGCCATTCTGGCGCTTATCACCGACAAGACTGAAAAGGAGAAAAGAATAGAGGACATCCCAGTCGTATGCGACTATCCCGACGTATTCCCTGAGGATCTACCAGGACTTCCACCACCTCGACAAGTGGAGTTCCGTATAGACCTTGTGCCGGGAGCAGCACCTATTGCACGAGCACCTTATCGACTTGCACCTTCGGAGATGCAGGAACTATCCAATCAACTCCAGGAGTTGCTGGACAAGGGTTTCATTAGACCAAGCTTCTCACCCTGGGGAGCTCCGGTCTTATTCGTGAAGAAAAAGGATGGCACGTTTCGTATGTGCATCGACTACCGGGAATTAAACAAAGTGACAATCAAGAACCGTTACCCCTTACCTCGCATTGACGATTTGTTCGATCAACTACAAGGATCAAATTATTGTTCTAAGATCGATCTGCGATCTGGGTATCACCAATTAAGGATTCAAGAAGAGGATATACCTAAGACTGCTTTCCGCACTCGGTATGGCCATTATGAGTTTCTGGTTATGCCGTTTGGGCTGACAAATGCACCCGAAGTATTCATGGACCTCATGAATAGAGTGTGCAAACCATATCTTGACAAGTTCATCATTGTCTTCATAAATGATATTCTCATCTACTCCAAAACCCAAGAAGAACACAAAGAGCATCTTCAGTTGGCCCTTGAACTGCTACGAAAAGAGAAATTGTACGCTAAACTCTCAAAGTGCGACTTCTGGATTCGAGAAGTCCAATTCTTAGGACATGTTGTAAATGAACAAGGTATTCATGTGGATAAATCTAAGATAGAGGCAATCAAGAACTGGGAAGCACCAAAGACCCCAACTGAGGTGCGACAATTCCTAGGCTTGGCAGGCTATTATCGACGATTTATCGAAGGATTTTCAAAGATAGCCCAACCACTCACAGCTCTCACCCATAAAGACAAGAAGTATCTCTGGACTGAAAAACAAGAAGCTGCATTCCAACTTCTCAAGCAGAAGCTCTGTAGTGCACCTATCCTATCACTTCCTGATGGAACGGATGACTTCGTAGTATATTGCGATGCCTCGATACAAGGACTTGGCTGTGTGCTGATGCAGCGAGAAAAGGTGATCACATATGCTTCTCGACAACTGAAACTCCACGAGAGGAATTACACCACCCATGACTTGGAACTTGGAGCAGTGGTATTTGCACTCAAGATTTGGAGACACTACCTATATGGTACACAGTGTACGATATACACTGATCACAAGAGTCTCCAACACATATTCGAGCAGAAAGAACTGAACATGCGACAATGTCGCTGGCTCGAACTCCTAAACGACTATGAGTGTGCTATTAAATATCACCCGGGGAAGGCCAATGTAGTGGCTGATGCCTTAAGCCGGAAGAACACTTCGAAACCCAAGAGGGTACGAGCCTTACAACTCACCATCCATCCCAATCTCCCTGAGCTGATACGTGTTGCTCAAGTAGAGGCACTTAAAGCCGAAAACTTAGCGACTGAATCATTAAGGGGAATGGAGCAACAACTTAAGGAAAAAGCCGATGGCTTACAGTACTTCATGGAACGCGTCTGGGTTCCACGTCACGGAAATCTACGACACCTTGTGATGGACAAGGCTCACAAATCCCGGTATTCCATTCACCCTGGATCTGATAAGATGTATCACGATATGAAGGAACTTTACTGGTGGCCGCACATGAAAGCCGACATCGCTACTTACGTAGGCAAATGCTTGACTTGTGCCAAAGTCAAGATCGAGTACCAGAAACCCTCTGGATTACTCACACAACCCGAGATCCCCATGTGGAAATGGGAGCAGATATCCATGGATTTCATCACCAAAATACCCCGTACTCCTAGTGGATGTGACACTATCTGGGTAATTGTGGACCGACTGACCAAGTCATCACATTTCCTTGCGATAAAGGAAAACGACAAAATGGAAAAGCTAGCCAGAATCTATGTTAAAGAAGTAGTCTCGCGACATGGAGTGCCAATCTCCATCATTTCAGATCGAGACGCCAGATTCACTTCTAACTTCTGGAAATCATTGCAAAAGTCACTTGGCACGCGGTTGGATATGAGTACAGCATACCACCCCTAAACTGATGGCCAGAGTGAACGCACAATACAAACTCTTGAAGACATGCTACGAGCGTGCGTAGTAGACTTCGGTAACAGCTGGGAAACTCACCTACCGTTGGTGGAGTTTTCATACAAAAACAACTATCACACAAGCATCAAAGCAGCGCCTTTTGAGGCACTCTATGGCAGGAAATGCCGATCACCTATCTGTTGGGCGGAAGTGGGCGACAGTCAGCTCACTGGCCCGGAACTTGTACATGAAACAACCGAGAAAATCGTGCAAATCAGAAACCGCATAGCAGCAGCTCGTGATCGTCAAAAGAGCTATGCCGACAAACGTCGAAAACCTCTAGAATTTCAGGTGGGAGATAAAGTCCTTCTGAAAGTCTCACCCTGGAAGGGCGTCATTCGTTTTGGTAAACGAGGCAAATTGAACCCACGGTATATTGGACCTTTCGAGATCCTGAAAAGGATTGGTCCAGTGGCATACCAACTCAACCTACCAGCCGAACTCGACGGAGTTCACAACGTATTTCATGTCTCGAACCTAAAGAAATGTCTATCAAATGAGACACTTATAGTTCCACTGGATGAAATCCAGGTGGATGAACAACTACGGTTCGTGGAAGAGCCGGTAGAGATCATGGACCGTGAGGTCAAACAACTCAAGCAAAGTAAGATCCCAATTGTCAAAGTCCGATGGAACTTGAAACGTGGACCTGAATTTACATGGGAACGTGAAGATCAGATGATGCGCAAATATCCCCATCTCTTCAAACAAACAGCGTCGAACCCCGACAACAACGAATAAATTTCGGGATGAAATTCCTTTCAACAAGGGGATGATGTGACAACCGGAAAATTTTTGTCTTTCAAACACTGTTGCTTCTCAAACACTACCAACAACAATCAAATTTCGGGACGAAATTTCTTTCAACAAGGGGATGATGTGACACCCGGCAATTTCAGGTAAATTGCGACTCTTACATTATTTACATTTCACATTCATACTTGTTGCATTTCATTTAATTATGTTTAATTAAATGAGTTGAACACAAACAACTACAAAACAATAGTTCGTGGAACTATCGAATCGTACATTGCACATTGGTTTTGGAAGCCAAGTGTGGCAACCACAACACTAACACGAAACAATAATTCGGGGAATTGTTGAATTGTGCATCACACGTTGATTGAGATTAATCAAGCGTGCAAACACTTCGCTAGACACAAACACAAACTATCGAAGATAATTCGAGGAATTATCGAAACACACACACGAGTCTCACGAACGTTGGTGATCAATCAAACCTATGTTACTATATGATTATGTGCTAAACGAGCAGTAGATGCCTTGGATAAATGTTAGGAATCGTGTATGAGCGAAATCGTTTCAACGAAATCGAAAAACATAGAAGTGGACTCATCGCGGTACGCGATGGTCCCTCGGCGAGAGGCTTCGCGGTACGCGAAGCAAACCGGGAGTCGAGACTCCCGAATTACATCGCGGTACGTGGTAGGAAATTTTGATCGGCCTCCACGGTACGCGAAGGTGATGCAGATCAGATTTCTTTTAAAAACCAACCCCATTCATTTTTATCCGGTTCTCTTGCAATTTTCACCAACTCTCTCAATCAAAATACTCTGAGCTCGCATCCTTAACCTCTGGAATCAACATTGAAGCCATCTACTTGTATTTCTTGGTGATTTGGAGCCATAGGAACATCAAGGAAGATCGAGGAACTCTCAATCGACGAGGAGATCGAATCCAGCCATCATAGCAGCTCTCCACCTTCTGTTTAACTCGAAATCAGTCGTCTAAAAGCTCCTAAGGTAGTCTCATATGTTTATCTTTAGTTAGATCATACATGCAATGGGTGAAAACCCACATGCAACTCCATGTGACCATTGTGCACGATTTTGTTGGTGATTTGTTGAATAGATGTTATAGATTTACTGATTTGATAGTATTAGAATGTTAGATTTAAGTTTGATTTAGCTATGGGTTGATTTGATGATGATTTGGTACACTTGCCATAAAAGGAAACTTTTATGTTGCAAGTCTTGGATTTGTAATGATCTCGACATGTTGGACATGTCTAGATGTTGTTAAATATATATTGGAGTGTTTAGAAACACATTAGGATATTTGATTTTGTCAAAATCATGGTTTTATAGAAACTTACTAAAAATGGAAACTTTTATAAACCAAAAGAGGGCTTTTGATGTTTTTGAAAGACTTGATGAACTTTGATTTCTGAAATATGTTTAAAAATGATTTCTAAACATATTGGAAACTTCGCTTTGTGAAAACGAGCTTTTAAACGGATACTTTCCAAATAAGGAAACTTTATTTGGGCAAAACGGCATAAACGGCGATTTATGCGCAAACGACATGTTTTAAGAGTTTAAACGTGTTTTATAAACATATAGGAAGTTAGTAGTTTTATGAAATGGGATTTCATAACGCACTTTCCTAAATTGGAAATTTTCTAAAAAATGGTAACTTATGTGATTAGAGTCATAGGATGCATTTTGGTGTCTTATGTGCATCAAGGTACATAAACACAACAATCGTGTCACCAACGATTCATCGAGTCTCACTAGTTAACACATGCACTCGGTTGAGCACACCGACACTTGGAGTTGTATGGGATACAACACAACACAGAACACATACTCTCACCTATATGGTTATAGGTGCCTACTAGCAGGATTGCTAGCTTTCGCAGACGCGAACCCACAATCACACCGGAACTGCTTAACAGGTGAGTTCACGGGAGGCCAACCCGACTGTAGGTCGGAATGGGTGCAATATTGACCAACACTTTGCCATTGTCTTGTGATGGACATGGCGGGAGGCACAACTGTCAGCTTCGATACGACCCCGCATATAATATAACTGTATTGACTAGCTATCAATCGATACTGCATTGTAATGATACATAGATAACAACTCTTACTTTAAACATTTGATGTTTACTACTGATTACAAACCTGTGCTCTCACCAACCTTTGTGTTGACCTTTTACTCGCATGTTTTCTCAGGTAACTAAGGCACGCGCACAAGGAATAGGATGCTTGACTGGAGTCGCATGCATCTATTTAAGTGTCGTAGTTTACTAAACATTGATTATCAATTGATATGTTGTGTAATGTTAAACAACTTTAATCGCTTCCGCAACTATTGTCACTTAACATTTTGAAAACCGTTTTAAATTAACGCTTCCGCTACATATGAATGTTAAACTGTTTTGTTAACTTATATTTTACTTCCGCAACTCTGATATTACTAAACTGTTTTATCCAAATTATTGGATGTACGTACGAAATCAGACATATAGGTCTCGCATGTTGTGTGACCGGAGACTGCGATCCTGACAATCTGCGCCGCATCGCGCCCCGGAAGGGACGGGATTTCTCGGGGTGCGACAAATGATTTCCATCTATCTAACCGTTGGATTGAGCCAAGTTTTGGATATGTTTCTAAACACTCATTTATCCTTTCTTTCACCGTTGAGATTTGCGAAAAATTGCATGGAGTTCAAAGGATTATCGATTCCCCTAGATCCAACCGTCGAATCGTAACCATATTTGAACAGTAGCTTTATAACACATAATTAAACGTTTCCACCAAAGTAATTTACGATCAGGCTTCTAGAACTATTTTTCTTAATTCTAAGCAGATTGTGATAAGTTGGTGCACGAAAAAAGGTCTTGATCGGTTATTTAGCAAAGAAATCAAGGTTGTAATATGATCCAAATCCTAAGTAAAGCTCATTGTTTTTTAAACAAATACAAAAATGTACTCGGGTTTCATACCTTGTCATTCTCAAATGGTCCGCGTACGCGAACCGACCTCGTAAGGTATAACCTCGCATCAGAATCTTTATCGTATTATCTTTACTCGTGTGTTAGTGTTAATTATATTGGTGACAAATTTTCGAAAACTTATATATCAAACTGTTTTTTTCAATTTTATAAAAATGTCATAAAGTTAAGATCTCATTGGATTATTGTATAGTATTTGTAATAAAAATTATTTAAATAAGATATCATTAAGTATTATTCTAGATACAAAACTTATATTTAAAAAAAATTCATCTAAGTTATTTAAATTAATAATTTCCAAATTATTATTAAAAATGTATTATGAAATTCATTTATATTTTATTTTATATCCAATATTATCATATTAATAATTTTGAGGTTATCAATACATAAAACATAAGATAAACAAACCATTTAAGTGTGTTAATTAGAAAATACTAAATCTATCTTTGTATTCATACAAACGATACGGTGAGGCATGATTTCTATACTCCATAAACACTAACAAAGATATTTTTGGATAGCTAGTAAACTGTGAGTTTCTTTACACTCCCCTTTTACATTTTTGTTTTTGGGATGTTAGACATGTCTTATTCAAAACTTTATTTATTCTATCATTCATTCAATCTATGATGCAAGCCTGAGACCTAGTTAGCTTTATGTGTTAGATTCTAAGCTTATACAATGTGTTGATTCTATGTGTATTGTCAGTCAAGCAAGCTAGTACATAGTAACCTAAGATGTGTTAGACACTATCTTCGCAATGGCTTTTGCCTTTGTGTGAAAAAGGTGAAAAGTACACCTAGCAAACTTGTAGAAATACACATGTTAATTTATATTATGGTCATACTTGAATTAATAGTTTGTATGAATACTTTTTTGGACACAAGCTACTGTTATTTCTACACATGTGTAGTTTTTTCAGATATTATAGTAGTGCTTGACCAGGTGAATTGTGTGTTGTAAAACTTGTACATTTTTATTTACACACATGTGTACTTTTTGTTGTTTTAATTAATTTGATATTCTTATATAAAATTACACATGTGTAATGTTTGTTTCATATGTTATAATTTAGTGTTTGTTTCATATGTAAAAATACACAAGTGTAACGTTTCATATGTATTTTGTGTAGTAAAACTTGTACATTTTTATTACTACACATGTGTAGTTTTTGTTGTTTTGGTTAATTTTATGTTCTTGTATAAAATTACACATGTGTAATGTTTGTTTCACATGTAAAAACACATGTGTAATCTT
Organism: Mikania micrantha; assembly: GCA_009363875.1. Classification (NCBI taxonomy): domain Eukaryota; kingdom Viridiplantae; phylum Streptophyta; class Magnoliopsida; order Asterales; family Asteraceae; genus Mikania; species Mikania micrantha. Next base: position 7,284,069 of record CM018686.1, read on the forward strand.
TTATTATGGTTGAGAATATGTAATATTGTATTTGTGTAGTGAAATTTGTGTTTAATACACATGTGCATATTTTTTGTTTTTCTTAAAAAAAATATGACTTAAAGTATTTTGGGTAATCAAATATATAGAAAAAAAATAGAGAGAGACTGTCGAAGAGAAAGAGAGATAAGAGAGGAAAGAGAAAGAGAAGAGAGAAGAGAGGAAAGAGGAGAGAGAGTCTCAGAGAAAGGAAAGAGCAAAGACGAGAGATAGTGAGAAAAAAGTCTATTATACCCCTTAGAGGTTAAAAAATGTATTTTTTTTAAAAAAATCTCAATAAAATAATCAACTTTAATTGTGGACAACATATTTTTTCTGTTTAACTAATTAAAAATAAAATAAGTTTGATCTAAAAATCCACGTAGGGTTTAAGGGTTTTCTTTTTAAGATGGAGTTTTCAAAGTAGTCAAACCATATATATATATATATATATATATATATATAACTTTTATAAATAAATTGATTTTATAAGTATTAGAAATTAATTAAAGTTATTTTAAAAAGTTGTAATATAAAATAACAAGATATATAAGTATTAGAATTAACTCCACCATTGAACTCTAACGTTTTGCATGAATTGAATATTAAAACCATAGGGTTTTTGTACATCTCAGCATTTCGAATGAAACCACACTTGAAATTTCCTCTCTAGTCGTTCGAAGCTCTCGAAATCTACTCGCTAAGGTCCACGACTCAAGCTCGCTAGAACCCAATCTACGCTTAACCATTCCACATAATTATGAGCTCCATAGGTTCGGTTATTCATGTAGAACAAAAGCCCTATAGTTCTTGAGACTCACAATTATCAACCGGATCGAATTTGGATCGACAAGAAATAGGGTTCATATGGTTTCTATGTTTATTTGGTTTTGTTTACCAGGATAATTGGAAAGGGATTCAAAACAAGAAATACATCACAGAATAGTGGTAAAAGCGTTATGTTTTGAGATCCATGATCGCGTGTTCGAACCTGGGTAGAACCGGTTTTGACTTTAATACTTTATTTTATTATTTATTTCTTTTATTTCCCTATCCAAATCAATCTTAAAAATTCTGAAAAATTCACAAAACTCAAAAATAATGTTTTAGACATTCTGTAAAGCAATCAGAATTTTTCGGATTTTATTTCTATTATTTTACTATTTAAATTATATTGAAATGGTTTAAAATATACTAAAATTACCAAATCAATTTTAACAATTCTGAAAAACTTATAAAAAATATAACTAACCATTTTAAACAGTATATAACAATTATATAATTTTCCTGAATTTATTTATATTATTTTACTATTTAAATTGTTTTTAAATGGTTTAAAATATACTAAAAATACCAAATTAATTTTAAAAATTCTGAAAAATTTACAGAAATTATAAATAACCATTTTAAACATTGTGTACAAATATTATAATTTTCCAGAATTTATTTCTATTATTTTACTAATTAAATTGTATTTAAATAGCGTAGGTCCGTGGTTAGGATCTAGATGATCTGGTGTAACATGATATCACGTGTGGAATACATAATACCAAGTTTGAACAAATATAAAATGAATCAAGTAGAATATAATCGAATAGCACAATGAAAGAAATTCACTCTTCTTGTGTTAATCACTGGAATTGAGCTTGTACAACAAGAGAAAATTATACACTAAAGAAATGTGAATTATGTCCGAGTCCTTTGTCGATTGTATCGATACTAAGCTAAATATAAGCATCCTGTCAATAATATTAGTATCGATGGTAACCTCTGTCAATGCTATTAGTATCGATGACGTTACTATCGATACTACTAGTATCGACAATACAACACTTAGTCGATTTACAAATTTTCAAAAACCGAACAAAACAAAAACAAATACAATCAAAACAAAATAACATTAAACTAAACTAATACAAATACAATAATCATAAATATCTTCTCATCAACTCAGCTGCTATCTTGAGTCTTCAATTCAACAACTGAAGCTGATGCTATCATGTACTAATAGACTCCCTCTTAGCAACATCACAGTGTTGGTGTTTATTCTTTCCATTGAGAGGGTAAATGACTACCATCACAAATCTTGTGCTTGATACATACATCTAACACCTTCTTGAACTGCATCGCTTCGTCTTTGTGATCTTTATGATACTGAATTTATTTTATTAACAATTTTTGTTGATCATCTTCTGAAAGATTTATTAGATGGATAGGATCAAACAGTCTACATAACTCCATCTTGTTCTTATCTTCGAAAACTGCTTCAGAAGTATAACCATCAAGATACCATCGGTAGAGGTTATTCATAATACCTAAATTAAGCTTTAAAAGAGGAATTATTTTTAAAGACTTAGCAGGCTTGAATTCATAACGCACCTTCCACTTTCTAGTAATCCAATCTAAATTACCAACAATTGATATCTTCTTCAACTTTTGATGTTTTAATAACTCAAACTTCATAGTTCGAACCTCTTTCCTTACTATTTTCTCAATTAAATGAGCCATATAATCATTGGTATGGTTGATTAACCTTATTTCAGCCAATACTTTCAATTCACATAATGGAAATTGATGAAAGCTTTTAATTGATTTCTTCAAATACTGAACTCCATCAATTCTCTTGATTATAAAAAACTTGCTTTCATCTTCAAATTTCCAAGATAATATCTTTCCAATACACTTTGTCTTGTTCTTGTACCGTTTCTTCTGAGTTGGACTTTGAGAAGTATTAGCTAAATCATCTATAGCAAGTTATATAACCTCTGCAGTAGTCAAAAATTTGACTGAATCTTCATTTATTGTTTCAGTTGCAGCTTGTTTCCTTTTCACTTCTTTTTTGGTTGATTGAATCACACAATCAACTATCAACTTTTCAACTGACTCTTTAATCACTTTTTCTTCCCAATCCAGATCCATAAAGAGATCTCTAACTTCTTTAACGGGAAACCATTCTCCTTCTTCAAGTTCTTGATCAGGAATTTCATCCATATCTTCAAATCTTTGTACAAAATGATACTCTTTCTCAGTTAACCTTGGATCAATGTCAAGAACATAATCACCATCATCTTGATCATCATACCCAAGATCATCATCATCAATATCAGCAAGAGCATCAATCATCATATCATCTTGATCTTCATCAGGATCAAAAATTAAATTATCAACAAATTCATTCTCTTGAACTTTCTCCTTACCTTTGTCATCAGGAATTATTGATGTAGAAGTTGCTCCAGCTGGCTGCCCTGAGATGTCATTCCTTCCTACTCTCCCCCTGAGCTGAAGGATTCATCTTTTGTGCTTTAAGTCCCTGAATCTGATGAAGGGACTTGATCATCTTTATCATATTCTGAAATTTAGCATTCATTGTAGCAAATGAAGCTAAATGCATCTTGTTGACCCCAAGTTGATAATCTTTACTACCTGCAATCTCAGCTTGTAAAGCATCCAAACGATCTTGTAAAGAAATAATCAAAGAAGTTTGTTTGGTAAGATCAGCAACCACAACTTCCAAAGTATTCACCCTAGCTTTCAAACTGATATTCTCATATTGCAACTCATGAACTTGAGCTTGCAATGCTAAGATCTGTGTAGATTGAGTATCAAAGCTATCAGTTAAGATAACACCAATATTGGGTGATTCAAATGATGGTACAATGGGAGTAATAGGTGGAGTGGATGGTTGTGTAGTAGGAAGAACAGGTGGAGTAAATACTGGTGCAGAAGAAGATGAAGGTGAAGTGTGAGCTGGTGAATCAAAATGAAAATTCGTATCAGACGGAATGTAATCAGAATCATTATCTTTTGATCTCTTCTTCTTCTTCTTTGAAAAACTTCTTCTTGATGAGCTGCACTGATAACAGCATAAGATCGTATAGTAACATTACCACTAGCATCAGGTGATTCATCATCATCATCTGTATCAGAATCTGAGCTAGACGTATCTACTACATCACCTTCAACATCAGAAGTTACATCCTCAGATTGTTTGTGAACAGTTTCAGTATGATGAGGAATAGAGGAAGTAGCAACATCCCTAAATTGGGAAACAGAATAAGTGGTTTCTACCTCAACAACACCACGAGTTATTGTTGAGGTTCCTGTTCATCAGAATGTGCTTGATGATCAGCTACAGGAGACTGAACATGAAACCAGGCAACATTTTCTGGTTCTTGAAAGTTAACATCAGTAACATGACCAAATAAAGCTGTATTAACCGTATTAGCTCCTCGGTTTGGTCGGCAGTCAGAAAAGATGCGTTTATTCATCAAAGTAATCTTAATAATAGGACCAATCTTGCTTAACTATGGATATAAACGATCAAGAATCAGTGGTATAAACCGAGGATACTGCAAGAAGCTCTGCTTCTCTGTTGCAGCAATATATATGTTTCACCATCAAGTCAAAGATTAACTAACTAATGTTGAACGGTTTGTTCAACACTAGTGCAACAATAAGACACTGAAAAGGTCTGGACAATGTGTCAATTCCAGACTTTCTTTTTGACAGGCACATAATAACCACATGGAAAATTTATATCCATTGGTGGAACAAATGTTTCTTGGCGAGCTGTGATGCCGGAACATCGCCATTGTATCCCATTCTGTTGAACACTCCACAGATTAGGTCATTAGGAAGTGTCAAAGGATCTTCATCAGAATCTTGGAATTGAAGAGCTGTCCTGAGATCTTCAACTAAGAATTGTACTACGACATCATCTATCTTGGACTTTAAAACAGGTGGTTCGGTAGCACAATCAAAATCCGCTTTCTCCCAGAATGAAGTAATGTGACTCATCATGATCACAGGATTTGCAAAAATTGCATATGATATCCTGGATCTCTTCAGAAACGAAATAACCTCTACAAACTTAGAGGCTTCCTTAAGCTCCTCATAAATCAGTGCAATGAAATTGTGCTTGTCGTTATACAATCTTTGGACTGTAATGAACATAAAAGAAAAACAAATATTAGTTTTTGAAAAATTTAAAAAATTTAAAAATTTTCAAAAATAAAATTTTTTCTAAGTGTAGAATTCATCGATACCAGTAGTATCGATGATATAGTATCAACGATACTAGTAGTATGATACACTGAGTATCAATGCTAACACTTGGTAAAAATTTGATAAAGCCTATCGATATTATTAATATCGATGCTAAGTTTTAAAAACTCAACACTTAGAAAAATTTGAAACAAACCATCGATACTATTAGTATCGATGTAAGAATAGTTAGTACAAAAATTCAAATTTTCAAAATTTTGAATGAGAAAATTAAAGTATAAAAATATATCAAACAATCACAGACAACACCGATAAGTAGCAAAACCCATAAAGCCCATTGAATAATCAAGTGATTTGTTCAATTTTAACAGTTTAAAAATTCAAAAGTTCGACAAATATTCAACGAATCAAAAACTAATATATTCACGGTTAGAATTTAGTGTAATACCAGCCATTATAATCGCAATGAGATATAAAATTACTGGTAACACAACTAAATCAGATGATGAACACAATCAGTAGAATTGATGAATAACACTCTGAATGCACACACATAATAGGATCGATACTATACTACTAGTATCGATACTATCATTATTGATACAAACAATATCGATGAAAAAGAAAAAGTTAAAAAAATAACTTAACTTTGAAGTTTTTCAAAAATTTCAAACTAAACATTAAAAACACCTTTTGTGAAAAAATTTAAGAAAAACACACTTGGATGATGAAATGTAAAATATTTTTGAAATTTTGTGTTTATAAAATTTATAAAAATAAAATATTTTCGTCTTTCTGATTAAATTTTTAAAAAGATCCATATGAAATCATATTCAACTTTTTCTAATTAAAATATCTTAGATTTTTAAAATTAAAAATTTTATCAATAAAGTATACACATAAATAGACTCATATTAAATAGACTCATATATAATATATTAATGAAATGAATATTTATCATTTTGATCAACCTTTTAGATCAATAAATTAATGAAATATGCTAGTGAGAACAAGTCTGAATCACACAACAAAGAATCACTATACATATGAATAAATGAATGCTATGAATTTTCAGATCTATATTGACATATATAAGAGGAAATTAAGTATATGTATTTAAAATATCATTGATGGCATAATATCTATATAGGGAGAGGTTCAAATGTTAACCCTCATTTATATCGTTAACCCGTGTTAACCCGTCAATTTTTCCCCGAGTAAATGTAAGTAAATTACATTTGTAAATAATTTCTAAATGGTGATGAATTAGCAAAAACACAAAAAAGAAACACCCTATTTATGTATAACAAAAACCATGAAAAAAACAAAGACTCGGGCAAAAAATGTCGGGTTAACGATATAAGGGAGGGTTAACAATGGAACCATCCCCTATCTATATATATATATAAATCAACTCTCAATCCATTTTTGTTGAAATCAGTTAGTGCAAGTCTATTTTAAGATAGAGAACTCATTAAACTATGAAATCTAGTTAATTTGTTGCTTAGTATTATTCAAATTAAAGTTTCTAAGTTTATCCTATGTTCAAACTCAAAAGTTCAACTACTTAGAAAATTTTAATTCAAGTAAGTCAAATTCCTATCATTTTAAATATAATCTGGATACAATTTTCAAAAATTTTATATTTTTTAAAATTTATATAAAATCAAACTTGAAAGATAAAACTAAAATTAAGCTAAAAATAAAACAAAACTTTCAAGCGTAATTTTTCAAAAATTTCATTCAAAATTGATCATTCCGAGTCGTTCTACAAAAGAAGAAAATCGAGCTGAATCAAAGGGTTTTGTGAAAATGTCAGCAATGTTGTCAACTGTATTAATTTACTAAAGTTGGATTAACTTTTTCACTGAACAATATCGAATAAAACGATGTCGAATATCAATGTGCTTTGTTCTCTTATGTGAAACTGGATTTTCAGTTATGGCTATCGTAGCTGTGTTATCAACAAAAATAGTGGTCGTTGTAAACTTTAAACCGTAATCTCGCATTTGTTGTTGAATCCACAAAATTTGTGACACTTGAAGCAGCAACATACTCAGCCTCACATGTAGGATAGCTACAGTAAGTTGCTCCTTACCTTGCCAGGCTACCAGTTTATTGGCAAAAAATTGACAACCCTGTTGTTGACTTCCTGTCAAGGTTACAACCACCAAAGTCAGAATCTGAAAAAGCAATAAAATTCATACTATCATCATAAGGGTACCAAAGTCCAAGACTTGGTTTTCCCTTCAGATAGCGAAATTCGTTTCACAGCTTTGATATGTGAATTCTTTGGTTTTCCTTGAAACCTAGAACACAAACAAAAAGCAAACATGATGTCAAGTCTGGAAGCAGTTAAATACATTAGGGAACCAATCATTGAACGATATAGATGTTGATCAATACCTATACCATTCTCATCATTCCCTAAATTATGATGAGTACAGATAGGGGTAGAAATGGATGCACAATCATTCATCTTGAACTTGTTCAAGATGTCATGTACATATTTACTCTGATGAATAAACAAGCCATCCTTCTTTTGATCCACTTGAATTTCAAGAAAGAAAGCAAGCTCTCCCATTGCACTCGTTTCAAATTTCTCCTTCATGACTACTTCAAAATCTTTGCATAACTGTTCATTTGTTGCTCCAAAAATGATATCATCCACATAAATCTGCACAATCAAAATATTATCATTCTTCTTCAAGATGAACAAAGCGCTGTCAATCTTTCCTATTAAAAATCCATTGTCTAGCAGATGAGTTGACAATGTTTCATACCGTGGGTGCCTGATGTAATCCATACAAAGCTTTATCAAGACGATAACATTTTGTAGGATTGTTAGCATCTTCAAACCCTAGCGGTTGAACAACATAAACCTCTTCTTTCACTTTGCTATATAGAAAGGCACTCTTAACATCCAGCTAAAATACTTTGAACTTTATGAAACTTGTATAAAAAAGGAACAATCTAATTGCTTTAATTCTTGCCACAGGAGCATAAACTTCATCATAATAAATACCTTCCTGTTGATTGAATCCTTGAACAACAAGTCTAGCCTTGTTCTTGACATTTATGCTTTTGTCATCTTTTTTACACTTATACACTCATCTAGTACCTATGGGAAAGATATCTTCATGACAATCAACCAACTTCCAAACACCCAATTTCTTAAACTGGCTCAACTTTTGTTCCATGGCTGTAATCCAGAAAGAATCATTCAATGCTTCTTTTACATTCTTTGGTTCTACTTTACATATAAAGCATGAATATAAGCAAGAATTCATTTGAAGAAAACGATTTTGGCATATTCCTCGAAATTAATTACCGGAAGCCATTGAAATTGACAAAATGTCAAGATTTAAATATTTCTAAACTATAACATTAAGAGTATTAAAGAAAATATGGTTTAAAAAAAATAACATAACAGGAAGTGATAATTTAATCACATTTATATAATAAGTTATATCATAATGGCATTAATTACATTTTCTAAATAAAGGTAATAACATTTCCTAAACTTGTTTAAAACATGGTTAGGTTGGTTCAAGTAACTTAACAACAAGTTTAAGAAAGTTGGACCACAAAAGAATGCATAATCGGTTGGAGTCTAGGAGGGTTTACTCAAGGGTTATAAATCATATGACCCATCAACACTATCTATAACATATTTTAATCACTTAAAATTTATAAACTAAATGTTTATAAATGAAACATGAGTTAGACAACCACAATGGATTTCAAGAGGTTATAAATGGGATGCAACCTATTATGAACATTTAAGAGTTTAGTTAAGTGTTAAAAGAGATTTTTAAGTTTAAACTTAGTTTTATAAATTAAACTTAATCTTTTGTTCAAGTAAATCTAATTAACATTATACAAATAAATTCTTTTATAAAATGAATATAAATTATTAATTAAACATATTTTTATATAAAATAAGTGTAACAACTTAATAAATGAAACATGAAAGCTTAAAAACTTTATGATTCTAATAATTTGGAAAAATGTATTATTTTAATTCAAGCTTGATTCACATCAAGTAAGCTAATGGTTAAGGGTTTATTAGAGATAATATCATGAAACTTTGTATTAATAAACCTAGTAACTAATTAGTCGGATTACATGGTTCTCGTCACAACTATTATACTTATACTAATGTTAACGATTTGAACACAAACAAATCAAACAAAGTATCGTGAATACAACATCATCACAACAAGTGAGCGCGTGCATTTCTTGAGTATAAGTCAACCACTTCAATCACCAGGTGAGTTCATATGCCCCTTTTTTATTAATCTTTTGGTTTTAACTGTGGGGCTGAGAACATGCTAAAACTTTTATTAAATGTTTTAGTACACTGTATGGTAATAAGGTTTTTACTCTGTTATTACAACTGTATGCCTTATTATGTAAAAGTTTATGACTGCGAGTTTATGACTGTTATTTCTTTTAAACAATACCTACGATTACTAAGTGAAAAAGCTATTATTCCTCTGAGATTACAACTGTAATTCTCATGAGGAATACATGCTATTCCTATTGAATTATTTTATTAATTCTAAAGAATATTATAACTGTTAAGTCTTTGGGAATAATTTCAATTAATTCTGAGCGAATTGATCTGTTATACCTATGAGAACATGTGTGTTATGCCTATTGGATTGCTATGAGTTGATGACTATGGGTTGATAACTATGAGAACACTTTTGATTTTTAGTCAGCCTATTCCAACTCTATCATTTTTGACACGGGTGATGAGAGTATGATAGCGTATTCTAATTATCTCACCGCTTCTATTCTGTGGACGGACAGACTGAGAGATTGACTTCACTCATGTCATAAGCTGGTGGCAGATAGTTGTGAGGTCTTGTGAAAACTAATGAATCTGGATTTAATTGGAGACATTATGGTTTGCCTTTGTGGTTGCTGCAATGTGGTCAATTCAATATTGATCACCAATTGGGATATGACTACGTGTCAGACTTGCTCTCACTTCCTAATTAGATGTGAGTAATAGTAAGCCAAAGAGTAATACCACCATCAATAACTGTGGTAATCCACCATTTATAACTGTGGAGAATTGTACTACTCAGACACCTATTGTGTTATGTTAATATCATGCTGATGTAATGGTTTCTCATAATGGAGATGTAATGGTTTCTCATAATGGGATGTCGGCTGGGGCTTGTCCCCTACGTATGCCCTATATATAAGCATGCTTGACTGGACAATATCCTATCTGTATGTGTATCTATAGAGAAGTCATGGGGATGATTTAATGCCAAATGAGAATAACTAAGACTTGTGTATTACAAGATGTGGTCTAAATGACTATGAAACTTTTTAAATAACTAAACTTATGAACTCATCAACCTAGTGTTGACTTTGTTTAAATGCATGTTTTCTCAGGTGACGAACATGTCTAGTTACCAAGCATTAGTGATTAAGCTAGATGACTTTATAGAAGACCTAGCTTGCTTTTTGGATGCATATATTTGGATGACATTTTGAATCTCTTTTGTATATCTTGTGCAGCTACAAGATAGAAACTTTATGATTCCTTTGAGTAGATTTACCTAGTTAAATTATGAACACGTAATGTGTAATTTAACTTTGTAATTCTATGCATTGAATGTCATGTTAGCATTTCTCATTATATATCATATGCCATGTAAACAATCTGATCACTACGATTATCACCCGATATCGCGCCCCAGGAATCTTTCGCCCGACGGGAAAGTCGATCCAGCCCGTCGGCTCGGGGTGTGACAAATTGGTATCAGAGCCATGGTTATACAGAAATATAGTTCATATTACTTAAACTATTTGGCCTAGACTATAACCTAGGGACCTTTCATGTAGAGAACATAAGACCTAGGATTTTATTTGCATATGTCTTCTGCATTTGATCATTACACTAACTGATATTCTTTTTGTTGTGATCAGAATGCCGCCAAGAATACCTCCTCCTTTGTTGCCACCACCACCGCATTCACCTCCACATTCAGCAACACCATCACCACCTATATCTCCTCCACCTCCACCTCCACCTCCACTTCTACATACTCCACCTCATCAACCACAACCCAACCATGAGTTAGATCCGGCTACAATCGCACTGGCCACTCTTCTGACTAGCCAACTGAGGGAAGTGATTCCCGATATGATGAACCGGATTAACTCCAACAACGGAAACAATAACAACAACTTAACAGGTGAGGGCAGCGGGAACACCAGACATCAACAAGACTATTCCTACAAGAATTTCGTAGGATGCAAGCCACTGGCATTCAGTGGTAACGAGGGAGCTGTTGGCTTGATCCAATGGATCAAAAAGATGGAAACGACCCTTGACATCAGTGGCTGTCCTGAACAGCACAAAGTGAGGTATGATGCGTGCTCGTTTAACAAGCGAGCTCTTACATGGTGGAATGCCCAGGTACAGACCAGGGGCAGAGATGAGGCATTGTCTATGCCTTGGGAGGAATTTAAACTGTTACCGAGGGCATAATTTTGCCCGAGAAATGAGCTGAAGAAGGTTGAGACTGAACTACTCAATCATGTCACGATTGGTGCTGGACATCTGGCCTACACCACCAGATTCCATGAGTTAGCCACATTGGCACCGAATATAGTGCCAACAGTGGAAAAACGGATTGAGCGGTACGTCGGGGGACTACCGGCTTGCATTCAAGGGCACGTGATTTCTGCCTTTTCCACTACCTTGGAGATGCTGTTACTTTGTCAGCAACATTGACAGATGTAATGGTTTCCTCCAGGGCACTGAAGAAAGAGGCTGAAACATCCAAGACTGGAAACTCCAAGAAGCCAGATAAACGTCCGGCCAAGAAACAGAAAGTGGTCAAGAACTTTGTTGCGATCACTCATACTCCAACAACCACACAACCTTAAACACTGTAGACCAAGAAGCCGTATACTGGCATGGATCCTCTATGCAACAACTGTCAGTTTCATCATCAACATGGGATCCCGTGCAGAAAATGCACCGGGTGTGGAAAATTGGGTCACTGGGCGATTCACTGCAGAAACCTAAATGCCCAGATGAGGAACAATAATGCAGGGATGATGGCTGCTACTACTGACAACAGGTCTTGCTACAACTGTGGCAAACCTTGACACTTCTCACGGAATTGCCCCAAGAGAATCCCGCAAAGGGCTCCGGCAGCTAGAGGACGGGCCTTTCAGATTGGAGCTGCTGCTGCACGACAAGACCCGAATGTGGTCACTGGTACATTTCTCTTATCTGATTTTTATGCATCTATATTATTTGACACTGGTGCGGATCAGAGTTTTATCTTGTCCGGCTTTGCATTCCAACTTAAACACGTTGAGGAATCTTTGGACTCCCCTTATATCATTGAGGTAGCAAATGGCAAATAGATAACAGTTAGCATAGTACTTAGGAACTGTCCATTGACACTTGAGGAACACACATTTTCCATTGATTTGATACCAATGGAGTTGGGTAGTTTCGATATCATTGTCGGGATGGATTAGTTATCTCTTAACAGAGTTGAAATTATCTGTTCCGAAAAGATATTACGTATTCCAGTGGAGAACAATCAGGCATTGGAAAGTCATGGAGATCAAGCAAATCGCAGTGTCAAATTAATATCATGCTTGAAGACGCACAAGTGCCTAAGAAAACAGTGCATCGCATTCCTAGCTCACGTCGTGGAGAAAGACAAGAAGACAATCAAGATTAAAGACGTACGAGTTGTGAAAGACTTTGCGGACGTGTTTCCGGATGATTTACCGAGATTGCCACCTAAGCGATCTATGCAATTTCGAATCGACTTGATTCCGGGAGCGGTTCCTGTGGCTAAGTCTCCTTACAGACCCGCTCCATCAGAAATGCAGGAACTGTCCAATCAATTACAAGAATTACTAGACAAAGGGTTCATCAGATCGAGTTTCTCAACATGGGGAGCTCCGGTATTGTTTGTCAAGAAAAAGGATGGATCCTTCGGAATGTGTATCGATTACACAGAGCTTAACAAACTAACCATCAAGAATCGGCATCCATTATCGAGGATTGATGATCTATTTGATCAATTACAAGAAGCTCAGTATTTCTCAAAGATAGACCTGCGCTCAGGTTATCATCAGCTCCGGGTTCAAGAAGCGGACATACCCAAGACGGCATTTCGTACTCGATATGGACACTACGAGTTTATGGTGATGCCATTTGGGTTGATGAACGCATCGGCGGTGCGCATGGATCTTATGAACCGTGTGTGTAAGCCGTATCTGGATCAGTTTGTCATCATCTTCATTGATGATATACTGATCTATCCAAAGAATGAGAAGGAACATGAGTAACATCTCAAGACAATCTTGGAACTCTTAAAGAATGAACAACTCTATGCTAAATTCTCCAAGTGTGAATTTTGGTTGAGAGAAGTTCAGTTCTTGGGTCACGTGATTAATAGTGATGGAATTCACGTGGATCCTGCAAAAATTGAAGCAATCAAAAACTGGGACGCGCCCACAACACCTACTAAGATCAGGTCATTTATGGGTTTGGCTGGTTATTACAGAAGATTCATTTTGAATTTCTCTAAGATAGCCTTGCCACTCACAAAGCTAACCCAAAAAAGTGAACCATTTGTGTGGACTCGAAAACCGGAAGAAGCATTTCAAACACTGAAACAAAGATTGTGCAATGCTCCAATCTTAACTTCTAGAAGGCAATGATGATTTTTTAGTTTATTGTGATGCTTCCCATCAGGGACTCGGTTGTGTTTTAATGCAACGAGACAAATTCATTGCCTACCCGTCACGACAGCTGAAAGTACATGAGAAGAATTACACGACGCATGACTTAGAATTGGGAGTTGTTGTTTTTGCCATAAAGATTTGGAGGCATTACCTTTATGGTACCAAATGCACGATCTTCACAGATCACAAGATTTTACAGCACATATTTGATCAAAAGGAGCTGAACATGCGGAAGAGACGTTGGGTCGAGCTCCTGAATGATTATGACTGTGTGATCAAATACCATCTGGGCAAAGCGAATGTTGTGGTTGATGCTTTGAGCCAGAAGGAAAGAGTCAAACCTTTGCGCGTTCGAGCAATGGGAATGACCGTGCAAACAAGCCTGAGAGATCAAATACTACAAGCGCAACAAGAAGCGGTGGAAAGGAACAACTTGAGGAACGAGCTCGATTGTGGTGCCGAGAAACAGTTTGAGACAAGACCAGACGGAGTTATCTACTTCTAGGATCGTGTATGGATCCCGACAGTCAATGAACTTCGGAAAATCATTGTTGAAGAGGCACACAAAACACGTTATTTTGTTCATCTGGGTGCTGATAAGATGTACCAAGATCTTAGGTCGTTTTATTGGTGGCCAGGTATGAAGAAGGATGTGGCTACTTATGTTGGTAAGTGCCTAACATGTGCTAAAGTCAAAGCTGAACACTAGAAACCACCAGGTTTGCTGGAACAACCGGAAATACCACAATGGAAGTGGGAACAAATAGCTATGGATTTTATTACCAAGCTACCCCGTACTTCTAGCGGACATGATTGCATATGGGTCATCATTGATCGATTGACTTAGTCCGCTCATTTCTTTCCCATTAGAGAAAACTACAAGATGGAAAAACTAGCAAGACTTTATGTCAATGAAATAGTAGTGCGACATGGTGTGCCACTATCTATTATTTCAGACCGGGACAGTCGATTTACATCTCAGTTCTGGCAATCATTGCAACAATCCTTAGGGACAGGTGTGAACTTGAGCACCGCTTACCATCCACAAACGAACGGTCAAAGTGAACGAACGATTCAAACCCTAGAGGATATGTTGAGGACTTATGTCCTGGACTTTGGTGGAAATTGGGACAATCACTTACCACTCATTGAGTTCTCCTACAACAATAGCTACCACAGCAGTATTGGATGTGCTCCATTTGAAGCATTATATGGTAGAAAATGTCGGTCTCCAATTTTTTGGACCGAAGTGGGGGATAACAGAATCACTGGGCCTGAACTTATTCAGGAGACTACTAATAAGATAGCCTAGATCCAACAAAGATTAAAAGCAACACGTAGCCGCCAAAAGAGTTATGCCGACAAACGGCAAAAGCCTTTGGAATTCCAAGTGGGTGACCGAGTCATGTTGAAAGTGTCCCCATGGAAAGGCGTGGTTCGTTTTGGGTCTAAGGGAAAGTTAGCATCAAGGTATGTTGGACCGTTCGAGATAACCCAACGTGTGACAATCCGACTTTTCGAATTAACCTCGTTAACTGAAAATAGCGAGATCACAGGCCTAACAAGACAAATGTAGGCCCAATGAGCCAACGTAGGCCCAATAAGGCCAGAGTAGGCCCAATGAGGTCTAGGTAGGCCCAATAAGGCCAGAGTAGGCCCAATGAGGTCTAGGTAGGCCCAATGAGACCCAAGGTAGGCCCAGCTGTAGTTATGAGGCCCAAAAGGATTAACCTAGCCCAATAACGTTTCAATTGGCCAAACTAGTGACAATTCGGGATTTTGGTTCAACTTTGTTAACCGAAATGTGATGTTATTGCACGAAATTATGGGAAATCAAATTACAAGGGTTAAAATAAAATAAAACTAGGTTATAAGACAATTAGATTATAAGGATTAATGTGGGGAATTATGAAAAATCAAGATTTTGACTTTAAAAAGTCAAAATTCGTGTAAGATGATGAAGGGACGTTCGAAATTTCTTAAAAATGCGAATTGTAACCGAATTGGGATATCATAATCATCACAATTATGATTAGTAACAGTTTCTGAGTGTTATTGATACATTGATTAGCCGAATTAAATCAAAATGATAACAATGAGTCGTAACCGTTCCTAACTCGCATTCAAATGTGTATAAACCGAACGTCAGTTGCACAATTGCACTTCCCTAAACACTAGTCGGTATATTCTGAGGAAGTTTCAAGCTGCAATTTGATCGTGGAAGCTCTAGATTGAAGAATACAATAGTGGGTCGGCCGAAGTTCAAGCAAGAAGTGGGTTTTAACAATTCAACATCAAACCACGTAAGTTTTCACTCCTACACCTTCTGAAACCGCCGAATAAGAATACCCCTAACCCAATTTCATCTAAGGATTTCGAATTATAAGGGTCCGATTACTAGGGTTCTTAACAAAATCGGTTTTGGGGTTTTCGAGTCAAACGTGGTTTATAATCAAATTAATACATTCTGTGAGCTTCAGAATAAGTTTCTAAAAGAAATCCATATGATAATTACATCTAGTTATAACGAATTGCATGATTTCTAATTCTAGGGTTCATACTAAGAAGGGAATTCGGGGTTTCTTATTTAAAAGGTTTAATAGTCGAATTAAACCACATAGAAAGTTTCAGAGTAATGCGTTTAAGGAAATACGTATACCAATTTCATGAAATGATAGCGAATTGAATGATTTTGAATCTAGGGTTCTTCGGTTAAAACGAAATTGGGGATTTCGATGCTAGTGCATTTGATATTCAAATTAAATCCAACAGAAGGTTTCGAAACACCTTGTTTAATGAAAACCCTATGCATTTTCAGATTAACATCAATGAATTTAAACGATTTTGATTAGAGATTGGGGTATACACGTTCGAAACTATGATGAATCACGAATTGGAACTTTCTGTTACTTGATGATCAAATTAAACACATCTCTGAACTCGTTTGAATTTGTGGAAACAAAGCCCTAAGGTGTTATGTTCGAAGGAGATCGAATTGGGGCTCAATTTGGAGTTCATAGCTTCGGTTATGAATAATAAAGGAATTGGGCCGGTTGGGCTTAAATGGGTTAAAGATGTGATATGTTAACAAAGAATGGATCTAGATAGGATGGTAGTGTGTGTGGGTGTTGAGTTGGAGGTCACGGGTTCGAACCCGGCCCCAACAGTTTTTGGAATTTTAATGTTATTTTAGTAATTACGCCATATCTCATTCGTTCTAACTACGTTTCGATCCGTTCAAATTGCGTTGGAACCAGAATTTCATCCTGAACATATTTGAATAATAAAATTTATATTTTAACTCGAAAACGTAATCACGTATAATTACGTTTAGTTAAATAAAATCATAGACGACTAGATGATTTTATTTAAACGAGTTCAAAGGCACGCGTACTTTCGTATGCACATTTCTAACGAGTCTAACATACGTGTGTTGACACGTATGTGATTTCAAGCACAAAACGACTATCCGAATAACACTACGTTATTGTTTAAACACAGATCCTTCGTAAGAGGATTATCTACACGAGCTCACGTAGTTGATCATTCTGCAATACTCAAAGGTGCGTACACGGCCCCTTTCTTATTTTAACTGTTTTGGGGGAGAAAACATGTGCAACAAACATTTTTAGATACATATCACTTGCATGAGTTAGCTGTTTACATTATGTGACAATATAGCATTTAAAAGTCCTTACACACTTCGAACCGTTTAGTTTGCCGTAGCGCAAAGCGTGGTAGTTGGAAATAGATCTATTAGGTTTGACAAACCTCACCTGGTAGATGGGATCTACGCAGGTGTTTGACTGACCAAACACACTTTACTATTGTTTGTGCTAGACAATAGTGGCAAGGCAAAAACATGCTATAGCATGGCAATCGTCAGCTTCGGTGTCGACCACTTATGTAAATAGTACAAATGACTAGCTATCATGACTATGCATGTGTGATTATGTTATCTGCAAACTTGATATTCAAACTGTTGTTTTGAACATTGTGAATACTTAAACCTGTGTTATGCACCAACCTTTGTGTTGACTTGATTTACATGTTTTCTCAGGATGTTAAGGTGCACAAGAAAGCAGGCATGGACTAGGAGATTGAGTCGCATGCATGACTTTACATTTTAGTTATTTGAATTTGAACAATTGAAAACTTTACATTGTAATTTGCATTTTCACACTGTTAATGTTTTAAACGCTTCCGCAAACTTTGTAAACTTTGATGTGGATGTTTTAAGACCAAAGTATGTTTTGAAAATCATATAGAGGTCTTCGTTATGTCTAATGATCTGAGATCCTGGTTTGTCACGTTCCCAAACGGTATGATTCCGTTAGTTGAAAATTGGGGGTGTGACACAACGGATTGGTCCTGTGGCATACAGACTTAGACTTCCTGATGAACTTAGCGGGGTACACGATGTGTTTCATGTATCCAATCTTAAGAGATGTCTCGCTGACGAATCGTTAGCCGTACCTTTGGAAGAAATACAAGTGGATGAACAACTACACTTCATTGAAGAACCTGTTGAGATTATGGATCGTGAAGTCAAGAGACTGAAACGAAGTCCTATTCCTATCGTGAAGGTTCGTTGGAACTCCAAGTGCGGACCAGAATTTACTTCGGAGCATGAGGATCACATGAAGACAAAGTATCCACATCTGTTTGAGGAAGCAATGCCCGACAATGATGCTTAAATTTTGGGACGAAATTTCTTTAACAAGGGGAGACTGTGACAACTAGTACGAGATCGTCCGGCAATCCGTACGGTATGTGTACTCACACCATAACTAATTGTAGATAACTATGTGTGTATAACTATGCGTGAATAACTATTTGATAAACAGTCGGGTGAACACAGGGCTATAGAATAGTATATCAATTGTATGCATTTGAATGAAAATTTAAGTACATAAATACAACAAATCACGAGAAATAACAAGGGTGAAAACAAATGACAGATACAAATCGGTTGCGATCTGATTTCCATAAATGACAGAAGTCAGAGAACTGAAAAATCAGTGAGAAAACAATATGAAACTATTCATAACAATGTGAAAACAGTTAGGATTAGTTGAGTCCGTCTGTGAGAATTTACAACTCAAACAACAGTTCAATATCGTTTACGAACGATGAACTGACAGAGTGTTTGCGTGGGTGACGATTCACACAAACATACCTGTGGGTTTAACGTTCTGAATGACAACTGAAAAATAGAAAACCAAATCAGAAAGTGAAACGTACGATCGTATACGTACAGTTAGCGCTATGTACGAAAACGCGCGTAAGTTACGTTTTCTGATGAAACGGCGAAAATAAATGATTACGAACGTTAAAATAATAAAAATAAGATTTATTAGTAAATTCCACTTAAAAAGATTTAAGTTAAACTATTTTTATAAAACTACACGCAATTAACGTTAAATAACGAAATAACGAGGTTTAACGGTCTGATCGCGAACGAAACAGTAAAAATAAGTGAAATATAATACTTTGCGTTTTACAATTTTGAAACTCATCAAAAATAATTATAGATATCTAAATTTCAATTTAAAAAGTTTAATTACGCAACTGTAATAAAACGCGCGAAAAAAATTACGCCAAACCGACACCGAGCGAGACTGAACACGCGGGGAACCACTCAGGGTATAAAAACCCATTTATTCTCTTCATCTTCTTTATTATTGACAGCTATATAGTCTCTCAAACCTCCATTCTCGGTTTTGCGTTTTCCATTAGAAACCATCACAAAAATCATCATAACTTCTTCGTTTCTTAACCAAATACCGAAAATAATATATCGAAACGACCGTCTCGACGAGAGGAAGCTAGAAGTACAAGGGATCGGAGCTAGCTCGAAGTATTTTGGCCGGAATCTTAGAGAGAAGTTACGGGCTGAAGGTATGTTCACTATTCGTCATCTTCTTTGTTTTGAATCTGATTTTTTAGCTATAAACCCACGAGGATCTGTAATAAAGTGACCTTAGAACGCTGAGGAAATGTTGGATTAAGGATCTGGAAGGTTGGACAGTGGTTTGGAACTTTGTCATCGATATTACATCCAGACGATCTTGTCAATGTCGACAGAAAGATGGTCTACCCTGTTCGTCGATATTCTAAGATCGGTAGGATGTTAAGCTCCTAAATTCCATCGATATTGATCCATCCCTGAGATCCAAGTAATTTGAAACAAAAAACAATCAAAATGGGTTACAAACGAGTTCACTGTGTTGAGGAGAAACAAGTGAAAATCTTTTAGGATTTGAAGAAAACGGTTTTGGCATATTCCTCGAAATTAATTGCTCGAAGCCATCGAAATTGACAAGATGTCAAGATTTAAACATTTCTAAACTATAACATTAAGAGAATTAAAGAAAATATGGTTTAAAAAAAAACATAACAGGAAGTGATAATTTAATCACATTTATATAATAAGTTATATCATAAGGGTATTAATTACATTTTCTAAATAAAGGTAATAACATTTCCTAAACTTGTTTAAAACATGGTTAGGTTTGTTCAAGTAACTTAACAACAAGTTTAAGAAAGTTGGACCACAAAAGAATGCATAGTATCGGTTGGAGTCTAGGAGGGTTTACTCAAGAATTATAAATCATATGACCCATCAACACTATCTATAACATATTTTAATCACTTAAAATTTATAAACTAAATGTTTATAAATGAAACATGAGTTAGACAACCACAATGGATTTCAAGAGGTGACAAATGGGATGCAACCTATTATGAACATTTAAGAGTTTAGTTAAGTGTTAAAAGAGATTTTCAAGTTTAAACTTAATTTTATAAATTAAACTTAATCTTTTTTTTAAGTAAATCTAATTAACATTATACAAATAAATTCTTTTATAAAATGAATATAAATTATTAATAAAACATATTTTTATATAAAATAAGTGTAACAACTTAATAAATGAAACATGAAAGCTTAAAAACTTTATGTTTCTAATAATTTGGAAAAATGTATTATTTTAATTCAAGCTTGATTCACATCAAGTAAGCTAATGGTTAAGGGTTTATTAGAGATAATATCATGAAACTTTGTATTAATAAACCTAGTAACTTGATATGTCGTTATTTACACATCGTTTTAGTATTTAATTTATAGGATTTATATCTTATTTTATTAGATTTTTATTTATTTTGTATTTTATTTTAATTATTTTTACTAATTTTAATTTTAAATGTCATTTTTATAGGTTTCGTGGAATAAACGTTCGTAGTTACGAAGAAAATCGAAGCTCAGAATAATTTTTGATAAAGTTTAGAAGCTAAAAATATGAATTTTGGAAGTTTTTGGGACTTTTTGTAGCATTTCGGAAAGTTTCAGTGGTAAAAAATGATATTTCAGAAAGTTTCGAGGCTTAAAAATGTATTTTAGAAGTTCCAGGGGGTAAAAATGTAATTCTGGTGAAGTATGGCCGCCCTGGGACACGTGGCAGCCCCACAGGGGGCCACATAGCCCTAAAAACCCATGGCTCAGCACCTGGACCCGCGTTTGACCCATCAGAACCCGGATTTGACCCTTTTCTTGACCCAGCATTCGTTGACTGCCCCTTTTGGCCTTTGACCCGCGTTGACCTACGCTTTGACTAGGCCTGATGACCTCTTTTTGGCCTTTTGGACCTTATTTTGGGCTCTGAACCCTTCTTTTGGACCCAAATCGCGACCCTATGCCTAAAATCACCTATTTAAACCATTTTGAAGCCCTAATTTCGAAATCAATCACCCCATGACGGCTGGAAACGAACAAGAAACATATTTTTGAAGATTTTGAAGGTTTGGGGCTGAATTGGATGCTCGGGGGAGGCTCAGAACGCATATGAAAGTGTCCGGAAACGCGTTTTCGGGTTCTTTTTCTTGTTTTCTTGATTATTTCTCGTTTGTACTCGAATCCATGAACATGTTTCTGAATGTTTTTCATAAATTTACTGTTATGAACATGTTTCTTGGCTAAAATCCTTGTATTACCTAGATTCGGATGAATAACGGTTAATTTTATTCGGTTTTCGGGTTTGTTTTTATGGGATTTCGATTGTTTATGATTAGGATCAGATTATATATGATTAATATAGATTATTTATTGCTTTTATGATGATCTATGAATGCATGATGATTTCCAATTGATAAGTCTTGGTTGTTTACTACGTCTTTTGACTGGTTTTATCAGTTTTAGGGTTAGATTTTGTATCTAATTCTATTTGGGTTTGCTTTGGCCAATTAAACCTTAGGATATTATCTGTAATTGGATTATAAACAGTAGGATTATCATTCCTGAGACTAATCACGTGAAGGAATTTGGATTATTAGGATTTTAGGGTTTTTTGAGGGCAAATTACGTGACCATCGGGTTTTCCTGTTTATTCCATAGGATTTCTTGTGATTCAACGTATTAAATTATATATTTTGATTGATTCCTATACATCCTTACCCTTTTGATGTATTGAGATTGTTTATACGACCACGTGATACGATCTTTTGAATCCTTAAACGATCCGTGTTTGGAGAGACACACTAGGTATTCCATTACACATCCCGGTGATCTTTCACATGACTCTTTGGAACATTCTATAGTATTAGTGAGACTGACCTTGTGATCTAATGTTTCTGAGTGTCTCTTGAGTTGTCATATCTTTATTGGCCGGTGATATCCCATATCTCATTCCCGAAACTGTTAAAGTTACCGTTAGGATTCCAAGTCTAGGTAGTACCCTTCGTTATCTGATTTATTTGTTTCTTAATTTGTTTCAGTTGTCTAGGTTATATTATTTCTCTATTTCTTTCATATAAAACACTTTTCTAAAAAACACAAATTTCCTTGTTTAGTAATTTCCTTCTTTAGTCTTAGCTTTGTGTTTATTTAGTGTTAATTCTTAGATTCCGTGTCCTTAGGTTCGATATCCGGACTTTCCTTAGCTATACTTCATACGTCAGGTACACTTGCCTGTAGTTTGTAGTTCGGTTCAGGTTAATTCGATTTATTACTCGATAGTGTTTAACTAGGATTTTTATATATATAAACCGACACATCATAACTCATTAGTCAGATTACATGGTTCTCGTCACAACTATTATACATATACTAATGTTAACGATTTGAACACAAACAAATCAAACAAAGTATCGTGAATACAACATCATCACAACAAGTGAGCGCGTGCATTTCTTGAGTATAAGTCAACCACTTCAATCACCAGGTGAGTTCATATGCCCCTTTTTATTAATCTTTTGGTTTTAACTGCGGGGCTGAGAACATGCTAAAACTTTTATTAAATGTTTTAGTACACTGTATGGTAATAAGGTTTTTACTCTGATATTACAACTGTATGCCTTATTATGTAAAAGTTTATGACTGCGAGTTTATGACTGTTATTTCTTTTAGACAATACCTACGATTACTAAGTGATAAAACTATTATTCCTCTGAGACTACCACTGTAATTCTCATGAGGAATACATGTTATTCCTATTGAATTATTTTATTAATTCTAAGGAATATTATAATTGTTAAGTCTTTGGGAATAATTGCAATTAATTCTGAGCGAATTGATCTGTTATGCTTATGAGAACATGTGTGTTATGCCTATTGGATTGCTATGAGTTGATGACTATGGGTTGATAACTATGAGAACTCTTTTGATTTTTAGTCAGCTTATTCCAACTCTATTATTTCTGACACAGGTGATGAGAGTATGATAATGTCTTCTAATTATCTCACTGATTCTATTATGTGGACCGGCAGACTGAGCGATTGACTTCACTCATGTCATAAGTTGGTGGCAAATAGTTGTGAGGTCTTGTGAAAACTGATGAATCTGGATTTAATTAGAGACATTGTGGTTTGCCTTTGTGGGGGCTGCAATGTGGTCAATTCAATCCTGATCACGTGTTGGGATATGACTACGTGTCAGACTAGCTCTCACTTCCTAATCAGATGTGAGTAATAGTAAGTCAAAGAGTAATACCGCCATCAATAACTGTGGTAGTCCACCATTTATAACTGTGGAGAATTGTACTACTTAGAAACCTATTGTGTTTTGTTAATATCATGGTGATGTAATGGTTTCTCATAATGGAGATTTTAATTGGATTAAGCCTATGGGTGAGGGAATGGATATCTATAGCTACAATACAGGTGGTATTGAGTTCTGTCAAGTGTGTGGTGGGATGTCGGCTGGGGCTTGTCCCCTAGGTATGCCCTATATATAAGCATGCTTGACTGGACAATATCATATATGTATGTGTATCTATAGAGAAGTCATGGGGATGACTTAATGCCAAATGAGAATAACTGAGACTTGTGTATTACAAGATGTGGTCTAAATGACTCTGAAAGTTTTTTAATAACTAAACTTTTGAACTCATCAACCTAGTGTTGACTTTGTTTAAATGCATGTTTTCTCAGGTGACGAACAGGTCTAGTTACCAAGCATCAGTGATTAAGCTAGAGGACTTTATAGAAGACCTAACTTGCTTTTTGGATGCATATATTTTGATGACATTTTGAATCTCTTTTGTATATCTTGTGCAGCTACAAGATAAAAAATATATGATTCCTTCGAGTAGATTTACTTAGTTAAATTATGAACATGTACTGTGTAATTTAACATTGTAAATCTATGCATTGAATGTCATGTTAGCATTTCTCATTATATATCATGTGCCATGTAAACAATCTGATCACTATGATTATCACCCGATATCGCGCCTCGTCAATCTTCCGCCCGACGGGAAAGTCGATCCAGCCCACTGGCTCGGGGTGTGACAGATTGGTATCGGAGCCATGTTGCATGTCACATGATATCTGTTGCCCAAATATATGTTGCACGTTTCATGTTAGAATGAGTTGGTGTTATACTGTTGTACCCATGTTGCATGTCACATGATATCTGTTGCCCCAATATATGTTGCATGTTTCATGTTAGAATGTTTCATTGAAAATGTTTTACCTGATTTAGAAACAAATGTGGTTTGATAAAAGATTTTGAAAACTTGTTTGATAAAAGGGTTTTTAGCGCTATTTGTTACAATAAAAAGGTTGTTGGGTCATATGTTTCACCCCAAAAGTTTACAAACATGATTGAAAACGGGGCTTATGTTCTCACGTGACAGTAGTAGACTGAGTACCGTATATGCAGATAGGCAACGAGATCCTAACCGAATCCTATAATTGTAATCATATATATATCTATACTACTATATAATACATATAAGAAGTACAAAATAGTAATTTGCTTAAATCTCTTAAAAGTAAGAGTCTTACAACTCTTATAACATATGGTACAACTTTTTAATTTTAATCTAAATGTTTGTTTGTGTTCTCATTTTGTCCCACATTGATAGTTTTTAAGAATTTAAGTGGGATATGGTGATTTTAACAGAAAACCCTTCAAAACAAATGAATCACTTCTTGACATTTTTGGTGCATTTGGCCTTTTATGTTAGTAGTTAAAGTCGGTTTTAGTTAACTACCAAGTTAAAAAAATTGTTTTTGTTATAGTTATGACTCAAGAACGAACCATGCAAACCTTTATAACATCCAACTTAAGTGTTGTGTTTTCCGCTGCAACGCGCGGGTACTATACTAGTATATATTATAAGATTTGTTTTATGTTTATTGACTTTGTTTACACGTTTGATGCTAACAGTTGTTAAGTGCTTGAAACTTGTGAAATTTTGCTCACTATGGACTTGCTGAGACTATTAGTATCGGTTCTAATACTAGTAGTATTAGTAGTCTTAGTGTTGTTGAAAGATTTGGTTAATTGTTGAAGGATCCCACCGATTCCATAGCATCGGTAGCCTTGATGCCGATACTGATAGTATCGATTGTGGACGAGTGTTAGCCGAAATTGCAAGTATTGGTGTCGACACTACTAGTCTTGAGGGACGACACCGAGAGTGTGAGTATCGGTAGTGCCGATACTCACAGTCTCGAAGTATCATCTTCTTCATTGGACTAGACCTTCAATATCGATGTTTTTCGCAAAAAAACTTGATTTATTTAGTTACATCGGTTTAGATTTAAATTTTATCAAGTTTTGGAACGTGTTTTGGAGGTGGTTTCGTTGATATTCGACCGAGAAAAGTTTGGAGCTTAGATCTACCTTGTTGTTTGGTGAAAATAGTGATTTCACGCGTAGATCCACTCGGTTTTGATGGAGAAACACTTCCAAAGCTTCAAAAATGACACATTTTGGTGTGTTCTAGAGAGAGAAAGTGAGATAAAATTCTTTAGAGAGGGGGTGAGATGGAATAAATAAGATGGTGGGGGGTTTCATGGCTTTTATAACCCCTACGTGTTCCCATGCTTAACGTTCTTGTTTTCATCATTTCTATGTTTTAGTTTATGTTCCTTGTAATTAAAATACGTAATTACTTAAGCTATGTAATCTTCATTTACTTAACCAGCTACAAATGTATTTACATGTATACCTGTAAACGTGCATGTCACACCCCAAGCCGGCGGGGTAGGATCGGATTTCCCCGTCGGGCGGAAGGTTCCCGGGGCGCGATATCGTGAGTGATAATCGTGATGATCAGATTGTTTACATTGCACATTATTTAAATGAGAAATGCTAAATATAATAGAATTACAAAGTTAAATTACATCAGTATTGTTTATAATTTAACAATGTAAATCTACCATCAACATCATAAATTTCTATCTTGTATTTACAAAAGATATACAAAATGATCTGTATAATGATGTTTCCAAATGTATGCAGGTCCAAAATACTAAGTCTTCTATTTGAAGCCCTAGTTCAGAAGCAATGACTTCCTAATTGACATGTTCGTCACCTGAGAAGTCATGCAAAAAGATCAAGTCAACACATGGTTGGTGAGTTCATGTAGTTTTATTAATGAAAAATAGATCCGTGAACCCTTCAGCTAAAATCTTTACCTCATTAACATCACCTGTATCATCCAGCTCGGTATGCTTATATATAGGGCATACCCCTGAGTCGAGCCTACAAGCCCGCCCAGACGCCATCCCACCACATACTAAACCACATAGGACATTGATATTAATGATAATTAAGCATTTTACCCCAACCCATAACCCATTAGTTATTCAGTTCTTTGTTCCTGTAAATACCATAAATTGAAATCTCTATCGATCTCTACAGTTCATCACACAGATATGATCAACCATAACAATGTATAAACAGTTATAAATGTTTAGTCAAATAATAAATAAACATTTACTAAAATCTAAGTCCTATTGATTGGGCCTTGGTCAACTCGAGCGGACTAGTCTAGCAATCAGGTACTTAGTAGTAAAGGAGATCTGTAAACCTCATCAAACATGCGACCTATAATGAATCAGTCTAGCTAGGACATCTTTCGATATATAGGCTTTCATAGTTCTTTAGATCGTTCATAGTTCGTATAGTTCATTGGCACATGTTATCTTTGAGCATTTCCTAGATGTTCCTCAAAACAGTTAGGGAATACTGTAAATATCATCAAACATGCGTCTCATATTCGATCAGTCTAGCTAGGACATCTTTCAAACCTGAGATTGGCACATGCTATCTTTGATATTTCCCAGTTAGACCCTTAAAATAGTTCTTTGTACTTAGTTCTTTGAAATAGACCGTTAGTTCGTTGACAACACACCCTTGAAATAGTTTTTTGAAAATAGACCGTTAGTTCTTTGAGAATAGATCGTTAGTTCTTTGAAAATAGACCATTAGTTCTTTGAAAATGGTCCGTTAGTTCTTTGAAAATAGACCTTTGAAAATAGTTCTTTGAAAATAGTTCTTTGATTCGAAACAGTTTACCTAAACAGGAGTCTAGGATAACAGTTATACATGTAAAACATATAAAAGCATTCAAGTAAAAAATTTAAATAAAACGGTTTACGCATGCTTCTCAGCCCCGTGTTTTAAAACAAAAATGTTAGAAAAGGGGCAATGAACTCACGTGTGTTGCTGTGCAAATGAATCACAAAAGACAATGCGCGCTCTTTAACGGTTGTTTATGTATCTTTAGCACCTGAGTTGTTTTAAGAGGTTCGAATACAATAAGTATTTATAATTGACGTTGGGTCTAGGGTTTGGTCTCGGTGTGCAACTAAGTGTCCTACTTTTCTAATGTGTTTTCTAGAATTTCCTCTAACTATGCTAAACTCATTCCCCAATAGTTTCCCTATTCCCAACAATAATCATTATAAGTTTTTGATGTCCTTGAAAGTGGTCTAAGAAAATAACTACAAACACTAACCTAGACTTAACTTAATTACAACGAGTTAAAAACGAAAATCCTAACTAAACCACTACAACAGGCAAGTGTACCTATCAATTGTAGAATAGCTAATGAAAGTCCGGATATCGAACCCACGAGACACTGACTTAACGAAACAAGATTAGAAAATGATTTAAAACAAAGAGGGGGGGTTTTTGAATAAAAATGACAATTCAATTAAACTAATTATCCTAATTAAATTAGAAAAGGCAATTTAACTAATATTTAAACCCTAAAACAGATTAATGAATTTAATTAAAAGAAATGATTTACAATTTTAAGAAAAACCTAAACAATTGAGAAAAACTCTACTTAGATAGAATTCCTGTTTGTGAGTATTGACACTATTGACTTTGTTTGATATGATGGAACTAGGATCTTAAACAACAAAATATAGGTAACCTAATGGATTTTGGATTAATTACCAAATATAACCAAATAAGAAAACATAATCTTGCACTAAACACACTAGTTAATTGAATCACCTCCCGAATTTTTCTAATAACACTTTGTACTCAAATGAACAAGTCACATTCCTGAAAACATAAACTTGTCGTTTTCTCTTGATTTCAACCGGGGCTCGATTCCTTCGGGTTTCGAACTTGATTTCCGCTCATTTCATTCGATAAGCCTGTAAAAACCATAAAATGTAAAAAGAATCTAAAAAGAAACAAAATCGACGTATTTACAACTTAAAATCAACTAAAAACTATTTAAAAATCGGATGTGTTTTACAACCCATCAAAAATACCCACACTTGAACATTTTTTGTCCTCGAAAAAGATTTGTAATGGAATCACAACCAGAAATTTATCTTTAAACT
Source organism: Mikania micrantha (assembly GCA_009363875.1). NCBI lineage: Eukaryota > Viridiplantae > Streptophyta > Magnoliopsida > Asterales > Asteraceae > Mikania > Mikania micrantha. The sequence continues at coordinate 7,312,932 of CM018686.1, forward strand.
CAAAATTTTAAACACATACGCATTAACCACGATTGTCGGTATTTGTGTCCACTTAAACCAACAACTGATATCTAGGTTCCCTAATCTTGATTCATTATGTTCAAATGATTCAATCAACTATAGGTATTACACTCAAGGCATACAGATCAACCTAATCCTGATAAAAGCTTTCAATTTACCATTACATTCGAACAACCTAAATGAATTTAAAAATCAAACCTTAGATGGAATGGATGAAGGTATGGGCATTTTGCTTCTAAATTAATGAGCCTAACTTAGTGGTGTTTCACTCGGTTGCCATCCGGGGTATGACACATAAGCTGCGGCTCTTATTTTATTTTATTATTTTTTTCTACAAGCTCAGCCCATTTAGTGGATTGGTGGATGATGTTTTTTTTAAGCAGGCGCCATAAGTCTCGAATTTATTTTCATAAAAAGAGAACATACGTGCCAGGTTTAACTTTAAAAACATTAGGTCATTTGTTTGCAAAAGTTCCTCTAATTACAATTAAACAGTTTCAGAATCCCCATATTTCCCAAGGCAAAACCCATTAGCATCATGAAGATTAAGTAAATTATATCAATACTAGAAAACCTTTCTATCATTTAGGCCTACTAACATATCCCAAATTAGATGCGTACGTTTAAACTTTTAAGAAAACATAAAATTCCTGATTATACTATCATTTTCCATTTTAATGCAAAACCTAATTCAAAGACTTTTTACAAAATTATATACAATATTTACAATATAACCTACAAAATTTAAAATCAGACTCAATTTACAATTAAATAACTAAAAACCTAAATAAAAATGAAAAAGGACAAAAATAAAGAAAAGAAAATAAAAATTTGGAAAAGACTTAGCTGGTTTCATGTAACAGCCGTGTATGTCAAATCCAGAATAACACAATCGTATAACATTCCATTCGCGATCGAGTTATTGTAATCCTGTTGATTGCCTTTCTACCACAATATGTGAGTTATCACTACCCAACTGATAAGGGTAATTCAAACCAAACTGCAAATAAAGCTCTAAACAATCCAAACAAGATTAACTATAAAAGAAAAATTAAAAATAAAAGACTCAAACCTAACTAAAACTGACTTGATTATTTACAAATGACTCAAGTTATAAATGAAAATCTTTTTGAATTTTACTGATTATGATTCAAATTTAACTAAAAATTATCAAATGTGGAATATGAAATAATCAACAATTCAACAAACATATACAATATACAACATTTACAACTTCCCTGATATGTGAAAATTCCTCATAAGTCTTATCAACCGCCATCAAATCCAATCGCAATAACAATTAAGTTCCAACTTTGCATTCTGAACATTCACGATGAATTTGGCAATCCACTAACACTCACAACAAACCATCAACATATACATGGATAATAATGAAAGAAAAACTGTACATACAATAATCAACCAAAACAACCATAAAATATATACAATCCAGTAATCTAAATACATCTGAGTTCAACAAAATATAATCCAAATATATACAGACCATCATGATAAAAACAAAAATAAAGAAAAAGTACAAAAGATACAACTACTACTACTGCTAAGATGCTGAAATCTAATCATGAGGCTCATCATCATGTCCTCCTGGGTGCTGAGGCTGATCTGAAGCCCTAAACCACTCAGGAATCTCAATCTCAAAATGTGCAAAAAGAATACGCATCATCTGGCCCTGCCTCTACTGCACCTCCCAAAGACTCTCTAAAGTAATACGTGGAGGGCGAGGCTGACGGAGGGGAAGTGTCTGTGGAGGCCTCTCTGCCCTATGTAATATCCTCTGTCGCTCCGGTGGCACCTGCCTCTGTAGGACCTCAACATCTGGGTTCCTCTCTGGTGCAGGCCTAGCTGGCATCCAAGTGGTTGGATCTGCCATAGAGCACATGCCAGCTAGCCTCATATCATCTAGACTATAACGCCCCGTCTCGGGCCCCTCAGTCAAAAACCGGCGTGGGAATCTGTTAAAGACTCCCAGCCTCAAAGCTATCCTCCCGATATAGGGCCCCAAGTCCAGTCTAGCCGTCGCCCCTCCACGGCGAATCCTCGCAAATGATGACAATAAAATGCAGGCAAGGTTAGCCGGGCAACGGCTAATCATGCTATACATGCAGAATAGGTCAAGTTGGTTGCACTTCTCTGCACTGGCCCTGCGACCGACGAGAGTGCAACTAACCATCCTGTGGACATATCTAATAAGTGGATCACGAATCGAGGACGCGATAATCGCACTCGTAAACGGTCCATCTGCTATGGAACTCCAGAACTCCTCAAGTTACCTCTCTGTAATGCCCAGATCACTAGGCTCCCTGACCACTGCTCTCAGGCTCTGAGCAAACTCAGGCGCTCTCACCTGCTCATCAGTATAAAATCCCGTCGCAATCGCGAACTGAGGGATGCTCATCGAGAACGTACGTCTGCCTAATGCAAACGATACAGCAGCAGGGTCATCAAATGAGCCTGACATCTGACGGAATGTCGAGTGGAACTCGACTGTCAGCTCCATGTATAGAGGCCACCTACAATCTAGAGCGGTCCTTCACTCGTCTCGAACAATCGCATGAAACTCCTCAAGGCGTCCAAGCCTCTCGAGCAGCTCTCGATCAAAAGTACGGTGGTGGGAGTGCTCCATCGTCACAAATCTATCGCATCGAGTGGCCTCCTCTGTCCCCTGCTCAACCTGTAGGACAGTGTGATCTCTGAGAACTCGGTCGTCAATGGGAACCGGCTCATTCTCGTCGATAGGCAAAATCTCCAGTGATGAGTAGTGGATCTCCCGAGCTCTCCTCCTCGAGGAACTAGAACCTCTGGCCCTCTTGGTCCCTGCAGCCGAACTCTTAGCTGCTCCAGACATCCTACAATAGCAGTTTACAAATATACAAAATACAGAACAAATTTTTACAAATTAAACTAATTCAAAACCTAAATTTAATCTATTTACAATTTCTACAAAAATTTTCTATTTACAAAGTATAAATTTAAAATTTAAAACCTATTTACAAAAATTAAAAATTGTTATGATTTATTTTACACTATTATTAAAATATAGTACAAAAATTTATTTACAAATTAAAAATTTTTATTTACAAAATTTACACTGTTAAATTCTAAATTTTTATTTATGTTACACATTTATTTACAAAATTAATAAACAAAAATTTATTTACAAAAATCTAAAATGTTAACCTATTTTACAAAATTTATATATGTACAATAATATACTATAAATTAAATTTTATTTACAAAATTAATATACAAAAATTTTCTGTGTATCAATAGTTGGAAAAGTTGGGGGCCGGATGTCGTCGCGTACCGCTAAGGGGTAGGCCGCGGTACGCGGCCCAATTTCTAAACCAGAAAATCGAGCGACCTACAATGGCGACATTCCGAACCCCACTTCATTTTCCAAAATCAATACACATCAATCCTAACTACTGAAATTAATCTAAATCTACTGATTATCTACAAAAACACGACATTATTCTAGATCTAAACCCTAAAATCGAAAGAAAACATGAAGAAGCTTTACCTAATCTCGAATCGAATCGGTGATGATGGTGTGAACCGGAGAAGGTGGTGTCGTTCGAACAACCGGAGAAGATGGTGATGGTATTGATGGTGTGGCGATGGCGGCGGTGATGATGATCGGCGACTGATGGTGATTGCAACGGCGGTGGATGGTAGCTGTGGTGGTAGGTGGTTGTGGCGTAGTGGCGATAGCGATGGGAACCGGTGGTGTGCGGTGGCAGTGGGTGGTGACTCGGTGGAACAGAGGGTAGTGATCGGTGGTCTTCGGTGAAGGTAGGTGATGTGTGGTGTGGTGGTACGCGAAGAGGTTAAACTCTTTTATTATTTTTTTTCTTCCCCGAAATCCATCGCGTATCGTGAAATGTGTCTGGGTACACCTCCGAATACCGCGACAAGTTTCGGTGATTTGAATTTTGTTTTTTTTTCTTTTTTTTTTTCAATTAAATTTACTTAAATAATTAAAATTAAATTAAATTAAATAAAGTTAAATAACATAAAAACTTACCCTATAAAATTAAAAATTCTATTCTACATATATTACAAAAATAAAAATTAAAATAAAACAAAATAGAATTAAATAAAATAAAAAAAACTACCTAAAAATACTAAAAATTTTTTCTACTTAATTACAAAACTAAAGATTGTTACCTAAACGCACTAACTAAACCTAATCGAGTCACGTTGCGACTTAAATTTCGGTTTCAATATTCGTAAACTTTATAGGCGAAAACCGTACCGAATACCCACACTTAATTCCTGAATTAGTCCTATCGTTTAAGACTCGTGAAACCCTACAACACTTAAAACGAAAACAAAGACACGAAAAACACGCTAATCTATTTTACAAAGTCTACAAATCAGGCACTATCCTCACTTACGCAACTCAAGGAGTGCTACCTCCTTCTCAGTATCGATCGGTCCTCCGATGTATAGCTTCAAACGATGCCCGTTAACCTTCCATGTACGACCTTCTGATTCAAGCTCAACTGCTCCGTGTGGAAAGACGTCATGCACAACAAACGGTCCTTTCCATTTGGACTTCAACTTACCTGGAAATAACATGAGCCTCGAATCATAGACTAGCACCTGATCACCTTTTCTAAACTCCTTCACTCCTCTCAACTTACGATCGTGCAACGCCTTCGTACGCTCTTTATAACTCCACGATCGTGCGTACGCCTCGTCACGCAACTCCTCTAACTCATGCAACTGCAGAAACCGATTATTCACAGCACTCGGCAAATCAAGATTCACACTCTTCAACGCCCAAAACGCCTTATGCTCTAACTCCACTGGCAGATGACACGCTTTACCATAAATCATCCGAAAAGGTGTGGTCCCAATCGGATTCTTAAAAGCTGTCCTAAACGCCCACAACACCTCGCCTAGCCTATCTGCCCAATCCTTACGGTTTCTACCTATCGTCTTCTCAAGAATCCTCTTCACACCCCTATTAGCATTCTCAACCTGGCCACTAGTCTGTGGATAATAGGCTGTTGACACTCGATGTGTCACCCCGTATCGTGCCAACACCTTCTCCAACTGTGCATTACAAAAATGCGTGCCTCTATCACTTATCAATGCCTTAAGGGTTCCAAACCTACAAAACAATGTCTTAAGAAATCCCACAACTCCTCGTGCATCATTCGTGGATAAAGCTTGAGCCTCTACCCACTTCGAAACGTAATCAATAGCCACGAGGATGTACCGATTCCCTCGGGATGAAGGGAACGGTCCCATGAAGTCAATACCCCAAATATCAAAGACCTCTACCCCCTGGATGGGGTTCTGGGGCATCTCATTCCTACGTGAGATGTTTCCAGTCCTCTGACACGCATCACAGCTCCTCACAAACTCATGTGCATCCATAAACACTGTCGGCCAATAAAATCCACAATCAAACACCTTCTTCGCAGTATACAATGGCCCATGGTGTCCTCGAGTCAATCCCTCATGACAATGTCTTAGGATGTCTAATCCTTCCTCACGACTCACACATCTCCTCAAAATCCCGTCTGCTCCCTCACGAAACAAATATGGAGCATCCCATATATAATGGTTTGCTTCAGTAAAGAACCTCTTCTGCTGCTGTGAAGTCAGACCCTTCAACATGTAACCTTCGGACAAATAATTCGCAATGTCTGAGAACCACGGTAATCCCTGCTCACCTGCACTCACCAATCCCACTATCTCTGTGTCTGCAAAAATCAAAGTCTCATGTGGGAATGTGTCTCCAATCATCTCCTCATTCATCTTCTCCCGAGCAGGATCCTCAAGCCGCGACAAATGGTCGGCTGCAACATTCTCAGCTCCTTTCTTATCCTTAATCTCTATGTCAAACTCAGAAAGGAGGAGAATCCACCGAATCAAACGAGGTTTTGCGTCCTTTTTCGCGAACAAGTATCGCAAGGCCGCATGATCGGTGTAAACAATGGTCTTGGAAAGAACAAGATAAGACCTAAACTTATCGAACGCATACACGACCGCTAACAACTCCTTCTCCGTAGTCGTGTAATTCTCCTGAGCATCATCTAAGGTCTTACTTGCGTAGTAAATCGGATGAAAATGCTTATCTTTCCGCTGACCAAGCACAGCCCCTACTGCAAAATCACTAGCATCGCACATCAACTCGAAAGGAAGGCTCCAGTCGGGGGCTATCAGAATAGAAGAACTCACCAACTTCTCTTTCAGAAACTCAAATGCTCTCATGCACTCTTCACTAAACTCAAACTCCACATCTTTCTCCAAAAGTCGGGTCATCGGTCGGGTAATCTTAGAAAAGTCTTTAATGAAACGCCTATAAAACCCTGCATGACCTAGAAAACTACGAACTGCTCTCACATTCGTCGGTGGTGGGAGTTTACTAATTGTCTCTATCTTAGCCCTATCTACCTCAATGCCATCTCGCGAAATCTTGTGCCCTAGCACAATACCCTCAGTCACCATGAAATGGCACTTCTCCCAGTTCAGCATCAAATTAGTCTCCACACATCTAGCAAGCATCCTATCCAAATTCTGCAAACAATGATCGAACGAACTTCCAAAGACTGAAAAATCGTCCATGAAAACTTCCATGGAAGTTTCGATCATATCCTGAACTATAGCCACCATGCATCTCTGGAATATGGCTGGAGCATTACATAACCCAAACGGCATACGACGATACGCAAAGGTACCGTATGGGCATGTAAACGTGGTTTTCTCCTGATCCTCCGGTGCTATAGGGATCTGGAAATAACCTGAAAAACCATCAAGAAAAACAAATAAAATGCCATTTAGTGGCACACATTTTTAGTGACATTTAACTTTTGTGCCACTAGTATAGGATTTGGTGGCATTTTGAGTGTGCCACATTTGTCTGACTCATACTTTTAGTGGCACTTATTAGTTATGTCTTTAAATTATATTTTCAGTGGCACTTTATATATGCCACACATAATTAACATGTATTTTTATGGCATTAACTTATGCCACTAAATCAATTTAACATTTTTCACAATTACCATTCCCTCTTAAAATTCATTTCCTCCTAAAATTAACTCAAATTTTTTTTTACTAAAACTAAATCCATTTATACTTTTACCACTTTCTGAAATAAAACGTCTTTATATTTTCATGAATCCTAGGTTGACCCATTTAAAGGTATAAGCGAATCAAGAGTTCCATTTATCAATTACTTTCTCAAACCCTAATCTTCAATCTTGTTGAAGAGTGCAACAGGTGCTGGTGATTAGAGGTGTTCAGAGAAAACGAAAACGCTTAACCGAACCGTATCCATAACCGAAAAAACCAAATCGAATTGCGAATGTAGTTTTCGGTTTGGTTTATGGTTTCATGTTTTTTTTTTTGAATTCGATTTGTTCGGTTAAACCGTTTAAATCAAATTGATATTTAAATATACTATTTTTTATTAATTATATCTATATCTATATAATATATATAATAAGTATTGGAGGGAAAAAAATGGTTTAGGTACAACTTCTAATTTTTTTTTTGAACGGCAGGTACAACTTCTAATGAACATCTTATCCTAACCTTCTTTAAAAAATTTGAACACCCGCTCTTGCCAAGGAAAACCCTAATCTAAATCTGCTCTACCTATTTTTGAATCATTTCTCCATTTTCTGCTTCTACGTCTCTCTCTGCCCCTAATATTTACAAATTGTAGATGATCGATCTCTTTGGATGTAGCATTAAGTTGCAAAAAATTGGAGATCGTTGTTGTTGATATTTGTTGTTCGTACCACCGTCAGTTGTTCCCTCGAGGTACTTCCCATTCTTTTGTTAAAGATTGATACTTAGGGATTGTTAATCGTAATACCCACAACAATACCTTTGTTGCCATCTATTTAGCGCAGATTTTGCCTCTTGGCTTCTGATACGACGTGCATCCTACATCGTCCTCTGCCTACCATCTTCGTTCGCCATTTTCAGGTTTGTTTCTCCCAATTTAAGTCAAAATTTACTTCTAACAACATTTTTTATTCATTTTTGGGGTGAGTGCGTTTTCATTCTGATTTCTATATGATTTTTAGGTGTTAATAGTGAGTACTCTGTATGTTATTAGGGCAAATAAATATTCACTATTATGTACATGTTAGTCTGTTTTGATTGGTCAATCTGAATCTTAATGTGCTCTTGATGCAATGGTCATTGGTGATGCCACTTGACTTTTATCCAAAGATCCCATGTTCAATTCTTATTATGTCAAATGAATTTGTTTAATTTACTCTAGCTCAATGTATGCATGGATGCTAATTATTTAATTATCTTTAGTTACAGCAATAACCAATTTGCTATTGTTTACGTTGCTTTTGTTAAGATTTCATATGGAAAAAGAGACAAATTAGCAGGATATATTTCTTTAATTCATGCTCTTTGTAGCCTATCTAGGTCTCTCTTGGGAACTAAATAAATGACTGTTTGTTATTATTTTGGGTTAATTTTTTCTGTTGGTTTCACTTTTGAATCAACTTAGATGATATGTTTTGTCAAATTGTCATGAAAAAAGAGACAAATTTGAAACATATGTGTATGTATTTTTTTACTAGTCTCTTATTCATTTAATATTAACTCTAAAGGAAACCTCAAAAAAGAAAAAAAAGAAGTTAAAACATCAATGTATGTATAGAATATTCACTATTTCACTAATATGTTGTTCTGTTTCACAGCAGGTACAACCAAAATACTCCTAATATATGTCTTTGTAAATCAAAGGTTTCAAGAACATAATATACATCATTAGTCACAGTCAGATAGATCACTTTAAATGAGATCAAAATCGATTCGGATTTGAATTTATGGCTCTAACTCAACAAACGGTTTGTGAAATTTAGGTTTGTTAAAACGTGAGTTTAGGATTTAATCCACTGTTGCATACCATTTGTTGTGCATTACTAATTTCCAATTTTCTTACCTTGTCAAGTCTTTAGCTTTATTTTTTTTATTGCAGTTTCCTAGGGAACCAAATATCATATATATATTTTTTCAATACAATACAACATTGCAATAGATATGTGGTCTGCTACTTGTGTTTTGGCAGAGTACCTACTAGGACACGTATATGACTCCTCTCATATTTTCTAGGATTCATTTTGCTTTGGAAAAGAATTTTTGAGTTATTACAATATTGTTGAAATGTTGGACTGTTTTTGGGCAATTCGATACATTTGTTTTTTTAAGAACCTTAGATATTTAAATTATCACAAATAAATTTGGTATTGCTTGATTTGTATGTGTGTTTTTAATGTCATTGTAGATTTCTTTTAGTATATAAATTGATTTGGCTTTGTAAGGAAAACATTACATTTTGGTTTTTACAGAGTATATATGTTTGACATATTGAGATTTGTTTTTGCTAAATCAAATGGTAAGTTTCAAGATTCGTATAATTTAGAACTTTTTTAGACTATTACAGGTAGAGATTTAAGTTGATTGTGGTTTAGCTTCTATAAAAATTATGATTTAGGATGGCTATAAACCAAAGTTTTTGGCAGCCTGCAAGCCCATAGGGTTATGATCAGAGATCCCCAAGAATGCCTAGGGTTCATTTGATTTCACCGTTGCAAATGCTAACAGGTTGTTTGCGTGTTCTAACAAGTTTCCATCTCATTAGGTATGTTATTGATTTATGTTACAATTTAAGTTTCAATTAAACATAAGAAAGTTACTACATTTTGTTTATTAGTTGATAAATATTTTTTTTTTACTTTGCAGCATGTGTTATTGTTGAACTTAACAAGTGCTATGTGATGCTTAAGAAGTTCCTTAAGAAGTTCCTTCCAGAGTAGTGTCGAAGTTTCATCATGAGAAGTTTTCGAGTTAAGTCATATGGCAGTGAAATGTTCATCAATGATTAAATTACGTGTGACGTGTAAACGTTTGATAACCGAAAGATGTTGCTTATTACATTGCTTTAGACATTTTTTGTATTATGTTTCGGATCAAATTTTTAATATTATTATTTATAATCTTGTTCAACTTTTATTTTATATCTATATTGTAAAATAATGCGTCTTTGTGATAATGTGCTATACAACTAACTATATGTGGTTTTTACCGGCACAAAATTTAAGCATCTAAAGGTGTTTTTATATTATGGCAAAATAAAAGTGCCACTAAAACTAACATGAATATATGACTAAGATGAATTTTTAGTGGCACAAAAATTGTGCTACAAAAGTCTCATTTTATTTTGTGGTAGAAAAAAAGTGCCACTAAAAGTATAAAAACTTTGTGCAGCACATTGAAAAAGTGTCACTAAAAGGCTTTAGCGTCACCACTTCTAGTGGCACTTTTTTTGTGTGCCACACAATCTTCAAGGGGCTTTTAGAGGCACTTTTTTGGTTTTTTAAGGCACTTTTTGTATGCCATTAAATGGCATTTTATTTGTAGTGACATTAAAACTGTTGTCCTGACAACCGCTCCAACATCTGACCAATGAAAGGCAGTGGGAAATGATCTTTCCTAGTGGCATCATTCAGTCTCCTGTAATCGATGCATACTCTCCAACCAGTGACTGTCATAGACGGAATCAACTCCTTCTTCTCATTCACAATGATAGTCATGCCTCCCTTCTTGGGAACAACCTGTACCGGACTGACCCAAGCTTATCGGACTGACCCAAGCTTAATCTGAAATGGGATAGATCAATCCGGCATCTAAGAGCTTAAGAACCTCTTTCTTCACAACTTCAGACACGTTAGGATTTAGCCGTCGCTGTGGTTGGACCACCGGCTTGTAATCTTCCTCCATCAAAATGCGATGCGTACAAAACGAAGGGTGTATGCCCTTTATGTCCATCAACTTCCATGCAATCGCCTGCTTATTGGCCTTAAGCACATCAATCAATCTCGACTTCTCCTCCTCCATCAATGAAGATGAAATAATGACGGGCAAATCAGAATCACCATCCAGAAATGCATACTCCAAATGAGATGGCAACTCCTTAAGCTCTAGGGATGGTGGTGCCTCTACACATGGTCTCTCAACCGGATCTGTACTCTCAAAAACCTCAAAAGCAGTCGGGTACTCAGGAGGCTTACTAGCCAGACTGCTCTGAATGTTCTTAGAAGAAGCATCAATCTCAACAGCCTGGTTCTATGTAAGGAATGAAAGAATCAAGAAAATAAACAGAATCATCCTGGCCGTTCGAATGCTTCATCGACTTCCTCACGTCGAATGCAACATTCTCCTCACCCACATGCAATGTAATCTTACCTTCAAACACATCTATCATTGCCTTAGCAGTGCGTAGGAAAGGACGTCCCATAATGAGCGGGACTCGGTCATCGGCCTCCATGTCTAGAATGACAAAATCCGCGGGGAATACAAACTTATCAACTTTCACCAAAACATTCTCCACAATTCCCCGTGGATACTTGACCGATCGATCAGCCAAAGTGATGCTCATGCGCGTCGGCGATGGGTCTCCAAGATCTAGCTTCTGATAAGTCGAATATGGCATCAAATTAATGCTAGCACCCAAGTCAGCCAACGCGTGGTTCACAGAAGAACTGCCAAATAAGCAAGGGATAGTGAAAACCCCTGGATC